>CASCKD010000024.1:400000-402500 GCA_949152435.1 Gastracanthus pulcherrimus | reverse complement strand
TCTGTATGTCTGTCTGTATGTCTGTCTGTCTGTCTGTTTTGAAGTCTGTCTGTCTGCATGTCTGTCTATATGTCTGTCTGTCTGTCTGCCTGTCTGTCTGTATGTCTGTCTGTCTGTCTGTCTGTCGGGGTCCGTCTATCTGTCTGGCTGTCTGTCTGTCTGTCTGTCTGTTTTGAAGTCTGTCTGTCTGCATGTCTGTCTATATGTCTGTCTGTCTGTCTGACTGTCTGTCTGTATGTCTGTCTGTCTGTCTGTCTGTCTTGAAGTATGTCTGTCTGTATGTATGTCTGTCTGTCTGTCTGTCGGTGTCTGTCTATCTGTCTGGCTGTCTGTCTGTCTGTCTGTCTGTCTGTCTGTGTCTGTCTGTATGTCTGTCTATCTGTCTGTCCGTCTGTCTGTCTATCTGTCTGTCTGTCTGTCTTCAATTCTATCAGTCTGTCTGTCTTCCTGTATGTCTGTCTGTATGTCTTTAAGTATATCAGTCCTTCTGTCTGTCTGTCTGTCTGTCTTTCTGTCTGTCTGTCTGTCGGTGTCTATCTGTCTGTCTGTCTGTCTGTCTGTCTGTCTGTCTTTCTGTCTATCTGTCTGTCTGTCTGTCTGTCTGTCTGTCTGTCTGTCTGTGTATATCTATCTGTCTGTCTGTGTATATCTATCTGTCTGTCTGTCTGTCTGTCTGTCTGTCTGTCTGTATGTCTTTAAGTATATCAGTCTGTCTGTCTGTCTGTATGTCTGTCTATCTGCCTTTCTGTCTTGAAGTGTGTCTGTCTGTATGTCTGTCTGTCTGTCTGTCTGTCTGTCTGTCTGTCTGTCTGTCTGTGTATGTCTGTGTGTCTGTATGTCTTTAATTCTATCAGTATGTCTGTCTGTCTGT
This sequence comes from Gastracanthus pulcherrimus, assembly GCA_949152435.1. Lineage (NCBI taxonomy): Eukaryota > Metazoa > Arthropoda > Insecta > Hymenoptera > Pteromalidae > Gastracanthus > Gastracanthus pulcherrimus. Next base: position 401,629 of record CASCKD010000024.1, on the reverse strand, counting down.
ATGTCTGTCTTTAATTCTATCAGTCTGTCTGTCTTTCTTTATGTCTATCTGTCTGTCTGTCTGTCTGTATGTCTGTATGTCTGTCTGTCTGTCTGTGTGTCTGTATGTCTTCAATTCTATCAGTCCATCTGTCTTTCTGTATGTCTGTCTGACTGTCTGTCTGTCTGTCAGTCTGTCTGTCTGTCTGTGTATGGCTGTGTCTCTGTATGTCTTTAATTCTATCAGTATGTCTGTCTGTCTGTATGTCTGTCTGTCTGTCTGTATGTATGTCTGCATGTCTTTAATTCTATCAGTCTATCTGTCTGTCTGTCTGTCTGTCTACAATTCTATCAGTCTGTCTGTCTTTCTGTATGTCTGTCTAACTGTCTGTCTGTCTGTCAGTCTGTCTGTCTGCGTATGTCTGTCTGTCTTTATGTCTGTATGTCTGTCTGTCTGTCTGTCTGTCTGTCTGTCTGTCTGTCTGTCCGTCTGTCTGTCTATCTGTCTGTCTGTCTGTCTTCAATTCTATCAGTCTGTCTGTCTTCCTGTATGTCTGTCTGTATGTATTTAAGTCTATCAGTCTGTCTCTATGTCTGCATGTCTGTCTGTCTGTCTGTCTATTTGTCTGGCTGTCTGTCTGTCTGTCTGTCTGTCTGTCTGTCTGTCTGTGTCTGTCTGTATGTCTGTCTGTATGTCTTTAAGTCTGTCAGTCTGTCTGTCTGTATTTCTTTAAGTCTGTCAGTCAGTCCGTCTGTCTGTCTGTCTGTCTGTATGTCTGCCTTCAATTCTGTCAGTCAGTCCGTCTGTCTGTCTGTCTGTCTGTCTGTCTGTCTTCAATTCTATCAGTCTGTCTGTCTTTCTGTATGTCTGTCTGACTGTCTGTCTGTCTGTCAGTCTGTCTGTCTGCGTATGTCTGTCTGTCTGTCTGTCTGTGTCTGTCCGTCTGTCTGTCTGTCTGTCTGTCTGTCTGTCTGTCTGTCTGTCTGTCTGTCGGTCTGTCTGTCTGTCCGTCTGTCTGTCTATCTGTCTGTCTGTCTGTCTTCAATTCTATCTGTCTGTCGGTCTTCCTGTCTGTCTGTCTGTATGTCTTTAAGTCTATCAGTCTGTCTGTCTGTCTGTATGTCTGTCTGTCTGTCTGTCTGGCTGTATGTCTTTAAGTCTATCAGTCTGTCTGTCTGTCTCTATGTCTGTCTGTCTGCTTGTCTCTCTCGAAGTGTGTCTGTCTGTCTGTCTGTCTGTCTGTCTGTCTGTCTGTCTGTCTGTCTGTGTATGTCTGTCTGTCTGTATGTCTGTCTGTCCGTCTGTCTGTCTGTCTGTCTGTCTTTAATTCTATCAGTCTGTCTGTCTGTCTGTATGTCTGTCTTTAATTCTATCAGTCTGTCTGTCTTTCTGTATGTCTGTCTGACTGTCTGTCTGTCAGTCTATCTGTCTGCGTATGTCATGTCTGTGTGTCTGCATGTCTTTAATTCTATCAGTCTATCTGTCTGTCTGTATGCCTGTCTTTAATTCTATCTGTCTGTCTGTCTTTCTGTATGTCTGTCTGACTGTCTGTCTGTCTGCCTATCTGTCTGCGTATGTCATGTCTGTGTGTCTGCATGGCTTTAATTCTATCAGTCTGTCTGTCTGTCTTTATGTCTGTCTTTAATTCTA
>CASCKD010000024.1:382500-387500 GCA_949152435.1 Gastracanthus pulcherrimus | reverse complement strand
TGTCTATCTGTCTGTCTGTCTGTCTGTATGTCTGTATGTCTGTCTGTCTGTCTGTGTGTCTGTATGTCTTTAATTCTATCAGTCCATCTGTCTTTCTGTATGTCTGTCTGACTGTCTGTCTGTCTGTCAGTCTGTCTGTCTGTCTGTGTATGGCTGTGTCTCTGTATGTCTTTAATTCTATCAGTATGTCTGTCTGTCGGTATGTCTGTCTGTCTGTCTGTCTGTATGTCTGCATGTCTTTAATTCTATCAGTCTATCTGTCTGTCTGTCTGTCTGTCTTCAATTCTATCAGTCTGTCTGTCTTTCTGTATGTCTGTCTGTCTGTCTATCTGTCTGTCTGTCTGTCTTCAATTCTATCAGTCTGTCTGTCTTCCTGTATGTCTGTCTGTATGTATTTAAGTCTATCAGTCTGTCTCTATGTCTGCATGTCTGTCTGTCTGTCTGTCTATTTGTCTGGCTGTCTGTCTGTCTGTCTGTCTGTCTGTCTGTCTGTCTGTGTCTGTCTGTATGTCTGTCTGTCTGTCTGTCCATCTGTCTGTCTGTATGTCTTTAAGTCTGTCAGTCTGTCTGTCTGTATTTCTTTAAGTCTGTCAGTCAGTCCGTCTGTCTGTCTGTCTGTCTGTATGTCTGCCTTCAATTCTGTCAGTCAGTCCGTCTGTCTGTCTGTCTGTCTGTCTGTCTGTCTTCAATTTTATCAGTCTGTCTGTCTTTCTGTATGTCTGTCTGTCCGTCTGTCTGTCTATCTGTCTGTCTGTCTGTCTTCAATTCTATCTGTCTGTCGGTCTTCCTGTCTGTCTGTCTGTATGTCTTTAAGTCTATCAGTCTGTCTGTCTGTCTGTATGTCTGTCTGTCTGTCTGTCTGGCTGTATGTCTTTAAGTCTATCAGTCTGTCTGTCTGTCTCTATGTCTGTCTGTCTGCTTGTCTCTCTCGAAGTGTGTCTGTCTGTCTGTCTGTCTGTCTGTCTGTCTGTCTGTCTGTCTGTCTGTGTATGTCTGTCTGTCTGTATGTCTGTCTGTCCGTCTGTCTGTCTGTCTGTCTGTCTTTAATTCTATCAGTCTGTCTGTCTGTCTGTATGTCTGTCTTTAATTCTATCAGTCTGTCTGTCTTTCTGTATGTCTGTCTGACTGTCTGTCTGTCAGTCTATCTGTCTGCGTATGTCATGTCTGTGTGTCTGCATGTCTTTAATTCTATCAGTCTATCTGTCTGTCTGTATGCCTGTCTTTAATTCTATCTGTCTGTCTGTCTTTCTGTATGTCTGTCTGACTGTCTGTCTGTCTGCCTATCTGTCTGCGTATGTCATGTCTGTGTGTCTGCATGGCTTTAATTCTATCAGTCTGTCTGTCTGTCTTTATGTCTGTCTTTAATTCTATCAGTCTGTCTGTCTTTCTGTACGTCTGTCTGACTGTCTGTCTGTCTGTCAGTCTGTCTGTCTGCGTATGTCATGTCTGTGTGTCTGCATGTCTTTAATTCTATCAGTCTGTCTGTCTGTCTGTATGTCTGTCTTCAATTCTATCAGTCTGTCTGTCTTTCTGTATGTCTGTCTGACTGTCTGTCTGTCAGTCTATCTGTCTGCGTATGTCATGTCTGTGTGTCTGCATGTCTTTAAATCTATCAGTCTGTCTGTCTGTCTGTATGTCTGTCTTTAATTCTATCAGTCTGTCTGTCTTTCTGTATGTCTTTCTGACTGTCTGTCTGTCTGTCAGTCTGTCTGCTGCGTATGTCATGTCTGTGTGTCTGCATGTCTTTAATTCTATCAGTCTGTCTGTCTGTCTGTATGTCTGTCTTCAATTCTATCAGTCTGTCTGTCTTTCTGTATGTCTGTCTGACTGTCTGTCTGTCTGTCAGTCTGTCTGTCTGCGTATGTCTGTCTGTCTGTATGTCTGTATGTCTGTCTGTGTCTGTCTGTATGTCTGTCTGTGTCTATCTGTCTGTCTGTCTGTCTGCCTGTCTGTCTGACTGTCTGTCTGTCTGTCTGTCTATATGTCTTTAAGTCTGTCAGTCAGTCTGTCTGTCTGTCTGCCTGTCTGTCTCTCTGTCTGTATGTCTTTAAGTATATCAGTCTGTCTGTCTGTCTGTCTGTGTATGTCTGTGTGTCTGTATGTCTTTAATTATATCAGTATGTCTGTCTGTCTGTATGTCTGTCTTTAATTCTATCAGTCTGTCTGTCTTTCTGTATGTCTGTCTGACTGTCTGTCTGTCTGTCTGTCTGTCTGTCTGTCTGTCTGTCTGTATGTCTTTAAGTATATCAGACTGTCTGTCTGACTGTCTGTCTGTCTGTCAGTCTGTCTCTCTGCGTATGTCATGTCTTTGTGTCTGCATGTCTTTAATTCTATCAGTCTGTCTGTCTGTCTGTATGTCTGTCTTCAATTCTATCAGTCTGACTGTCTTTCTGTATGTCTGTCTAACTGTCTGTCTGTCTGTCAGTCTGTCTGTCTGCGTATGTCTGTCTGTCTGTATGTCTGTATGTCTGTCTGTGTCTGTCTGTATGTCTGTCTGTCTGTCTGTCTGCCTGTCTGTCTGTCTGTATGTCTGTCTGTCTGTCTGTCTGTCTATATGTCTTTAAGTCTGTCAGTCAGTCTGTCTGTCTGTCTGTCTGTCTGTCTGTCTGTCTGTATGTCTGTGTGTCTGTATGTCTTTAATTATATCAGTATGTCTGTCTGTCTGTATGTCTGTCTTTAATTCTATCAGTCTGTCTGTCTTTCTGTATGTCTGTCTGACTGTCTGTCTGTCTGACTGTCTGTCTGTCTGACTGTCTGTCTGTCTGTCAGTCTGTCTGTCTGCGTATGTCATGTCTTTGTGTCTGCATGTCTTTAATTCTATCAGTCTGTCTGTCTGTCTGTATGTCTGTCTTCAATTCTATCAGTCTCACTGTCTTTCTGTATGTCTGTCTAACTGTCTGTCTGTCTGTATGTCTGTATGTCTGTCTGTCTGTCTATCTGTATGTCTTTAAGTCTATCAGTCTGTCTGTCTGTCTGTATGTCTGTCTGTCTGTCTGTCTGTCTGTCTGTTTTGAAGCCTGTCTGTCTGCATGTCTGTCTATATGGCTGTCTGTCTGCCTGTCTGTCTGTATGTCTGTCTGTGTGTCTGTCTGTCTTGAAGTATGTCTGTCTGTATGTCTGTCTGTCTGTCTGTCTGTCGGTGTCTGTCTATCTGTCTGGCTGTCTGTCTGTCTGTCTGTCTGTGGATGTCTGTCTGTGTCCGTCTGCCTGTCTGTCTGTATGTCTGTCCGTATGTCTGTCTGTCTGTATGTCTGTCTGGCTGTCTGTCTGTCTGTCTGTCTGTCTTGAAGTCTGTCTGTCTGCCTATCTGTCTGCCTGTCTGTCTGTATGTCTGTCTGTCGGTCTGTCTGTCTTGAAGTATGTCTGTCTGCGTGTCTGTCTGTATGTCTGTCTGTCTGTCTGTCTGTCTTGAAGTATGTCTGTCTGTATGTCTGTCTGTCTGTCTGTCTGTCGGTGTCTGTCTATCTGTCTGGCTGTCTGTCTGTCTGTCTGTCTGTGGATGTCTGTCTGTGTCCGTCTGCCTGTCTGTCTGTATGTCTGTCCGTATGTCTGTCTGTCTGTATGTCTGTCTGGCTGTCTGTCTGTCTGTCTGTCTGTCTGTCTGTCTGTCTGTCTGTCTGTCTGTCTGTCGGTCTTGAAGTATGTCTGTCTGCATGTCTGTATTGAAGGCTGTCTGTCTGTGTCCGTCTGCCTGTCTGTCTGTCTTGAAGTCTGTCTGTCTGCCTTTCTGTCTATATGTCTGTCTGTCTGTATGTCTGTCTGTCGGTCTGTCTGTCTTGAAGTATATCTGTCTGCATGTCTGTATTGAAGGCTGTCTGTCTGTGTCCGTCTGCCTGTCTGTCTGTATGTCTGTCCGTATGTCTGTCTCTCTGTATGTCTGTCTGGCTGTCTGTCTGTCTGTCTGTCTGTCTTGAAGTCTGTCTGTCTGCCTTTCTGTCTGCCTGTCTGTCTGTATGTCTGTCTGTCGGTCTGTCTGTCTTGAAGTATGTCTGTCTGCCTGTCTGTCTGTATGTCTGTCTGTCTGTCTGTCTGTCTTGAAGTATGTCTGTCTGTATGTCTGTCTGTCTGTCTGTCTGTCGGTGTCTGTCTATCTGTCTGGCTGTCTGTCTGTCTGTCTGTCTGTGGATGTCTGTCTGTGTCCGTCTGCCTGTCTGTCTGTATGTCTGTCCGTATGTCTGTCTGTCTGTATGTCTGTCTGGCTGTCTGTATGTCTGTCCGTATGTCTGTCTGTCTGTATGTCTGTCTGGCTGTCTGTCTATCTGTCTGTCTGTCTGTCTGTCTGTCTGTCTGTCTGTCTGTCTGTATGTCTGTCTGGCTGTCTGTCTGTCTGTCTGTCTGTCTTGAAGTCTGTCTGTCTGCCTTTCTGTCTATATGACTGTCTGTCTGACTGTCTGTCTGTCTGTCAGTCTGTCTGTCTGCGTATGTCTGTCTGTCTTTATGTCTGTATGTCTGTCTGTCTGTCTGTCTGTCTGTCTGTCTGTCCGTCTGTCTGTCTATCTGTCTGTCTGTCTGTCTTCAATTCTATCAGTCTGTCTGTCTTCCTGTATGTCTGTCTGTATGTCTTTAAGTCTATCAGTCTGTCTCTATGTCTGCATGTCTGTCTGTCTGTCTGTCTATCTGTCTGGCTGTCTGTCTGTCTGTCTGTCTGTCTGTCTGTCTGTCTGTGTCTGTCTGTATGTCTGTCTGTCTGTCTGTCCATCTGTCTGTCTGTATGTCTTTAAGTATGTCAGTCTGTCTGTCTGTATTTCTTTAAGTCTGTCAGTCAGTCCGTCTGTCTGTCTGTCTGTCTGTATGTCTGCCTTCAATTCTGTCAGTCAGTCCGTCTGTCTGTCTGTCTGTCTGTCTGTCTGTCTTCAATTCTATCAGTCTGTCTGTCTTTCTGTATGTCTGTCTGACTGTCTGTCTGTCTGTCAGTCTGTCTGTCTGCGTATGTCTGTCTGTCTGTCTGTCTGTGTCTGTCCGTCTGTCTGTCTGTCTGTCTGTCTGTCTGTCTGTCTGTC
>CASCKD010000024.1:355000-357500 GCA_949152435.1 Gastracanthus pulcherrimus | reverse complement strand
TGTCTGTCTATATGTCTTTAAGTCTGTCAGTCAGTCTGTCTGTCTGTCTGTCTGTCTGTCTGTCTGTCTGTATGTCTTTAAGTATATCAGTCTTGTTGGAGTATTACAACGACATGCACACAAATGCAAGTTTCCATCTACGAGGAAGGGAAAGGGACATTTATGATTTTCGAAGAGGCTCGAACTTTATTGCCTTGCCCCTTCCACTCAAGGAGTCCCGAAGGACGCACTTTTACGAGTGCGGGAGGTCAGTCCGGAAGTAACCGACACGACAGACAGTCGCATCTTTGAAAGACAGTTCACATCAAGTTATACTCAGTGTTTTATATTCAAGTATGTGTTTTATATTAATTAACTAAAGACATTTCATTATTATATAAAAGACATTTAAGTGTATAATCACGTACTGCGTTACGTGCTACTTTTATTCTGTATTATTCACTGCATTTATTCATTGTATTATTAATAAAGTTCAATCTAATAATACTCATATTTATGAATAAATAACAATAAGTCTGTCTGTCTGTCTGGCTGTGTATGTCTGTGTGTCTGTATGTCTTTAATTCTATCAGTCTGTCTGTCTTTCTGTATGTCTGTCTGACTGTCTGTCTGTCTGTCTGTCTGTCTGTCTGTCTGTATGTCTTTAAGTATATCAGACTGTCTGTCTGACTGTCTGTCTGTCTGTCAGTCTGTCTGTCTGCGTATGTCATGTCTTTGTGTCTGCATGTCTTTAATTCTATCAGTCTGTCTGTCTGTCTGTATGTCTGCCTTCAATTCTATCAGTCTGACTGTCTTTCTGTATGTCTGTCTAACTGTCTGTCTGTCTGTCAGTCTGTCTGTCTGCGTATGTCTGTCTGTCTGTATGTCTGTATGTCTGTCTGTGTCTGTCTGTATGTCTGTCTGTGTCTGTCTGTCTGTCTGTCTGTCTGCCTGTCTGTCTGACTGTCTGTCTGTCTGTCTGTCTGTCTGTATGTCTTTAAGTCTGTCAGTTAGTCCGTCTCTCTGTCTGCATGTCTGTCTATAAGTCTGTCTGTCTGTCTGCCTGTCTGTCTGTATGTCTGTCTGTCTGTCTGTCTGTCTTGAAGTATGTCTGTCTGTATGTCTGTCTGTCTGTCTGTCTGTCGGTGTCTGTCTATCTGTCTGGCTGTCTGTCTGTCTGTCTGTGGATGTCTGTCTGTGTCCGTCTGCCTGTCTGTCTGTCTGTCTGTGGATGTCTGTCTGTGTCCGTCTGCCTGTCTGTCTGTATGTCTTTCTGTATGTCTGTCTGACTGTCTGTCTGTCTGTCTGTCTGTCTGTCTTTCTGTATGTCTGTCTGACTGTCTGTCTGTCTGTCTGTCTGTCTGTCTGTCTGTATGTTTTTAAGTATATCAGACTGTCTGTCTGACTGTCTGTCTGTCTGTCAGTCTGTCTGTCTGCGTATGTCATGTCTTTGTGTCTGCATGTCTTTAATTCTATCAGTCTGTCTGTCTGTCTGTATGTCTGTCTTCAATTCTGTCAGTCAGTCCGTCTGTCTGTCTGTCTGTCTGTCTGTCTGTCTTCAATTCTATCAGTCTGTCTGTCTATCTGTATGTCTGTCTGACTGTCTGTCTGTCAGTCTATCTGTCTGCGTATGTCATGTCTGTGTGTCTGCATGTCTTTAATTCTATCAGTCTGTCTGTCTGTCTGTATGTCTGTCTTCAATTCTGTCAGTCAGTCCGTCTGTCTGTCTGTCTGTCTGTATGTCTTTAAGTATATCAGTCTGTCTGTCTGTCTGTATGTCCGTCTGTCTGCCTTTCTGTCTTGAAGTGTGTCTGTCTGTATGTCTGTCTGTCTGTCTGTCTGTCTGTCTGTCTGTCTGTCTGCCTGTCTGTCTGTCTATCTGCCTGTCAGTCTCTCTGTCTGTCTGTATGTCTTTAAGTCTTTCAGTCAGTCCGTCTGTCTGTCTGTATGTCTGTCTGTCTGTCTGTATATCTTTAAGTCTATCAGTCTGTCTGTATGTCTATCTGCCTGTCTGTCCGTATGTCTGTCTGTCTGTCTGTCTGTGTATGTCTGTGTGTCTGTATGTCTTTAATTCTATCAGTCTGTCTGTCTTTCATTATGTCTGTCTGAATGTCTGTCTGTCTGTCTGTCTGTCTGTCTGTCTGTCTGTCTGTCTGACTGTATGTCTTTAAGTATATCAGTCTGTCTGTCTGTCTGTATGTCCGTCTGTCTGCCTTTCTGTCTTGAAGTGTGTCTGTCTGTATGTCTGTCTGTCTGTCTGTCTGTCTGTCTGTCTGTCTGTCTGACTGTATGTCTTTAAGTATATCAGTCTGTCTGTCTGTCTGTATGTCCGTCTGTCTGCCTTTCTGTCTTGAAGTGTGTCTGTCTGTATGTCTGTCTGTCTGTCTGTCTGTCTGTCTGTCTGTCTGTCTAACTGCCTGTCAGTCTGTCTGTCTGTCTGTATGTCTTTAAGTCTGTCAGTCAGTCCGTCTGTCTGTCTGTATGTCTGTCTGTCTGTCTGTATATCTTTAAGTCTATCAGT
>CASCKD010000024.1:340000-342500 GCA_949152435.1 Gastracanthus pulcherrimus | reverse complement strand
TCTGTCTGTCTGCCTGTCTGTCTGACTGTCTGTCTGTCTGTCTGTCTGTCTGTATGTCTTTAAGTCTGTCAGTTAGTCCGTCTCTCTGTCTGCATGTCTGTCTATAAGTCTGTCTGTCTGTCTGCCTGTCTGTCTGTATGTCTGTCTGTCTGTCTGTCTGTCTTGAAGTATGTCTGTCTGTATGTCTGTCAGTCTGTCTGTCTGTCGGTGTCTGTCTATCTGTCTGGCTGTCTGTCTGTCTGTCTGTGGATGTCTGTCTGTGTCCGGCTGCCTGTCTGTCTGTCTGTCTGTGGATGTCTGTCTGTGTCCGTCTGCCTGTCTGTCTGTATGTCTTTCTGTATGTCTGTCTGACTGTCTGTCTGTCTGTCTGTCTGTCTGTCTTTCTGTATGTCTGTCTGACTGTCTGTCTGTCTGTCTGTCTGTCTGTCTGTCTGTATGTTTTTAAGTATATCAGACTGTCTGTCTGACTGTCTGTCTGTCTGTCAGTCTGTCTGTCTGCGTATGTCATGTCTTTGTGTCTGCATGTCTTTAATTCTATCAGTCTGTCTGTCTGTCTGTATGTCTGTCTTCAATTCTGTCAGTCAGTCCGTCTGTCTGTCTGTCTGTCTGTCTGTCTGTCTTCAATTCTATCAGTCTGTCTGTCTATCTGTATGTCTGTCTGACTGTCTGTCTGTCAGTCTATCTGTCTGCGTATGTCATGTCTGTGTGTCTGCATGTCTTTAATTCTATCAGTCTGTCTGTCTGTCTGTATGTCTGACTTCAATTCTATCAGTCTGTCTGTCTTTCTGTATGTCTGTCTGACTGTCTGTCTGTCTGTCAGTCTGTCTGTCTGCGTATGTCTGTCTGTCTGTATGTCTGTATGTCTGTCTGTGTCTGTCTGTATGTCTGTCTGTGTCAATCTGTCTGTCTGTCTGTCTGCCTGTCCGTCTGACTGTCTGTCTGTCTGTCTGTCTATATGTCTTTAAGTCTGTCAGTCAGTCTGTCTGTCTGTCTGTCTGTCTGTCTGTCTGTCTGTATGTCTTTAAGTATATCAGTCTTGTTGGAGTATTACAACGACATGCACACAAATGCAAGTTTCCATCTACGAGGAAGGGAAAGGGACATTTATGATTTTCGAAGAGGCTCGAACTTTATTGCCTTGCCCCTTCCACTCAAGGAGTCCCGAAGGACGCACTTTTACGAGTGCGGGAGGTCAGTCCGGAAGTAACCGACACGACAGACAGTCGCATCTTTGAAAGACAGTTCACATCAAGTTATACTCAGTGTTTTATATTCAAGTATGTGTTTTATATTAATTAACTAAAGACATTTCATTATTATATAAAAGACATTTAAGTGTATAATCACGTACTGCGTTACGTGCTACTTTTATTCTGTATTATTCACTGCATTTATTCATTGTATTATTAATAAAGTTCAATCTAATAATACTCATATTTATGAATAAATAACAATAAGTCTGTCTGTCTGTCTGGCTGTGTATGTCTGTGTGTCTGTATGTCTTTAATTCTATCAGTCTGTCTGTCTTTCTGTATGTCTGTCTGACTGTCTGTCTGTCTGTCTGTCTGTCTGTCTGTCTGTATGTCTTTAAGTATATCAGACTGTCTGTCTGACTGTCTGTCTGTCTGTCAGTCTGTCTGTCTGCGTATGTCATGTCTTTGTGTCTGCATGTCTTTAATTCTATCAGTCTGTCTGTCTGTCTGTATGTCTGCCTTCAATTCTATCAGTCTGACTGTCTTTCTGTATGTCTGTCTAACTATCTGTCTGTCTGTCAGTCTGTCTGTCTGCGTATGTCTGTCTGTCTGTATGTCTGTATGTCTGTCTGTGTCTGTCTGTATGTCTGTCTCTGTCTGTCTGTCTGTCTGTCTGTCTGTCTGCCTGTCTGTCTGACTGTCTGTCTGTCTGTCTGTCTGTCTGTATGTCTTTAAGTCTGTCAGTTAGTCCGTCTCTCTGTCTGCATGTCTGTCTATAAGTCTGTCTGTCTGTCTGCCTGTCTGTCTGTATGTCTGTCTGTCTGTCTGTCTGTCTTGAAGTATGTCTGTCTGTATGTCTGTCAGTCTGTCTGTCTGTCGGTGTCTGTCTATCTGTCTGGCTGTCTGTCTGTCTGTCTGTGGATGTCTGTCTGTGTCCGTCTGCCTGTCTGTCTGTCTGTCTGTGGATGTCTGTCTGTGTCCGTCTGCCTGTCTGTCTGTATGTCTTTCTGTATGTCTGTCTGACTGTCTGTCTGTATGTCTTTAAGTCTTTCAGTCAGTCCGTCTGTCTGTCTGTATGTCTGTCTGTCTGTCTGTATATCTTTAAGTCTATCAGTCTGTCTGTATGTCTATCTGCCTGTCTGTCCGTATGTCTGTCTGTCTGTCTGTCTGTGTATGTCTGTGTGTCTGTATGTCTTTAATTCTATCAGTCTGTCTGTCTTTCATTATGTCTGTCTGAATGTCTGTCTGTCTGTCTGTCTGTCTGTCTGTCTGTCTGTCTGTCTGACTGTATGTCTTTAAGTATATCA
>CASCKD010000024.1:317500-325000 GCA_949152435.1 Gastracanthus pulcherrimus | reverse complement strand
CTTGAAGTATGTCTGTCTGTGTCAGTCTGTATGTCTGTCTGTCTGTCTGTCTGTCCGTCTGTCTGTGTATGTCTGTGTGTCTGTATGTCTTTAAGTCTATCAGTCTGTCTGTCTGTCTGCATGTCTGTCTGTCTGTCTGTCTGTCTATCTGTATGTCTTTAAGTCTATCAGTCTGTCTGTCTGTCTGTATGTCTGTCTGTCTGTCTGTCTGTCTGTCTGTTTTGAAGTCTGTCTGTCTGCATGTCTGTCTATATGTCTGTCTGTCTGTCTGTCTGTCTGTCTGTCTGTCTGTATGTCTTTAAGTCTGTGAGTTAGTCCATCTCTCTGTCTGTATGTCTGTCAGTCTGTCTGTCTGTGTGTATGTCTATAAGTCTGTCAGTCAGTCCGTCTGTCTATCTGTATGTCTGTCTGTCTGTCTGTCTGTCTGTCTGTCTGTCTATCTGTATGTCTTTAAGTCTATCAGTCTGTCTGTATGTCTTTAAGTCTATCAGTCTGTCTGTCTGTATGTCTGTCTGTCTGTCTGTCTGTCTGTCTGTCTGTTTTGAAGCCTGTCTGTCTGCATGTCTGTCTATATAGCTGTCTGTCTGCCTGTCTGTCTGTATGTCTGTCTGTCTGTCTGTCTGTCTGTCTGTCTGTCTATCTGTGTATGACTGTATGTCTGTCTATCTGTCTGTCTGTCTGACTGTGTATGTCTGTCTTTAAGTATATCAGTCTGTCTGTCTGTCTGTCTGCCTGGCTGTCTGTCTGTGTCTGTCTGTCTTTCTGTCTGTCTGTCTATCTGTATGTCTTTAAGTCTATCAGTCTGTCTGTATGTCTGTATGTCTGTCTGTCTGTCTGTCTGTCTGTCTGTTTTGAAGCCTGTCTGTCTGTCTGTCTGTCTGTCTGTCTGTCTGTGTATGTCTGTCTTTAAGTATATCAGTCTGTCTGTCTGTCTGTCTGCCTGGCTGTCTGTCTGTGTCTGTCTGTCTTTCTGTCTGTCTGTCTATCTGTATGTCTTTAAGTCTATCAGTCTGTCTGTATGTCTTTAAGTCTATCAGTCAGTCTGTCTGTCTGTATGTCTGTCTGTCTGTCTGTCTGTCTGTATGTCTATATGTCTTTAAGTCTGTCAGTCTGTCTGTCTGTCTGTCTGTGTATGTCTTTAATTCTATCAGTATGTCTGTCTGTCTGTATGTCTGTCTTTAATTCTATCAGTCTGTCTGTCTTTCTGTATGTCTGTCTGACTGTCTGTCTGTCTGTCTGTCTGTCTGTCTGTCTGTCTGTCTGTATGTCTTTAAGTATATCAGTCTGTCTGTCTGTCTGTATGTCTGTCTGTCTGCCTTTCGGTCTTGAAGTGTGTCTGTCTGTCTGTCTGTCTGCCTTTCGGTCTTGAAGTGTGTCTGTCTGTCTGTCTGTCTGTCTGTCTGTGTATGTATGTTTTTAAGTATATCAGTCTGTCTGTCTGTCTGTATGTCTATCTGTCTGTCTGTCTGTCTGTATGTCTGTATGTCTGTCTGTCTGTCTGTGTGTCTGTATGTCTTTAATTCTATCAGTCTGTCTGTCTGTCTTTATGTCTGTCTTTAAGTATATCAGTCTGTCCGTCTGTCTGTCTGCCTGGCTGTCTGTCTGTGTCTGTCTGTCTGTCTGTCTGTCTGTCTATCTGTATGTCTTTAAGTCTATCAGTCTGTCTGTATGTCTTTAAGCCTAACAGTCAATCTGTCTGTCTGTATGTCTGTCTGTCTGTCTGTCTGTCTGTCTGTCTGTCTATATGTCTTTAAGTCTGTCAGTCAGTCCGTCTGTCTGTCTGTCTGTCTGTCTGTCTGTTTGTATGCCTTTAAGTATATCAGTCTGTCTGTCTGTCTGTCTGTGTATGTCTGTGTGTCTGTATGTCTTTAATTCTATCAGTATGTCTGTCTGTCTGTATGTCTGTCATTAATTCTATCAGTCTGTCTGTCTTTCTGTATATCTGTCTGACTGTCTGTCTGTCTGTCTGTCTATCTGTATGTCTTTAAGTCTATCAGTCTGTCTGTATGTCTTTAAGTCTATCAGTCAGTCTGTCTGTCTGTATGTCTGTCTGTCTGTCTGTCTGTCTGTCTGTCTATATGTCTTTAAGTCTGTCAGTCAGTCCGTCTGTCTGTCTGTCTGTCTGTCTGTCTGTCTGTTTGTATGCCTTTAAGTATATCAGTCTGTCTGTCTGTCTGTCTGTGTATGCCCGTGTGTCTGTATGTCTTTAATTCTATCAGTATGTCTGTCTGTCTGTATGTCTGTCTTTAATTCTATCAGTCTGTCTGTCTTTCTGTATGTCTGTCTGACTGTCTGTCTGTCTGTCTGTCTGTCTGTCTGTCTGTCTGTATGTCTTTAAGTATATCAGTCTGTCTGTCTGTCTGTATGTCTGTCTGTCTGCCTTTCTGTCTTGAAGTGTGTCTGTCTGTCTGTCTGTCTGTCTGTCTGTCTGTCTGTGTATGTCTGTTTTTAAGTATATCAGTCTGTCTGTCTGTCTGTATGTCTATCTCTCTGTCTGTCTGTCTGTATGTCTGTATGTCTGTCTGTCTGTCTGTCTGTCTGTCTGTTTGTATGCCTTTAAGTATATCAGTCTGTCTGTCTGTCTGTCTGTGTATGTCTGTGTGTCTGTATGTCTTTAATTCTATCAGTATGTCTGTCTGTCTGTCTGTCTGTCTGTCTATCTGTCTGTCTGCGTATGTCATGTCTGTGTGTCTGCATGTCTTTAATTCTATCAGTCTGTCTGTATGTCTCTATGTCTGTCTTCAATTCTATCAGTCTGTCTGTCTTTCTGTATGTCTGTCTGACTGTCTGTCTGTCTGACAGTCTGTCTGTCTGCGTATGTCTGTCTGTCTGTATGTCTGTATGTCTGTCTGTGTCTGTCTGTATGTCTGTCTGTGTCTGTCTGTCTGTCTGTCTGTCTGTCTGTCTGCCTGTCTGTCGAACTGTCTGTCTGTCTGTCTGTCTGTCTGTATGTCAGTCTGTCTGTCTGCGTATGTCTGTCTGTCTTTATGTCTGTATGTCTGTCTGTGTCTGTCAGTATGTATGTCTGTTTCTGTCTGTCTGTCTGTCTGTCTGTCTGTCTGTATGTCTTTAAGTCTGTCAGTCAGTCCGTCTGTCTGTTTGTCTGTCTGTCTGTTTGTGTATGTCTGTGTGTCTGTATGTCTTTAATTCTACCAGACTGTCTGTCTGTCTGTATGTCTGTCTTTAATTCTATCAGTCTGTCTGTCTTTCTGTATGTTGTCTGACTGTCTGTCTGTCAGTCTGTCTGTCTGCGTATGTCAAGTCTGTGTGTCTGCATGTCTTCAATTCTATCAGTCTGTCTGTCTGTCTGTATGTCTGTCTTCAATTCTATCAGTCTGTCTGTCTTTCTGTATGTCTGTCAGACTGTCTGTCTGTCTGTCAGTCTGTCTGCCTGCGTATGTCTGTCTGTCTGTCTGTCTGTCTGTCTGTCTGTCTGTCCGTCTGTCTGTCTGTCCGTCTGTCTGTCTATCTGTCTGTCTGTCTGTCTTCAATGCTATCAGTCTGTCTGTCTTCCTGTATGTCTGTCTGTATGTCTTTAAGTCTATCAGTCTGTCTGTCTTCCTGTATGTCTGTCTGTATGTCTTTAAGTCTATCAGTCTGTCTGCATGTCTTTAATTCTATCAGTTTGTCTGTCTTTCTGTATGTCTGTCTGACTGTCTGTCTGTCTGTCAGTCTGTCTGTCTGCGTATGTCTGTCTGTCTGTCTTTCTGTATGTTGTCTGACTGTCTGTCTGTCAGTCTGTGTGTCTGCGTATGTCATGTCTGTGTGTATGTATGTCTTTAATTCTATCAGTATGTCTGTCTGTCTGTATGTCTGTCTTTAATTCTATCAGTCTGTCTGTCTTTCTGTATGTCTGTCTGACTGTCTGTCTGTCTGTCTGTCTGTCTGTCTGTCTGTATGTCTTTAAGTATATCAGTCTGTATGTCTGTCTGTATGTCTTTCTGTCTGCCTTTCTGTCTTGAAGTGTGTCTGTCTGTCTGTCTGTCTGTCTGTCTGTCTGTGTATGTCTGTTTTTAAGTATATCAGTCTGTCTGTCTGTCTGTATGTCTATCTCTCTGTCTGTCTGTCTGTATGTCTGTATGTCTGTCTGTCTGTCTGTCTGTCTGTCTGTTTGTATGCCTTTAAGTATATCAGTCTGTCTGTCTGTCTGTCTGTGTATGTCTGTGTGTCTGTAAGTCTTTAATTCTATCAGTATGTCTGTCTGTCTGTGTCTGTCTGTATGTCTGTCTGTGTCTGTCTGTCTGTCTGTCTGTCTGTCTGTCTGCCTGTCTGTCTGACTGTCTCTCTGTCTGTCTGTCTGTCTGTATGTCAGTCTGTCTGTCTGCGTATGTCTGTCTGTTTTTATGTCTGTATGTCTGTCTGTGTCTGTCAGTATGTATGTCTGTTTCTGTCTGTCTGGCTGTCTGTCTGTCTGTCTGTATGTCTTTAAGTCTGTCAGTCAGTCCGTCTGTCTGTCTGTCTGTCTGTCTGTTTGTGTATGTCTGTGTGTCTGTATGTCTTTAATTCTATCAGACTGTCTGTCTGTCTGTATGTCTGTCTTTAATTCTATCAGTCTGTCTGTCTTTCTGTATGTTGTCTGACTGTCTGTCTGTCAGTCTGTCTGTCTGCGTATGTCATGTCTGTGTGTCTGCATGTCTTCAATTCTATCAGTCTGTCTGTCTGTCTGTATGTCTGTCTTCAATTCTATCAGTCTTTCTGTATGTCTGTCTGACTGTCTGTCTGTCTGTCAGTCTGTCTGTCTGCGTATGTCTGTCTGTCTGTCTTTCTGTATGTTGTCTGACTGTCTGTCTGTCAGTCTGTGTGTCTGCGTATGTCATGTCTGTGTGTCTGCATGTCTTCAATTCTATCAGTCTGTCTGTCTTTCTGTATGTCTGTCTGACTGTCTGTCTGTCTGACTGTCTGTCTGTCTGTATGTCTGTCTGTCTGCCTGTCTGTCTTGAAGTGTGTCTGTCTGTCTGCGTATGTCTGTCTGCGTATGTCTGTCTGTCTGTATGTCTGTCTGCGTATGTCTGTCTGCGTATGTCTGTCTGTCTGTCTGTCTGTCTGTCTGTCTGTCCGTCTGTCTGTCTATCTGTCTGTCTGTCTGTCTTCAATTCTATCGGTCTGTCTGTCTTCCTGTATGTCTGTCTGTATGTCTTTAAGTCTATCAGTCTGTCTGTATGTCTGCATGTCTGTCTGTCTGTCTGTCTATCTGTATGTCTTTAAGTCTATCAGTCTGTCTGTCTGTCTGTATGTCTGTCTGTCTGTCTGTCTGTCTGTCTGTTTTGAAGCCTGTCTGTCTGCATGTCTGTCTATATAGCTGTCTGTCTGCCTGTCTGTCTGTATGTCTGTCTGTCTGTCTGTCTGTCTGTCTGTCTGTCTATCTGTGTATGACTGTATGTCTGTCTATCTGTCTGTCTGTCTGACTGTGTATGTCTGTCTTTAAGTATATCAGTCTGTCTGTCTGTCTGTCTGCCTGGCTGTCTGTCTGTGTCTGTCTGTCTTTCTGTCTGTCTGTCTATCTGTATGTCTTTAAGTCTATCAGTCTGTCTGTATGTCTGTATGTCTGTCTGTCTGTCTGTCTGTCTGTCTGTTTTGAAGCCTGTCTGTCTGTCTGTCTGTCTGTCTGTCTGTCTGTGTATGTCTGTCTTTAAGTATATCAGTCTGTCTGTCTGTCTGTCTGCCTGGCTGTCTGTCTGTGTCTGTCTGTCTTTCTGTCTGTCTGTCTATCTGTATGTCTTTAAGTCTATCAGTCTGTCTGTATGTCTTTAAGTCTATCAGTCAGTCTGTCTGTCTGTATGTCTGTCTGTCTGTCTGTCTGTCTGTATGTCTATATGTCTTTAAGTCTGTCAGTCTGTCTGTCTGTCTGTCTGTGTATGTCTTTAATTCTATCAGTATGTCTGTCTGTCTGTATGTCTGTCTTTAATTCTATCAGTCTGTCTGTCTTTCTGTATGTCTGTCTGACTGTCTGTCTGTCTGTCTGTCTGTCTGTCTGTCTGTCTGTCTGTATGTCTTTAAGTATATCAGTCTGTCTGTCTGTCTGTATGTCTGTCTGTCTGCCTTTCGGTCTTGAAGTGTGTCTGTCTGTCTGTCTGTCTGCCTTTCGGTCTTGAAGTGTGTCTGTCTGTCTGTCTGTCTGTCTGTCTGTGTATGTATGTTTTTAAGTATATCAGTCTGTCTGTCTGTCTGTATGTCTATCTGTCTGTCTGTCTGTCTGTATGTCTGTATGTCTGTCTGTCTGTCTGTGTGTCTGTATGTCTTTAATTCTATCAGTCTGTCTGTCTGTCTTTATGTCTGTCTTTAAGTATATCAGTCTGTCCGTCTGTCTGTCTGCCTGGCTGTCTGTCTGTGTCTGTCTGTCTGTCTGTCTGTCTGTCTATCTGTATGTCTTTAAGTCTATCAGTCTGTCTGTATGTCTTTAAGCCTAACAGTCAATCTGTCTGTCTGTATGTCTGTCTGTCTGTCTGTCTGTCTGTCTGTCTGTCTATATGTCTTTAAGTCTGTCAGTCAGTCCGTCTGTCTGTCTGTCTGTCTGTCTGTCTGTTTGTATGCCTTTAAGTATATCAGTCTGTCTGTCTGTCTGTCTGTGTATGTCTGTGTGTCTGTATGTCTTTAATTCTATCAGTATGTCTGTCTGTCTGTATGTCTGTCATTAATTCTATCAGTCTGTCTGTCTTTCTGTATATCTGTCTGACTGTCTGTCTGTCTGTCTGTCTATCTGTATGTCTTTAAGTCTATCAGTCTGTCTGTATGTCTTTAAGTCTATCAGTCAGTCTGTCTGTCTGTATGTCTGTCTGTCTGTCTGTCTGTCTGTCTGTCTATATGTCTTTAAGTCTGTCAGTCAGTCCGTCTGTCTGTCTGTCTGTCTGTCTGTCTGTCTGTTTGTATGCCTTTAAGTATATCAGTCTGTCTGTCTGTCTGTCTGTGTATGCCCGTGTGTCTGTATGTCTTTAATTCTATCAGTATGTCTGTCTGTCTGTATGTCTGTCTTTAATTCTATCAGTCTGTCTGTCTTTCTGTATGTCTGTCTGACTGTCTGTCTGTCTGTCTGTCTGTCTGTCTGTCTGTCTGTATGTCTTTAAGTATATCAGTCTGTCTGTCTGTCTGTATGTCTGTCTGTCTGCCTTTCTGTCTTGAAGTGTGTCTGTCTGTCTGTCTGTCTGTCTGTCTGTCTGTCTGTGTATGTCTGTTTTTAAGTATATCAGTCTGTCTGTCTGTCTGTATGTCTATCTCTCTGTCTGTCTGTCTGTATGTCTGTATGTCTGTCTGTCTGTCTGTCTGTCTGTCTGTTTGTATGCCTTTAAGTATATCAGTCTGTCTGTCTGTCTGTCTGTGTATGTCTGTGTGTCTGTATGTCTTTAATTCTATCAGTATGTCTGTCTGTCTGTCTGTCTGTCTGCGTATGTCATGTCTGTGTGTCTGCATGTCTTTAATTCTATCAGTCTGTCTGTATGTCTGTATGTCTGTCTTCAATTCTATCAGTCTGTCTGTCTTTCTGTATGTCTGTCTGACTGTCTGTGT
>CASCKD010000024.1:0-300000 GCA_949152435.1 Gastracanthus pulcherrimus | reverse complement strand
GATTTTCCGTTGAAAGTACTTTTGTCCTCTAAAAGTGTGTTTGTCCTCTAAAAGTACTTTTGGGCCTTAAAATTACTTTTGTCCCTTAAAAGTACTTTTGTCCGTTAAAAGTACTTTTTGTCCGTTAAAAGTACTTTTTGTCCTCTAAAAGTACTTTTGTCCCTTAAAAGTACTTTTGTCCTCTAAAAGTACTTTTGTCCCTTAAGAGTACTTTTGTCCTTTAAAAGTACTTTTGTCCTCTAAAAGTACTTTTATCCCTTAAAAGTACTTTTGTCCTCTAAAAGTACTTTTGTCCTCTAAAAGTACTTTTTCCGTTGAAAGTACTTTTGTCCTCTAAAAGTGCGTTTGTCCTCTAAAAGTACTTTTGGGCCTTAAAATTACTTTTGTCCCTTAAAAGTACTTTTGTCCCTTAAAAGTACTTTTGTCCTCTAAAAGTACTTTTGCCCCTTAAGAGTACTTTTGTCCCTTAAAAGTACTTTTGTTCTCTAAAAGTACTTTTATCCCTTAAAAGTACTTTAGTCCTCTAAAAGTACTTTTGTGCCTTAAAAGTACTTTTGTCCCTTAAAAGTACTTTTGTTCCTTAAAAGTACTTTTGTCCTCTAAAAGTACTTTTATCCCTTAAAAGTACTTTTGTCCTCTAGAAGTACTTTTGTGCCTTAAAAGTACTTTTGTCCCTTAAAAGTACTTTTGTCCTTTAAAAGTGCTTTTGTGCCTTAAAAGTACTTTTGTCCCTTAAAAGTACTTTTCTCCGTTGAAAGTACTTTTGTCCTCTAAAAGTACTTTTGTCCTCTAAAAGTACTTTTGTGCCTTAAAAGTACTTTTGTGCCTTAAAAGTACTTTTGTCCCTTAAAAGTACTTTTGTCCTCTAAAAGTACTTTTGTCCTCTAAAAGTACTTTTGTCCCTTAAAAGTACTTTTGTCCTCTAAAAGTGCGTTTGTCCCTTAAAAGTACTTTTCTCCGTTGAAAGTACTTTTGTCCTCTAAAAGTACTTTTGTCCTCTAAAAGTGCGTTTGTCCTCTAAAAGTACTTTTGTCCTCTAAAAGTACTTTTGTGCCTTAAAAGTACTTTTTCCGTTGAAAGTACTTTTATCCCTTAAAAGTACTTTTGTCCTCTATAAGTACTTTTGTCCCTTAAAAGTACTTTTGTCCTCTAAAAGTACTTTTGTCCTCTAAAAGTACTTTTCTCCTTTGAAAGTACTTTTGTCCTCTAAAAGTACTTTTGTCCTCTAAAAGTACTTTTGTGCCTTAAAAGTACTTTTGTGCCTTAAAAGTACTTTTGTCCCTTAAAAGTACTTTTGTCCCTTAAAAGTACTTTTGTCCTCTAAAAGTACTTTTGTCCCTTAAAAGTACTTTTGTCCTCTAAAAGTACTTTTGTCCTCTAAAAGTACTTTTGTCCTCTAAAAGTACTTTTGTCCTCTAAAAGTACTTTTGTCCCTTAAAAGTACTTTTGTTCCTTAAAAGTACTTTTGTCCTCTAAAAGAACTTTTGTGCCTTAAAAGTACTTTTGTCCATTAAAAGTACTTTTGTCCTCTAAAAGTACTTTTGTCCTCTAAAAGTACTTTTGTCCCTTAAAAGTACTTTTGTCCTCTAAATGTACTTTTGTAATCTAAAAGTACTTTTGTCCTCTAAAAGTACTTTTGTACCTTAAAAGTACTTTTGTCCTCTAAAAGTGCGTTTGTCCCTTAAAAGTACTTTTGTCCTTTAATAGTGCGTTTGTCCCTTAAAAGTACTTTTGTTCTTTAAAAGTACTTTTGTGCCTTAAAAGTACTTTTGTCCTCTAAAAGTACTTTTGTCCTCTAAAAGTACTTTTGTCCCTTAAAAGTACTTTTGTCCCTTAAAAGTACTTTTGTCCTCTAAAAGTACTTTTGTCCTTCAAAAGTACTTTTGTCCTCTAAAAGTACTTTTCTCCGACGAAAGTACTTTCAACGGAGAAAAGTACTTTTAAGGGACAAAAGTACTTTTAAGGCACAAAAGTACTTTTAAAGGACAAAAGTACTTTTAGAGGACAAACGCACTTTTAGAGGACAAAAGTATTTTCAACGGAAAAAGTACTTTTAGAGGACAAAAGTACTTTTAGAGGACAAAAGTACTTTTAAGGGACAAAAGTACTTTTAGAGGACAAAAGTACTTTTAAGGCACAAAAGTACTTTTAAGGCACAAAAGTACTTTTAGAGGACAAAAGTACTTTTAGAGGACAAACGCACTTTTAGAGGACAAAAGTACTTTTAGAGGACAAAAGTCCTTTCAACGGAGAAAAGTACTTTTAAGGGACAAAAGTACTTTTAAGGCACAAAAGTACTTTTAAAGGACAAAAGTACTTTTAGAGGACAAAAGTACTTTCGTCGGAGAGAAGTACTTTTAGAGGACAAAAGTACTTTTAGAGGACGAAAGTACTTTTAGAGGACAAAAGTACTTTTAAGGGACAAAAGTACTTTTAGAGGACAAAAGTACTTTTAAGGGACAAAAGTACTTTTAAGGCACAAAAGTACTTTTAGAGGACAAAAGTACTTTTAAGGCCCAAAAGTACTTTTAGAGGACAAACGCACTTTTAGAGGACAAAAGTACTTTTAAGGGACAAAAGTACTTTTAGAGGACAAAAGTACTTTTAAGGGACAAAAGTACTTTTCGAGGACAAAAGTACTTTTAAGGGACAAAAGTACTTTTAAGGGACAAAAGTACTTTTAGAGGAAAAAAGTACTTTTAAGGTACAAAAGTACTTTTAAGGGACAAAAGTACTTTTAGAGGACAAAAGTACTTTTAGAGGACAAAAGTACTTTTAAGGCACAAAAGTACTTTTAAGGCACAAAAGTACTTTTAAAGGACAAAAGTACTTTTAAGGGACAAACGCACTTTTAAAGGACAAAAAGTACTTTTAAGGGACAAACGCACTTTTAGAGGACAAAAGTACTTTTAAGGGACAAAAGTACTTTTAAGGGACAAAAGTACTTTTAAGGCCCAAAAGTACTTTTAGAGGACAAACGCACTTTTAGAGGACAAAAGTACTTTCAACGGAAAAAGTACTTTTAAGGGACAAAAGTACTTTTAAGGCACAAAAGTACTTTTAGAGGTCAAAAGTACTTTTAGAGGACAAAAGTACTTTTAAGGGACAAACGCACTTTTAGAGGACAAAAGTACTTTCAACGGAGAAAAGTACTTTTAGAGGACAAAAGTACTTTTAGAGGACAAAAGTACTTTTAAGGCACAAAAGTACTTTTAAGGCACAAAAGTACTTTTAAAGGACAAAAGTACTTTTAAGGGACAAACGCACTTTTAAAGGACAAAAGTACTTTTAAGGGACAAACGCACTTTTAGAGGACAAAAGTACTTTTAAGGCACAAAAGTACTTTTAGAGGACAAAAGTACTTTTAGAGGACAAAAGTACTTTTAGAGGACAAACCGCACTTTTAGAGGACAAAAGTACTTCTAGAGGACAAAAGTACTTTCAACGGAGAAAAGCACTTTTAAGGGACAAAAGTACTTTTAAGGCACAAAAGTACTTTTAAGGGACAAAAGTACTTTTAGAGGACAAAAGTACTTTTAAGGGACAAAAGTACTTTTAGAGGACAAAAGTACTTTTAGATGACAAAAGTACTTTTAGAGGACAAAAGTACTTTAAGAGGACAAAAGTACTTTTAAAGGACAAAAGTACTTTTAAGGGACAAACGCACTTTTAGAGGACAAAAGTACTTTTAAGTCACAAAAGTACTTTTACGGGACAAAAGTACTTTCAGAGGACAAAAGTACTTTTAAGAGACAAAAGTACTTTTAAGGGACAAAAGTACTTTTAAGGCACAAAAGTACTTTTAGAGGACAAAAGTACTTTTAAAGGGATAAAAGTACTTTTAAGGGCCAAAAGTACTCTTAAGGGACAAAAGTACTTTTAAGGGACAAAAGTACTCTTAAGGGACAAAAGTACTTTTAGAGGACAAAAGTACTTTTAAGGGACAAAAGTACTTTTAGAGGACAAAAGTACTTTTAGAGGACAAAAGTACTTTTAAGGCACAAAAGTACTTTTAAGGCACAAAAGTACTTTTAAAGGGCAAAAGTACTTTTAAGGGACAAACGCACTTTTAAAGGACAAAAGTACTTTTAAGGGACAAACGCACTTTTAGAGGACAAAAGTACTTTTAAGGGACAAAAGTACTTTTAAGGGACAAAAGTACTTTTAGAGGACAAAAGTACTTTTAAGGCCCAAAAGTACTTTTAGAGGACAAACGCACTTTTAGAGGACAAAAGTACTTTCAACGGAAAAAGTACTTTTAAGGGACAAAAGTACTTTTAGAGGACAAAAGTACTTTTAGAGGACAAAAGTACTTTTAGAGGACAAACGCACTTTTAGAGGACAAAAGTACTTTCAACGGAAAAAGTACTTTTAGAGGACAAAAGTACTTTTAGAGGACAAAAGTACTTTTAGAGGACAAAAGTACTTTTAGAGGACAAACGCACTTTTAGAGGACAAAAGTACTTTCAACCGAAAAAGTACTTTTAGAGGACAAAAGTACTTTTAGAAGACAAAAGTACTTTTAAGGGACAAAAGTACTTTTAGAGGACAAAAGTACTTTTAAGGGACAAAAGTACTTTTAAGGCACAAAAGTACTTTTAAGGCACAAAAGTAATTTTAGAGGACAAAAGTACTTTTAGAGGACAAACGCACTTTTAGAGGACAAAAGTACTTCTAGAGGACAAAAGTACTTTCAACGGAGAAAAGTACTTTTAAGGGACAAAAGTACTTTTAGAGGACAAAAGTACTTTTAGAGAACAAAAGTACTTTTAAGGGACAAAAGTACTTTTAGAGGACAAAAGTACTTTTAAGGGACAAAAGTACTTTTAAGGGACAAAAGTACTTTTAAGGGACAAAAGTACTTTTAGAGGACAAAAGTAATTTTAAGGCCCAAAAGTACTTTTAGAGGACAAACGCACTTTTAGAGGACAAAAGTACTTTCAACGGAAAAAGTACTTTTAGAGGACAAAAGTACTTTTTGAGGACAAAAGTACTTTTAGAGGACAAAAGTACTTTTAAGGGACAAAAGTACTTTTAGAGGACAAAAAGTACTTTTAACGGACAAAAAGTACTTTTAACGGACAAAAGTACTTTTAAGGGACAAAAGTAATTTTAAGGCCCAAAAGTACTTTTAGAGGACAAACGCACTTTTAGAGGACAAAAGTACTTTCAACGGAAAAAGTACTTTTAGAGGACAAAAGTACTTTTAGAGGACAAAAGTACTTTTAAGGGACAAAAGTACTTTTAGAGGACAAAAGTACTACTTTTAAGGGACAAAAGTACTTTTAGAGGACAAAAGTACTTTTAGAGGACAAAAGTACTTTTAAGGGACAAAAGTACTTTTAGAGGACAAAAGTACTTTTAAGGGACAAAAGTACTTTTAAGGGACAAAAGTACTTTTAAGTCACAAAAGTACTTTTAAGGCACAAAAGTACTTTTAAAGGACAAAAGTACTTTTAAGGGACAAACGCACTTTTAAAGGACAAATGTACTTTTAAGGGACAAACGCACTTTTAGAGGACAAAAGAACTTTTAAGGGACAAAAGTACTTTTAGAGGACGAAAGTACTTTTAGAGGACAAAAGTACTTTTAAGGGACAAAAGTACTTTTAGAGGACAAAAGTACTTTTAAGGGACAAAAGTACTTTTAGAGGACAAACGCACTTTTAGAGGACAAAAGTACTTTCAACGGAAAAAGTACTTTTACAGGACAAAAGTACTTTCAACGGAGAAAAGTACTTTTAGAGGACAAAAGTACTTTTAGAGGACGAAAGTACTTTTAGAGGACAAAAGTACTTTTAAGGGACAAAAGTACTTTTAGAGGACAAAAGTACTTTTAAGGGACAAAAGTACTTTTAGAGGACAAAAGTACTTTTAAGGGACAAAAGTACTTTTAGAGGACAAAAGTACTTTTAAGGGACAAAAGTACTTTTAGAGGACAAAAGTACTTTTAGAGGACAAAAGTACTTTTAAAGGACAAAAGTACTTTTAAAGGACAAAAGTACTTTTAAGGGACAAAAGTACTTTTAAGGCACAAAAGTACTTTTAGAGGACAAAAGTACTTTTAAGGCCCAAAAGTACTTTTAGAGGACAAACGCACTTTTAGAGGACAAAAGTACTTTTAAGGGACAAAAGTACTTTTAGAGGACAAAAGTACTTTTAAGGGACAAAAGTACTTTTAGAGGACAAAAGTACTTTTAAGGGACAAAAGTACTTTTAAGGGACAAAAGTACTTTTAGAGGAAAAAAGTACTTTTAAGGTACAAAAGTACTTTTAAGGGACAAAAGTACTTTTAGAGGACAAAAGTACTTTTAGAGGACAAAAGTACTTTTAGAGGACAAAAGTACTTTTAAAGGACAAAAGTACTTTTAAGGGACAAACGCACTTTTAGAGGACAAAAGTACTTTTAAGGGACAAAAGTACTTTTAGAGGACAAAAGTAATTTTAGAGGACAAAAGTACTTTTAAGGCACAAAAGTACTTTTAAGGCACAAAAGTACTTTTAAAGGACAAAAGTACTTTTAAGGGACAAACGCACTTTTAAAGGACAAAAGTACTTTTAAGGGACAAAAGTACTTTTAAGGGACAAAAGTACTTTTAAGGCCCAAATGTACTTTTAGAGGACAAACGCACTTTTAGAGGACATAAGTACTTTCAACGGAAAAAGTACTTTTAAGGGACAAAAGTACTTTTAAGGCACAAAAGTACTTTTAGAGGACAAAAGTACTTTTAGAGGACAAAAGTACTTTTAAGGGACAACCGCACTTTTAGAGGACAAAAGTACTTTCAACGGAGAAAAGTACTTTTAGAGGACAAAAGTACTTTTAGAGGACAAAAGTACTTTTAAGGCACAAAAGTACTTTTAAGGCACAAAAGTACTTTTAAAGGACAAAAGTACTTTTAAGGGACAAACGCACTTTTAAAGGACAAAAGTACTTTTAAGGGACAAACGCACTTTTAGAGGACAAAAGTACTTTTAAGGCACAAAAGTACTTTTAGAGGACAAAAGTACTTTTAGAGGACAAAAGTACTTTTAGAGGACAAACCGCACTTTTAGAGGACAAAAGTACTTCTAGAGGACAAAAGTACTTTCAACGGAGAAAAGTACTTTTAAGGGACAAAAGTACTTTTAAGGCACAAAAGTACTTTTAAGGGACAAAAGTACTTTTAGAGGACAAAAGTACTTTTAAGGGACAAAAGTACTTTTAGAGGACAAAAGTACTTTTAGAGGACAAACGCACTTTTAGAGGACAAAAGTACTTTCAACGGAAAAAGTACTTTTAAGGGACAAAAGTACTTTTAGAGGACAAAAGTACTTTTAAGGGATACAAGTACTTTTAAGGGACAAAAGTACTTTTAAGGCACAAAAGTACTTTTAGAGGACAAAAGTACTTTTAAGGGACAAAAGTACTTTTAGAGGACAAAAGTACTTTTAGAGGACAAAAGTACTTTTATGGGCCAAAAGTTCTTTTAGAGGACAAAAGTACTTTTAGAGGACAAAAGTACTTTTAGAGGAGAAAAGTACTTTTAGAGGACAAACGCACTTTTAGAGGACAAAAGTACTTTCAACGGAAAAAGTACTTTTAGAGGACAAAAGTACTTTTAGAGGACAAAAGTACTTTTAGAGGACAAACCCACTTTTAGAGGACAAAAGTACTTTCAACGGAAAAAGTACTTTTAGAGGACAAAAGTACTTTTAGAGGACAAAAGTACTTTTAAGGGACAAAAGTACTTTTAGAGAACAAAAGTACTCTTAAGGGACAAAAGTACTTTTAGAGGACAAAAGTACTTTTAAGGGACAAAAGTACTTTTAGAGGACAAACGCACTTTTAGAGGACAAAAGTACTTTCAACGGAAAAAGTACTTTTAGAGGACAAAAGTACTTTTAGAGGACAAAAGTACTTTTAGAGGACAAACCCACTTTTAGAGGACAAAAGTACTTTCAACGGAAAAAGTACTTTTAGAGGACAAAAGTACTTTTAGAGGACAAAAGTACTTTTAGAGGACAAAAGTACTTTTAGAGGACAAACGCACTTTTAGAGGACAAAAGTACTTTCAACCGAAAAAGTACTTTTAGAGGACAAAAGTACTTTTAGAGGACAAAAGTACTTTTAAGGGACAAAAGTACTTTTAGAGGACAAAAGTACTTTTAAGGGACAAAAGTACTTTTAAGGCACAAAAGTACTTTTAAGGCACAAAAGTAATTTTAGAGGACAAAAGTACTTTTAGAGGACAAACGCACTTTTAGAGGACAAAAGTACTTCTAGAGGACAAAAGTACTTTCAACGGAGAAAAGTACTTTTAAGGGACAAAAGTACTTTTAGAGGACAAAAGTACTTTTAGAGAACAAAAGTACTTTTAAGGGACAAAAGTACTTTTAGAGGACAAAAGTACTTTTAAGGGACAAAAGTACTTTTAAGGGACAAAAGTACTTTTAAGGGACAAAAGTACTTTTAGAGGACAAAAGTAATTTTAAGGCCCAAAAGTACTTTTAGAGGACAAACGCACTTTTAGAGGACAAAAGTACTTTCAACGGAAAAAGTACTTTTAGAGGACAAAAGTACTTTTTGAGGACAAAAGTACTTTTAGAGGACAAAAGTACTTTTAACGGACAAAAGTAATTTTAAGGCCCAAAAGTACTTTTAGAGGACAAACGCACTTTTAGAGGACAAAAGTACTTTCAACGGAAAAAGTACTTTTCGAGGACAAAAGTACTTTTAGAGGACAAAAGTACTTTTAAGGGACAAAAGTACTTTTAGAGGACAAAAGTACTACTTTTAAGGGACAAAAGTACTTTTAGAGGACAAAAGTACTTTTAGAGGACAAAAGTACTTTTAAGGGACAAAAGTACTTTTAGAGGACAAAAGTACTTTTAAGGGACAAAAGTACTTTTAAGGGACAAAAGTACTTTTAAGGGACAAAAGTACTTTTAGAGGACAAAAGTACTTTTAAGGGACAAAAGTACTTTTAGAGGACAAAAGTACTTTTAAGGGACAAAAGTACTTTTAGAGGACAAAAGTACTTTTAAGGGACAAAAGTACTTTTAAGGGACAAAAGTACTTTTAAGGCACAAAAGTACTTTTAAGGCACAAAAGTACTTTTAGAGGACAAAAGTACTTTTAGAGGACAAACGCACTTTTAGAGGACAAAAGTACTTTTAAGGGACAAAAGTACTTTTAAGGGACAAAAGTACTTTTAGAGGACAAAAGTACTTTCAACGGAGAAAAGTACTTTTAGAGGACAAAAGTACTTTTAAGGGACAAAAGTACTTTTAGAGGACAAAAGTACTTTTAAGGGACAAAAGTACTTTTAGAGGACAAAAGTACTTTTAAGGGACAAA
Source organism: Gastracanthus pulcherrimus (assembly GCA_949152435.1). Lineage (NCBI taxonomy): Eukaryota > Metazoa > Arthropoda > Insecta > Hymenoptera > Pteromalidae > Gastracanthus > Gastracanthus pulcherrimus. Next base: position 290,662 of record CASCKD010000024.1, on the reverse strand, counting down.
AGTACTTTTAAGGGACAAAAGTACTTTTAAGGCACAAAAGTACTTTTAAGGCACAAAAGTACTTTTAGAGGACAAAAGTACTTTTAGAGGACAAACGCACTTTTAGAGGACAAAAGTACTTTTAAGGGACAAAAGTACTTTTAAGGGACAAAAGTACTTTTAGAGGACAAAAGTACTTTCAACGGAGAAAAGTACTTTTAGAGGACAAAAGTACTTTTAGAGGACGAAAGTACTTTTAGAGGACAAAAGTACTTTTAAGGGACAAAAGTACTTTTAGAGGACAAAAGTACTTTTAAGGGACAAAAGTACTTTTAGAGGACAAAAGTACTACTTTTAAGGGACAAAAGTACTTTTAGAGGACAAAAGTACTTTTAAGGGACAAAAGTACTTTTAAGGGACAAAAGTACTTTTAGAGGACGAAAGTACTTTTAAAGGACAAATGTACTTTTAAGGGACAAAAGTACTTTTAGAGGACAAACGCACTTGTTTCATCTTTCATCTTTCCGCATTGTTTCGTCTTTCCGCATTGTTACATCTTTCCGCATATTTTCATCTTTCCGCATTGTTTCATCTTTCCGCATTGTTTCATCTTTCCGCATTGTTTCATCTTTCATCTTTCCGCATTGTTTCATCTTTCATCTTTCCGCATTGTTTCATCTTTCCGCATTGTTTCATCTTTCCGCATTGTTTCATCTTTCATCTTTCCGCATTGTTTCATCTTTCCGCATTGTTTCATCTTTCCGCATTGTTTCATCTTTCCGCATTGTTTCATCTTTCCGCATTGTTTCATCTTTCCGCATTGTTTCATCTTTCCGCATTGTTTCATCTTTCCGCATTGTTTCATCTTTCCGCATTGTTTCATCTTTCCGCATTGTTTCATCTTTCCGCATTGTTTCATCTTTCCGCATTGTTTCATCTTTCCGCATTGTTTCATATTTCCGCATTGTTTCATCTTTCCGCATTGTTTCATCTTTCCGCATTGTTTCATCTTTCCGCATTGTTTCATCTTTCCGCATTGTTTCATCTTTCCGCATTGTTTCATCTTTCCGCATTGTTTCATCTTTCCGCATTGTTTCATCTTTCCGCATTGTTTCATCTTTCCGCATTGTTTCATCTTTCCGCATTGTTTCATCTTTCCGCATTGTTTCATCTTTCCGCATTGTTTCATCTTTCCGCATTGTTTCATCTTTCCGCATTGTTTCATCTTTCCGCATTGTTTCATCTTTCCGCATTGTTTCATCTTTCCGCATTGTTTCATCTTTCATCTTTCCGCTTAGTTTCATCATTCATCTTTCCGCATTGTTTCATCTTTCATCTTTCCGTATTGTTTCATCTTTCATCTTTCCGCATTGTTTCATCTTTCATCTTTCCGCATTGTTTCATCTTTCCGCATTGTTTCATCTTTCATCTTTCCGCTTAGTTTCATCATTCATCTTTCCGCATTGTTTCATCTTTCATCTTTCCGTATTGTTTCATCTTTCATCTTTCCGCATTGTTTCATCTTTCATCTTTCCGCATTGTTTCATCTTTCATCTTTCCGCATTGTTTCATCTTTCCGCATTGTCTCATCTTTCATCTTCCGCATTCTTTCATCTTTCATCTTTCCGCATTGTTTCATCTTTCATCTTTCCGCATTTTTTCATCTTTCCGCATTGTTTCATCTTTCATCTTTCCGCATTCTTTCATCTTTCATCTTTCCGCATTGTTTCATCTTTCATCTTTCCGCATTGTTTCATCTTTCCGCATTGTTTCATCTTTCATCTTTCCGCATTTTTTCATGTTTCATCTTTCCGCATTGTTTCATCTTTCATCTTTCCGCATTTTTTCATCTTTCATCTTTCCGCATTGTTTCATCTTTCATCTTTCCGCATTCTTTCATCTTTCATCTTTCCGCATTGTTTCATCTTTCATCTTTCCGCATTGTTTCATCTTTCCGCATTGTTTCATCTTTCATCTTTCCGCATTGTTTCATCTTTCATCTTTCCGCATTCTTTCATCTTTCATCTTTCCGCATTGTTTCATCTTTCATCTTTCCGCATTGTTTCATCTTTCCGCATTGTTTCATCTTTCATCTTTCCGCATTTTTTCATCTTTCATCTTTCCGCATTCTTTCATCTTTCATCTTTCCGCTATGTTTCATCTTTCATCTTTCCGCATTGTTTCATCTTTCATCTTTCCGCATTGTTTCATCTTTCATCTTTCCGCATTCTTTCATCTTTCATCTTTCCGCATTGTTTCATCTTTCATCTTTCCGCAATGTTTCATCTTTCATCTTTCCGCATTGTTTCATCTTTCATCTTCCGCATTCTTTCATCTTTCATCTTTCCGCATTGTTTCATCTTTCATCTTTCCGCATTTTTTCATCTTTCATCTTTCCGCATTGTTTCATCTTTCGTCTTTCCGCATTGTTTCATCTTTCATCTTTCCGCATTGTTTCATCTTTCAACCTTCCGCATTCTTTCATCTTTCATCTTTCCGCATTTTTTCATCTTTCATCTTTCCGCATTATTTCATCTTTCATCTTTCCGCATTGTTTCATCTTTCATCTTTCCGCATTCTTTCATCTTTCATCTTCCGCATTCTTTCATCTTTCATCTTTCCGCATTGTTTCATCTTTCATCTTTCCGCATTTTTTCATCTTTCATCTTTCCGCATTGTTTCATCTTTCATCTTTCCGCATTGTTTAATCTTTCATCTTTCCGCATTGTTTCATCTTTCATCTTTCCGCATTTTTTCATCTTTCATCTTTCCGCATTGTTTCATCTTTCATCTTTCCGCATTGTTTCATCTTTCATCTTTCCGCATTTTTTCATCTTTCATCTTTCCGCATTGTTTCATCTTTCATCTTTCCGCATTGTTTCATCTTTCATCTTTCCGCATTTTTTCATCTTTCATCTTTCCGCATTGTTTCATCTTTCATCTTTCCGCATTCTTTCATCTTTCATCTTTCCGCATTGTTTCATCTTTCCGCATTGTTTCATCTTTCCGCATTGTTTCATCTATCATCTTTCCGCATTGTTTCATCTTTCATCTTTCCGCATTCTTTCATCTTTCATCTTTCCGCATTTTTTCATCTTTCATCTTTCCGCATTGTTTCATCTTTCCGCATTGTTTCATCTTTCATCTTTCTGCATTGTTTCGTCTTTCATCTTTCCGCATTCTTTCATCTTTCATCTTTCCGCATTTTTTCATCTTTCATCTTTCCGCATTGTTTCATCTTTCATCTTTCCGCATTGTTTCATCTTTCATCTTTCCGCATTGTTTCATCTTTCCGCATTGTTTCATCTTTCCGCATTGTTTCATCTTTCCGCATTGTTTCATCTTTCATCTTTCCGCATTGTTTCATCTTTCATCTTTCCGCATTCTTTCATCTTTCATCTTTCCGCATTGTTTCATCTTTCATCTTTCCGCATTGTTTCATCTTTCATCTTTCCGCATTCTTTCATCTTTCATCTTTCCGCATTGTTTCATCTTTCATCTTTCCGCATTCTTTCATCTTTCATCTTTCCGCATTTTTTCATCTTTCAACTTTCCGCATTGTTTCATCTTTCCGCATTGTTTCATCTTTCATCTTTCCGCATTGTTTCATCTTTCATCTTTCCGCATTCTTTCATCTTTCATCTTTCCGCATTTTTTCATCTTTCATCTTTCCGCATTGTTTCATCTTTCCGCATTGTTTCATCTTTCCGCATTGTTTCATCTTTCCGCATTGTTTCATCTTTCCGCATTGTTTCATCTTTCATCTTTCCGCATTGTTTCATCTTTCATCTTTCCGCATTCTTTCATCTTTCATCTTTCCGCATTGTTTCATCTTTCATCTTTCCGCATTGTTTCATCTTTCATCTTTCCGCATTCTTTCATCTTTCATCTTTCCGCATTGTTTCATCTTTCATCTTTCCGCATTCTTTCATCTTTCATCTTTCCGCATTTTTTCATCTTTCATCTTTCCGCATTGTTTCATCTTTCCGCATTGTTTCATCTTTCATCTTTCCGCATTGTTTCATCTTTCATCTTTCCGCATTCTTTCATCTTTCATCTTTCCGCATTTTTTCATCTTTCATCTTTCCGCATTGTTTCATCTTTCATCTTTCCGCATTTTTTCATCTTTCATCTTTCCGCATTGTTTCATCTTTAATCTTTCCGCATTGTTTCATCTTTCCGCATTGTTTCATCTTTCCGCATTGTTTCATCTTTCCGCATTGTTTCATCTTTCCGCATTGTTTCATCTTTCCGCATTGTTTCATCTTTCCGCATTGTTTCATCTTTCCGCATTGTTTCATCTTTCATCTTTCCGCATTGTTTCATCTTTCATCTTTCCGCATTCTTTCATCTTTCATCTTTCCGCATTGTTTCATCTTTCATCTTTCCGCATTGTTTCATCTTTCCGCATTGTTTCATCTTTCCGCATTGTTTCATCTTTCCGCATTGTTTCATCTTTCATCTTTCCGCTTAGTTTCATCATTCATCTTTCCGCATTGTTTCATCTTTCATCTTTCCGTATTGTTTCATCTTTCATCTTTCCGCATTGTTTCATCTTTCATCTTTCCGCATTGTTTCATCTTTCATCTTTCCGCATTGTTTCATCTTTCCGCATTGTCTCATCTTTCATCTTCCGCATTCTTTCATCTTTCATCTTTTCGCATTGTTTCATCTTTCATCTTTCCGCATTTTTTCATCTTTCCGCATTGTTTCATCTTTCATCTTTCCGCATTGTTTCATCTTTCATCTTTCCGCATTTTTTCATCTTTCATCTTTCCGCATTGTTTCATCTTTCCGCATTGTTTCATCTTTCATCTTTCCGCATTGTTTCATCTTTCCGCATTGTTTCATCTTTCATCTTCCGCATTCTTTCATCTTTCATCTTTCCGCATTGTTTCATCTTTCATCTTTCCGCATTGTTTCATCTTTCATCTTTCCGCATTGTTTCATCTTTCCGCATTGTTTCATCTTTCATCTTTCCGCATTGTTTCATCTTTCATCTTCCGCATTCTTTCATCTTTCATCTTTCCGCATTGTTTCATCTTTCATCTTTCCGCATTCTTTCATCTTTCATCTTTCCGCATTGTTTCATCTTTCATCTTCCGCATTCTTTCATCTTTCATCTTTCCACATTGTTTCATCTTTCATCTTTCCGCATTGTTTCATCTTTCATCTTCCGCATTCTTTCATCTTTCATCTTTCCAAATTGTTTCATCTTTCATCTTTCCGCATTGTTTCATCTTTCATCTTTCCGCATTGTTTCATCTTTCATCTTTCCGCATTGTTTCATCTTTCATCTTTCCGCATTGTTTCATCTTTCCGCATTGTTTCATCTTTCATCTTTCCGCATTGTTTCATCTTTCATCTTTCCGCATTGTTTCATCTTTCATCTTTCCGCATTGTTTCATCTTTCATCTTTCCGCATTGTTTCATCTTTCATCTTTCCGCATTCTTTCATGTTTCATCTTTCCGCATTGTTTCATCTTTCATCTTTCCGCATTGTTTCATCTTTCATCTTTCCGCATTGTTTCATCTTTTATCTTTCCGCATTGTCTCATCTTTCCGCATTGTTTCATCTTTCCGCATTGTTTCATCTTTCCGCATTGTTTCATCTTTCCGCATTGTTTCATCTTTCCGCATTGTTTCATCTTTCCGCATTGTTTCATCTTTCCGCATTGTTTCATCTTTCATCTTTCCTCATTGTTTCATCTTTCATCTTTCCGCATTGTTTCATCTTTCATCTTTCCGAATTGTTTCATCTTTCATCTTTCCGCATTGTTTCATCTTTCATATTTCCGCATTCTTTCATCTGTCATCTTTCCGCATTGTTTCATCTTTCATCTTTCCGCATTGTTTCATCTTTCATCTTCCGCATTCTTTCATTTTTCATCTTTCCGCATTGTTTCATCTTTCATCTTTCCGCATTGTTTCATCTTTCATCTTTCCGCATTCTTTCATCTTTCATCTTTCCGCATTGTTTCATCTTTCATCTTTCCGCATTGTTTCATCTTTCATCTTTCCGCATTGTTTCATCTTTCATCTTCCGCATTCTTTCATCTTTCATCTTTCCGCATTGTTTCATCTTTCATCTTTCCGCATTTTTTCATCTTTCATCTTTCCGCATTGTTTCATCTTTCATCTTTCCGCATTTTTTCATCTTTCATCTTTCCGCATTGTTTCATCTTTCATCTTTCCGCATTGTTTCATCTTTCCGCATTGTTTCATCTTTCCGCATTGTTTCATCTTTCATCTTTCCGCATTGTTTCATCTTTCATCTTTCCGCATTCTTTCATCTTTCATCTTTCCGCATTGTTTCATCTTTCATCTTTCCGCATTGTTTCATCTTTCCGCATTGTTTCATCTTTCCGCATTGTTTCATCTTTCCGCATTGTTTCATCTTTCCGCATTGTTTCATCTTTCCGCATTGTTTCATCTTTCATCTTTCCGCATTCTTTCATCTTTCATCTTTCCGCATTGTTTCATCTTTCATCTTTCCGCATTGTTTCATCATTCATCTTTCCGCATTCTTTCATCTTTCATCTTTCCGCATTGTTTCATCTTTCATCTTTCCGCATTCTTTCATCTTTCATCTTTCCGCATTGTTTCATCTTTCATCTTCCGCATTCTTTCATCTTTCATCTTTCCGCTTTGTTTCATCTTTCCGCATTGTTTCATCTTTCATCTTCCGCATTCTTTCATCTTTCCGCATTGTTTCATCTTTCATCTTTCCGCATTTTTTCTTCTTTCATCTTTCCGCATTGTTTCATCTTTCATCTTTCCGCATTGTTTCATCTTTCCGCATTGTTTCATCTTTCCGCATTGTTTCATCTTTCCGCATTGTTTCATCTTTCCGCATTGTTTCATCTTTCCGCATTGTTTCATCTTTCCGCATTGTTTCATCTTTCCGCATTGTTTCATCTTTCCGCATTGTTTCATCTTTCCGCATTGTTTCATCTTTCCGCATTGTTTCATCTTTCCGCATTGTTTCATCTTTCCGCATTGTTTCATCTTTCCGCATTGTTTCATCTTTCCGCATTGTTTCATCTTTCCGGATTGTTTCATCTTTCCGCATTGTTTCATCTTTCCGCATTGTTTCATCTTTCCGCATTGTTTCATCTTTCATCTTTCCGCATTGTTTCATCTTTCATCTTTCCGCATTGTTTCATCTTTCATCTTTCCGCATTGTTTCATCTTTCATCTTTCCGCATTCTTTCATCTTTCATCTTTCCGCATTGTTTCATCTTTCATCTTTCCGCATTGTTTCATCTTTCATCTTTCCGCATTGTTTCATCTTTCATCTTTCCGCATTTTTTCATCTTTCATCTTTCCGCATTGTTTCATCTTTCATCTTTCCGCATTGTTTCATCTTTCCGCATTGTTTCATCTTTCCGCATTGTTTCATCTTTCCGCATTGTTTCATCTTTCCGCATTGTTTCATCTTTCCGCATTGTTTCATCTTTCCGCATTGTTTCATCTTTCCGCATTGTTTCATCTTTCCGCATTGTTTCATCTTTCCGCATTGTTTCATCTTTCCGCATTGTTTCATCTTTCATCTTTCCGCATTGTTTCATCTTTCATCTTCCGCATTCTTTCATCTTTCATCTTTCCGCATTGTTTCATCTTTCATCTTTCCGCATTTTTTCATCTTTCATCTTTCCGCATTGTTTCATCTTTCATCTTTCCGCATTTTTTCATCTTTCATCTTTCCGCATTGTTTCATCTTTCATCTTTCCGCATTGTTTCATCTTTCCGCATTGTTTCATCTTTCATCTTTCCGCATTGTTTCATCTTTCATCTTTCCGCATTGTTTCATCTTTAATCTTTCCGCATTGTTTCATCTTTCATCTTTCCGCATTGTTTCATCTTTCATCTTCCGCATTCTTTCATCTTTCATCTTTCCGCATTGTTTCATCTTTCATCTTTCCGCATTTTTTCATCTTTCATCTTTCCGCATTGTTTCATCTTTCATCTTTCCGCATTTTTTCATCTTTCATCTTTCCGCATTGTTTCATCTTTCCGCATTGTTTCATCTTTCCGCATTGTTTCATCTTTCATCTTTCCGCAATGTTTCATCTTTCCGCATTGTTTCATCTTTCATCTTTCCGCATTGTTTCATCTTTCATCTTTCCGCATTGTTTCATCTTTCATATTTCCGCATTGTTTCATCTTTCATCTTTCCGCATTGTTTCATCTTTCATCTTTCCGCATTGTTTCATCTTTCCGCATTGTCTCATCTTTCATCTTCCGCATTCTTTCATCTTTCATCTTTCCGCATTGTTTCATCTTTCCGCATTGTCTCATCTTTCATCTTCCGCATTCTTTCATTTTTCATCTTTCCGCTTTGTTTCATCTTTCATCTTTCCGCATTTTTTCATCTTTCCGCATTGTTTCATCTTTCATCTTTCCGCATTGTTTCATCTTTCATCTTTCCGCATTTTTTCATCTTTCATCTTTCCGCATTGTTTCATCTTTCCGCATTGTTTCATCTTTCATCTTTCCGCATTGTTTCATCTTTCCGCATTGTTTCATCTTTCATCTTCCGCATTCTTTCATCTTTCATCTTTCCGCATTGTTTCATCTTTCATCTTCCGCATTCTTTCATCTTTCATCTTTCCGCATTGTTTCATCTTTCCGCATTGTCTCATCTTTCATCTTCCGCATTCTTTCATCTTTCATCTTTCCGCATTGTTTCATCTTTCATCTTTCCGCATTCTTTCATCTTTCCGCATTCTTTCATCTTTCATCTTTCCGCATTGTTTCATCTTTCCGCATTGTTTCATCTTTCCGCATTGTTTCATCTTTCATCTTCCGCATTCTTTCATCTTTCATCTTTCCGCATTGTTTCATCTTTCATCTTTCCGCATTGTTTCATCTTTCCGCATTGTTTCATCTTTCATCTTTCCGCATTGTTTCATCTTTCATCTTTCCGCATTGTTTCATCTTTCATCTTTCCGCATTGTTTCATCTTTCATCTTTCCGCATTGTTTCATCGTTCATCTTTCCGCTTTGTTTCATCTTTCATCTTTCATCTTTCCGCATTGTTTCATCTTTCCGCATTGTTTCATCTTTCCGCATTGTTTCATCTTTCCGCATTGTTTCATCTTTCCGCATTGTTTCATCTTTCCGCATTGTTTCATCTTTCCGCATTGTTTCATCTTTCCGCATTGTTTCATCTTTCCGCATTGTTTCATCTTTCCGCATTGTTTCATCTTTCCGCATTGTTTCATCTTTCCGCATTGTTTCATCTTTCCGCATTGTTTCATCTTTCCGCATTGTTTCATCTTTCCGCATTGTTTCATCTTTCCGCATTGTTTCATCTTTCCGCATTGTTTCATCTTTCCGCATTGTTTCATCTTTCCGCATTGTTTCATCTTTCCGCATTGTTTCATCTTTCCGCATTGTTTCATCTTTCCGCATTGTTTCATCTTTCATCTTTCAACATTGTTTCATCTTTCATCTTTCCGCATTCTTTCATCTTTCATCTTTCCGCATTGTTTCATCTTTCATCTTTCCGCATTGTTTCATCTTTCATCTTTCCGCATTGTTTCATCTTTCATCTTTCCGCATTGTTTCATCTTTCATCTTTCCGCATTGTTTCATCTTTCATCTTTCCGCATTGTTTCATCTTTCATCTTTCCGCATTGTTTCATCTTTCATCTTTCCGCATTGTTTCATCTTTCATCTTTCCGCATTGTTTCATCTTTCCGCATTGTTTCATGTTTCATCTTTCCGCATTGTTTCATCATTCATCTTTCCGCATTGTTTCATCTTTCATCTTTCCGCATTGTTTCATCTTTCATCTTTCCGCATTGTTTCATCATTCATCTTTCCGCATTGTTTCATCTTTCATCTTTCCGCATTGTTTCATCTTTCATCTTTCCGCATTGTTTCATCTTTCATCTTTCCGCATTGTTTCATCTTTCATCTTTCCGCATTTTTTCATCTTTCATCTTTCAGCATTGTTTCATCTTTCATCTTTCCGCATTGTTTCATCTTTCATCTTCCGCATTCTTTCATCTTTCATCTTTCCGCATTGTTTCATCTTTCATCTTCCGCATTCTTTCATCTTTCATCTTTCCGCATTGTTTCATCTTTCATCTTTCCGCATTTTTTCATCTTTCATCTTTCCGCATTGTTTCATCTTTCATCTTTCCGCATTTTTTCATCTTTCATCTTTCCGCATTGTTTCATCTTTCATCTTTCCGCATTGTTTCATCTTTCCGCATTGTTTCATCTTTGCGCATTGTTTCATCTTTCCGCATTGTTTCATCTTTCCGCATTGTTTCATCTTTCCGCATTGTTTCATCTTTCCGCATTGTTTCATCTTTCCGCATTGTTTCATCTTTCCGCATTGTTTCATCTTTCCGCATTGTTTCATCTTTCCGCATTGTTTCATCTTTCCGCATTGTTTCATCTTTCCGCATTGTTTCATCTTTCCGCATTGTTTCATCTTTCCGCATTGTTTCATCTTTCCGCATTGTTTCATCTTTCCGCATTGTTTCATCTTTCCGCATTGTTTCATCTTTCCGCATTGTTTCATCTTTCCGCATTGTTTCATCTTTCCGCATTGTTTCATCTTTCCGCATTGTTTCATCTTTCCGCATTGTTTCATCTTTCCGCATTGTTTCATCTTTCCGCATTGTTTCATCTTTCCGCATTGTTTCATCTTTCCGCATTGTTTCATCTTTCCGCATTGTTTCATCTTTCCGCATTGTTTCATCTTTCCGCATTGTTTCATCTTTCCGCATTGTTTCATCTTTCCGCATTGTTTCATCTTTCCGCATTGTTTCATCTTTCCGCATTGTTTCATCTTTCCGCATTGTCTCATCTTTCATCTTTCAACATTGTTTCATCTTTCATCTTTCCGCATTCTTTCATCTTTCATCTTTCCGCATTGTTTCATCTTTCATCTTTCCGCAATGTTTCATCTTTCCGCATTGTTTCATCTTTCATCTTTCCGCATTGTTTCATCATTCATCTTTCCGCATTGTTTCATCTTTCATCTTTCCGCATTGTTTCATCTTTCATCTTTCCGCATTGTTTCATCATTCATCTTTCCGCATTGTTTCATCTTTCATCTTTCCGCATTGTTTCATCTTTCATCTTTCCGCATTGTTTCATCTTTCATCTTTCCGCATTGTTTCATCTTTCATCTTTCCGCATTGTTTCATCTTTCATCTTTCCGCATTCTTTCATCTTTCATCTTTCCGCATTGTTTCATCTTTCATCTTTCCGCATTGTTTCATCTTTCCGCATTGTTTCATCTTTCATCTTTCCACATTGTTTCATCATTCATCTTTCCGCATTGTTTCATCTTTCATCTTTCCGCATTGTTTCATCTTTCATCTTTCCGCATTGTTTCATCATTCATCTTTCCGCATTGTTTCATCTTTCATCTTTCCGCATTGTTTCATCTTTCATCTTTCCGCATTGTTTCATCTTTCATCTTTCCGCATTGTTTCATCTTTCATCTTTCCGCATTGTTTCATCTTTCATCTTTCCGCATTGTTTCATCTTTCATCTTTCCGCATTGTTTCATCTTTCATCTTTCCGCATTGTTTCATCTTTCATCTTTCCGCATTCTTTCATCTTGCATCTTTCCGCATTGTTTCATCTTTCATCTTTCCGCATTGTTTCATCTTTCCGCATTGTTTCATCTTTCCGCATTGTTTCATCTTTCCGCATTGTTTCATCTTTCCGCATTGTTTCATCTTTCCGCATTGTTTCATCTTTCCGCATTGTTTCATCTTTCCGCATTGTTTCATCTTTCCGCATTGTTTCATCTTTCCGCATTGTTTCATCTTTCCGCATTGTTTCATCTTTCCGCATTGTTTCATCTTTCCGCATTGTTTCATCTTTCCGCATTGTTTCATCTTTCCGCATTGTTTCATCTTTCCGCATTGTTTCATCTTTCCGCATTGTTTCATCTTTCCGCATTGTTTCATCTTTCCGCATTGTTTCATCTTTCCGCATTGTTTCATCTTTCCGCATTGTTTCATCTTTCATCTTTCCGCATTGTTTCATCTTTCATCTTTCCGCATTGTTTCATCTTTCATCATTCCGCATTGTTTCATCTTTCATCTTCCCGCATTGTTTCATCTTTCATCTTTCCGCATTTTTTCATCTTTCATCTTTCCGCATTGTTTCATCTTTCATCTTTCCGCATTGTTTCATCTTTCCGCATTGTTTCATCTTTCCGCATTGTTTCATCTTTCCGCATTGTTTCATCTTTCCGCATTGTTTCATCTTTCCGCATTGTTTCATCTTTCCGCATTGTTTCATCTTTCATCTTTCCGCATTGTTTCATCTTTCATCTTTCCGCATTGTTTCATCTTTCATCTTTCCGCATTGTTTCATCTTTCATCTTTCCGCATTGTTTCATCTTTCATCTTTCCGCATTGTTTCATCTTTCATCTTTCCGCATTGTTTCATCTTTCATCTTTCCGCATTGTTTCATCTTTCATCTTTCCGCATTGTTTCATCTTTCATCTTTCCGCATTGTTTCATCTTTCATCTTTCCGCATTTTTTCATCTTTCATCTTTCCGCATTGTTTCATCTTTCATCTTTCCGCATTGTTTCATCTTTCATCTTTCCGCATTTTTTCATCTTTCATCTTTCCGCATTGTTTCATCTTTCATCTTTCCGCATTCTTTCATCTTTCATCTTTCCGCATTGTTTCATCTTTCCGTATTGTTTCATCTTTCATCTTTCCGCATTGTTTCATCTTTCATCTTTCCGCATTCTTTCATCTTTCATCTTTCCGCATTTTTTCATCTTTCATCTTTCCGCATTGTTTCATCTTTCCGCATTGTTTCATCTTTCATCTTTCCGCATTCTTTCATCTCTCATCTTTCCGCATTTTTTCATCTTTCATCTTTCCGCATTGATTCATCTTTCATCTTTCCGCATTCTTTCATCTTTCATCTTTCCGCATTGTTTCATCTTCCATCTTTCAGCATTTTTTCATCTTTCATCTTTCCGCATTGTTTCATCTTTCATCTTTCCGCATAGTTTCATCTTTCATCTTTCCGCATTGTTTCATCTTTCCGCATTGTTTCATCTTTCATCTTTCCACATTGTTTCATCTTTCATCTTTCCGCATTCTTTCATTTTTCATCTTTCCGCATTGTTTCATCTTTCATCTTTCCGCATTGTTTCATCTTTCATCTTTCCGCATTCTTTCATCTTTCATCTTTCCGCATTGTTTCATCTTTCATCTTTCCGCATTGTTTCATCTTTCATCTTTCCGCATTCTTTCATCTTTCATCGTTCCGCATTGTTTCATCTTTCATCTTTCCGCATTGTTCCATCTTTCCGCATTGTTTCATCTTTCATCTTTCCGCATTGTTTCATCTTTCATCTTTCCGCATTGTTTCATCTTTCATCTTTCCGCATTGTTTCATCTTTCATCTTTCCGCATTGTTTCATCTTTCCGCATTGTTTCATCTTTCCGCATTGTTTCATCTTTCCGCATTGTTTCATCTTTCCGCATTGTTTCATCTTTCCGCATTGTTTCATCTTTCCGCATTGTTTCATCTTTCCGCATTGTTTCATCTTTCATCTTTCCGCATTGTTTCATCTTTCATCTTTCCGCATTCTTTCATCTTTCATCTTTCCGCATTGTTTCATCTTTCATCTTTCCGCATTGTTTCATCTTTCATCTTTCCGCATTCTTTCATCTTTCATCTTTCCGCATTGTTTCATCTTTCATCTTTCCGCATTCTTTCATCTTTCATCTTTCCGCATTGTTTCATCTTTCATCTTCCGCATTCTTTCATCTTTCATCTTTCCGCTTTGTTTCATCTTTCCGCATTGTTTCATCTTTCATCTTCCGCATTCTTTCATCTTTCCGCATTGTTTCATCTTTCATCTTTCCGCATTTTTTCATCTTTCATCTTTCCGCATTGTTTCATCTTTCATCTTTCCGCATTGTTTCATCTTTCCGCATTGTTTCATCTTTCCGCATTGTTTTATCTTTCCGCATTGTTTCATCTTTCCGCATTGTTTCATCTTTCCGCATTGTTTCATCCTTCCGCATTGTTTCATCTTTCCGCATTGTTTCATCTTTCCGCATTGTTTCATCTTTCCGCATTGTTTCATCTTTCCGCATTGTTTCATCTTTCATCTTTCCGCATTGTTTCATCTTTCATCTTTCCGCATTGTTTCATCTTTCATCTTTCCGCATTGTTTCATCTTTCATCTTTCCGCATTGTTTCATCTTTCATCTTTCCGCATTGTTTCATCTTTCATCTTTCCGCATTGTTTCATCTTTCATCTTTCCGCATTGTTTCATCTTTCATCTTTCCGCATTCTTTCATCTTTCATATTTCCGCATTGTTTCATCTTTCATCTTTCCGCATTGTTTCATCTTTCATCTTTCCGCATTGTTTCATCTTTCATCTTTCCGCATTGTTTCATCTTTCATCATTCCGCATTGTTTCATCTTTCCGCATTGTTTCATCTTTCCGCATTGTTTCATCTTTCAGCATTGTTTCATCTTTCATCTTTCCGCATTGTTTCATCTTTCATCTTCCGCATTCTTTCATCTTTCATCTTTCCGCATTGTTTCATCTTTCATCTTTCCGCATTTTTTCATCTTTCATCTTTCCGCATTGTTTCATCTTTCATCTTTCCGCATTGTTTCATCTTTCATCTTTCCGCATTGTTTCATCTTTCCGCATTGTTTCATCTTTCCGCATTGTTTCATCTTTCCGCATTGTTTCATCTTTCCGCATTGTTTCATCTTTCCGCATTGTTTCATCTTTCATCTTTCCGCATTGTTTCATCTTTCATCTTTCCGCATTGTTTCATCTTTCATCTTTCCGCATTGTTTCATCTTTCATCTTTCCGCATTTTTTCATCTTTCATCTTTCCGCATTGTTTCATCTTTCATCATTCCGCATTGTTTCATCTTTCCGCATTGTTTCATCTTTCCGCATTGTTTCATCTTTCAGCATTGTTTCATCTTTCATCTTTCCGCATTGTTTCATCTTTCATCTTCCGCATTCTTTCATCTTTCATCTTTCCGCATTGTTTCATCTTTCATCTTTCCGCATTTTTTCATCTTTCATCTTTCCGCATTGTTTCATCTTTCATCTTTCCGCATTTTTTCATCTTTCATCTTTCCGCATTGTTTCATCTTTCATCTTTCCGCATTGTTTCATCTTTCCGCATTTTTTCATCTTTCATCTTTCCGCATTGTTTCATCTTTCATCTTTCCGCATTGTTTCATCTTTCCGCATTGTTTCATCTTTCCGCATTGTTTCATCTTTCCGCATTGTTTCATCTTTCCGCATTGTTTCATCTTTCCGCATTGTTTCATCTTTCCGCGTTGTTTCATCTTTCCGCATTGTTTCATCTTTCCGCATTGTTTCATCTTTCATCTTTCCGCATTGTTTCATCTTTCCGCATTGTTTCATCTTTCCGCATTGTTTCATCTTTCCGCATTGTTTCATCTTTCCGCATTGTTTCATCTTTCCGCATTGTTTCATCTTTCCGCATTGTTTCATCTTTCATCTTTCCGCATTGTTTCATCATTCATCTTTCCGCATTGTTTCATCTTTCATCTTTCCGCATTGTTTCATCTTTCATCTTTCCGCATTGTTTCATCTTTCATCTTTCCGCATTGTTTCATCTTTCATCTTTCCGCATTGTTTCATCTTTCATCTTTCCGCATTGTTTCATCTTTCATCTTTCCGCATTGTTTCATCTTTCATCTTTCCGCATTGTTTCATCTTTAATCTTTCCGCATTGTTTCATCTTTCATCTTTCCGCATTGTTTCATCTTTCATCTTCCGCATTCTTTCATCTTTCATCTTTCCGCATTGTTTCATCTTTCATCTTTCCGCATTTTTTCATCTTTCATCTTTCCGCATTGTTTCATCTTTCATCTTTCCGCATTTTTTCATCTTTCATCTTTCCGCATTGATTCATCTTTCATCTTTCCGCATTGTTTCATCTTTCATCTTTCCGCATTGTTTCATCTTTCCGCATTGTTTCATCTTTCCGCATTGTTTCATCTTTTCGCATTGTTTCATCTTTCATCTTTCCGCATTGTTTCATCTTTCATCTTTCCGCATTGTTTCATCTTTCATCTTTCCGCATTGTTTCATCTTTCATCTTTCCGCATTGTTTCATCTTTCATCTTTCCGCATTGTTTCATCTTTCATCTTTCCGCATTGTTTCATCTTTCATCTTTCCGCATTGTTTCATCTTTCATCTTTCCGCATTGTTTCATCTTTCCGCATTGTCTCATCTTTCATCTTCCGCATTCTTTCATCTTTCATCTTTCCGCATTGTTTCATCTTTCATCTTTCCGCATTTTTTCATCTTTCCGCATTGTTTCATCTTTCATCTTTCCGCATTGTTTCATCTTTCATCTTTCCGCATTTTTTCATCTTTCATCTTTCCGCATTGTTTCATCTTTCCGCATTGTTTCATCTTTCATCTTTCCGCATTGTTTCATCTTTCATCTTCCGCATTCTTTCATCTTTCATCTTTCCGCATTGTTTCATCTTTCATCTTTCCGCATTGTTTCATCTTTCATCTTTCCGCATTGTTTCATCTTTCATCTTTCCGCATTGTTTCATCTTTCATCTTTCCGCATTTTTTCATCTTTCATCTTTCCGCATTGTTTCATCTTTCATCTTTCCGCACTGTTTCATCTTTCATCTTTCCGCATTTTTTCATCTTTCATCTTTCCGCATTGTTTCATCTTTCATCTTTCCGCATTCTTTCATCTTTCATCTTTCCGCATTGTTTCATCTTTCCGTATTGTTTCATCTTTCATCTTTCCGCATTGTTTCATCTTTCATCTTTCCGCATTCTTTCATCTTTCATCTTTCCGCATTTTTTCATCTTTCATCTTTCCGCATTGTTTCATCTTTCCGCATTGTTTCATCTTTCATCTTTCCGCATTCTTTCATCTCTCATCTTTCCGCATTTTTTCATCTTTCATCTTTCCGCATTGTTTCATCTTTCATCTTTCCGCATTCTTTCATCTTTCATCTTTCCGCATTGTTTCATCTTCCATCTTTCAGCATTTTTTCATCTTTCATCTTTCCGCATTGTTTCATCTTTCATCTTTCCGCATAGTTTCATCTTTCATCTTTCCGCATTGTTTCATCTTTCATCTTTCCGCATTGTTTCATCTTTCATCTTTCCGCATTGTTTCATCTTTCATCTTTCCGCATTGTTTCATCTTTCATCTTTCCGCATTGTTTCATCTTTCATCTTTCCGCATTGTTTCATCTTTAATCTTTCCGCATTGTTTCATCTTTCATCTTTCCGCATTGTTTCATCTTTCATCTTCCGCATTCTTTCATCTTTCATCTTTCCGCATTGTTTCATCTTTCATCTTTCCGCATTTTTTCATCTTTCATCTTTCCGCATTGTTTCATCTTTCATCTTTCCGCATTTTTTCATCTTTCATCTTTCCGCATTGATTCATCTTTCATCTTTCCGCATTGTTTCATCTTTCATCTTTCCGCATTGTTTCATCTTTCCGCATTGTTTCATCTTTCCGCATTGTTTCATCTTTTCGCATTGTTTCATCTTTCATCTTTCCGCATTGTTTCATCTTTCATCTTTCCGCATTGTTTCATCTTTCATCTTTCCGCATTGTTTCATCTTTCATCTTTCCGCATTGTTTCATCTTTCATCTTTCCGCATTGTTTCATCTTTCATCTTTCCGCATTGTTTCATCTTTCATCTTTCCGCATTGTTTCATCTTTCATCTTTCCGCATTGTTTCATCTTTCCGCATTGTTTCATCTTTCCGCATTGTTTCATCTTTCCGCATTGTTTCATCTTTCCGCATTGTTTCATCTTTCATCTTTCCGCATTGTTTCATCATTCATCTTTCCGCATTGTTTCATCTTTCATCTTTCCGCATTGTTTCATCTTTCATCTTTCCGCATTGTTTCATCTTTCATCTTTCCGCATTGTTTCATCTTTCATCTTTCCGCATTGTTTCATCTTTCATCTTTCCGCATTGTTTCATCTTTCATCTTTCCGCATTGTTTCATCTTTCATCTTTCCGCATTGTTTCATCTTTCATCTTTCCGCATTGTTTCATCTTTAATCTTTCCGCATTGTTTCATCTTTCATCTTTCCGCATTGTTTCATCTTTCATCTTCCGCATTCTTTCATCTTTCATCTTTCCGCATTGTTTCATCTTTCATCTTTCCGCATTTTTTCATCTTTCATCTTTCCGCATTGTTTCATCTTTCATCTTTCCGCATTTTTTCATCTTTCATCTTTCCGCATTGATTCATCTTTCATCTTTCCGCATTGTTTCATCTTTCATCTTTCCGCATTGTTTCATCTTTCCGCATTGTTTCATCTTTCCGCATTGTTTCATCTTTTCGCATTGTTTCATCTTTCATCTTTCCGCATTGTTTCATCTTTCATCTTTCCGCATTGTTTCATCTTTCATCTTTCCGCATTGTTTCATCTTTCATCTTTCCGCATTGTTTCATCTTTCATCTTTCCGCATTGTTTCATCTTTCATCTTTCCGCATTGTTTCATCTTTCATCTTTCCGCATTGTTTCATCTTTCATCTTTCCGCATTGTTTCATCTTTCCGCATTGTCTCATCTTTCATCTTCCGCATTCTTTCATCTTTCATCTTTCCGCATTGTTTCATCTTTCATCTTTCCGCATTTTTTCATCTTTCCGCATTGTTTCATCTTTCATCTTTCCGCATTGTTTCATCTTTCATCTTTCCGCATTTTTTCATCTTTCATCTTTCCGCATTGTTTCATCTTTCCGCATTGTTTCATCTTTCATCTTTCCGCATTGTTTCATCTTTCATCTTCCGCATTCTTTCATCTTTCATCTTTCCGCATTGTTTCATCTTTCATCTTTCCGCATTGTTTCATCTTTCATCTTTCCGCATTGTTTCATCTTTCATCTTTCCGCATTGTTTCATCTTTCATCTTTCCGCATTTTTTCATCTTTCATCTTTCCGCATTGTTTCATCTTTCATCTTTCCGCACTGTTTCATCTTTCATCTTTCCGCATTTTTTCATCTTTCATCTTTCCGCATTGTTTCATCTTTCATCTTTCCGCATTCTTTCATCTTTCATCTTTCCGCATTGTTTCATCTTTCCGTATTGTTTCATCTTTCATCTTTCCGCATTGTTTCATCTTTCATCTTTCCGCATTCTTTCATCTTTCATCTTTCCGCATTTTTTCATCTTTCATCTTTCCGCATTGTTTCATCTTTCCGCATTGTTTCATCTTTCATCTTTCCGCATTCTTTCATCTCTCATCTTTCCGCATTTTTTCATCTTTCATCTTTCCGCATTGTTTCATCTTTCATCTTTCCGCATTCTTTCATCTTTCATCTTTCCGCATTGTTTCATCTTCCATCTTTCAGCATTTTTTCATCTTTCATCTTTCCGCATTGTTTCATCTTTCATCTTTCCGCATAGTTTCATCTTTCATCTTTCCGCATTGTTTCATCTTTCCGCATTGTTTCATCTTTCATCTTTCCACATTGTTTCATCTTTCATCTTTCCGCATTCTTTCATTTTTCATCTTTCCGCATTGTTTCATCTTTCATCTTTCCGCATTGTTTCATCTTTCATCTTTCCGCATTCTTTCATCTTTCATCTTTCCGCATTGTTTCATCTTTCATCTTTCCGCATTGTTTCATCTTTCATCTTTCCGCATTCTTTCATCTTTCATCGTTCCGCATTGTTTCATCTTTCATCTTTCCGCATTGTTTCATCTTTCCGCATTGTTTCATCTTTCATCTTTCCGCATTGTTTCATCTTTCATCTTTCCGCATTGTTTCATCTTTCCGCATTGTTTCATCTTTCCGCATTGTTTCATCTTTCCGCATTGTTTCATCTTTCCGCATTGTTTCATCTTTCCGCATTGTTTCATCTTTCCGCATTGTTTCATCTTTCCGCATTGTTTCATCTTTCATCTTTCCGCATTGTTTCATCTTTCATCTTTCCGCATTCTTTCATCTTTCATCTTTCCCCATTGTTTCATCTTTCATCTTTCCGCATTGTTTCATCTTTCATCTTTCCGCATTCTTTCATCTTTCATCTTTCCGCATTGTTTCATCTTTCATCTTTCCGCATTCTTTCATCTTTCATCTTTCCGCATTGTTTCATCTTTCATCTTCCGCATTCTTTCATCTTTCATCTTTCCGCTTTGTTTCATCTTTCCGCATTGTTTCATCTTTCATCTTCCGCATTCTTTCATCTTTCCGCATTGTTTCATCTTTCATCTTTCTGCATTTTTTCATCTTTCATCTTTCCGCATTGTTTCATCTTTCATCTTTCCGCATTTTTTCATCTTTCATCTTTCCGCATTGTTTCATCTTTCATCTTTCCGCATTGTTTCATCTTTCCGCATTGTTTCATCTTTCCGCATTGTTTCATCTTTCCGCATTGTTTCATCTTTCCGCATTGTTTCATCTTTCCGCATTGTTTCATCTTTCCGCATTGTTTCATCTTTCCGCATTGTTTCATCTTTCCGCATTGTTTCATCTTTCCGCATTGTTTCATCTTTCCGCATTGTTTCATCTTTCCGCATTGTTTCATCTTTCATCTTTCCGCATTGTTTCATCTTTCCGCATTGTTTCATCTTTCCGCATTGTTTCATCTTTCATCTTTCCGCATTGTTTCATCATTCATCTTTCCGCATTGTTTCATCTTTCATCTTTCCGCATTGTTTCATCTTTCATCTTTCCGCATTGTTTCATCTTTCATCTTTCCGCATTGTTTCATCTTTCATCTTTCCGCATTGTTTCATCTTTCATCTTTCCGCATTGTTTCATCTTTCATCTTTCCGCATTGTTTCATCTTTCATCTTTCCGCATTGTTTCATCTTTCATCTTTCCGCATTGTTTCATCTTTCATCTTTCCGCATTGTTTCATCTTTAATCTTTCCGCATTGTTTCATCTTTCATCTTTCCGCATTGTTTCATCTTTCATCTTCCGCATTCTTTCATCTTTCATCTTTCCGCATTGTTTCATCTTTCATCTTTCCGCATTTTTTCATCTTTCATCTTTCCGCATTGTTTCATCTTTCATCTTTCCGCATTTTTTCTTCTTTCATCTTTCCGCATTGATTCATCTTTCATCTTTCCGCATTGTTTCATCTTTCATCTTTCCGCATTGTTTCATCTTTCCGCATTGTTTCATCTTTCCGCATTGTTTCATCTTTCCGCATTGTTTCATCTTTTCGCATTGTTTCATCTTTCATCTTTCCGCATTGTTTCATCTTTCATCTTTCCGCATTGTTTCATCTTTCATCTTTCCGCATTGTTTCATCTTTCATCTTTCCGCATTGTTTCATCTTTCATCTTTCCGCATTGTTTCATCTTTCATCTTTCCGCATTGTTTCATCTTTCCGCATTGTCTCATCTTTCATCTTCCGCATTCTTTCATCTTTCATCTTTCCGCATTGTTTCATCTTTCATCTTTCCGCATTTTTTCATCTTTCCGCATTGTTTCATCTTTCATCTTTCCGCATTGTTTCATCTTTCATCTTTCCGCATTTTTTCATCTTTCATCTTTCCGCATTGTTTCATCTTTCCGCATTGTTTCATCTTTCATCTTTCCGCATTGTTTCATCTTTCATCTTCCGCATTCTTTCATCTTTCATCTTTCCGCATTGTTTCATCTTTCATCTTTCCGCATTGTTTCATCTTTCATCTTTCCGCATTGTTTCATCTTTCATCTTTCCGCATTGTTTCATCTTTCCGCATTGTTTCATCTTTCATCTTTCCGCTTTGTTTCATCTTTCATCTTCCGCATTCTTTCATCTTTCATCTTTCCGCATTGTTTCATCTTTCATCTTTCCGCATTCTTTCATCTTTCATCTTTCCGCATTGTTTCATCTTTCCGCATTGTTTCATCTTTCATCTTCCGCATTCTTTCATCTTTCAACTTTCCGCATTGTTTCATATTTCATCTTTCCGCATTGTTTCATCTTTCATCTTTCCGCATTGTTTCATCTTTCCGCATTGTTTCATCTTTCCGCATTGTTTCATCTTTCCGCATTGTTTCATCTTTCATATTTCCGCATTGTTTCATCTTTCATCTTTCCGCATTGTTTCATCTTTCATCTTTCCGCATTGTTTCATCTTTCATCTTTCCGCATTGTTTCATCTTTCATCTTTCCGCATTGTTTCATCTTTCATCTTTCCGCATTGTTTCATCTTTCATCTTTCCGGATTGTTTCATCTTTCATCTTTCCGCATTGTTTCATGTTTCATCTTTCCGCATTGTTTCATCTTTCATCTTTCCGCATTGCTTCATCTTTCATCTTTCCGCATTGTTTCATCTTTCATCTTTCCGCATTGTTTCATCTTTCATCTTTCCGCATTGTTTCATCTTTCATCTTTCCGCATTGTTTCATCTTTCATCTTTCCGCATTGTTTCATCTTTCCGCATTGTTTCATCTTTCCGCATTGTTTCATCTTTCATCTTCCGCATTGTTTCATCTTTCATCTTTCCGCATTCTTTCATCTTTCATCTTTCCGCATTGTTTCATCTTTCATCTTTCCGCATTGTTTCATCTTTCATCTTTCCGCATTGTTTCATCTTTCATCTTCCGCATTCTTTCATCTTTCATCTTTCCGCATTGTTTCATCTTTCATATTTCCGCATTCTTTCATCTTTCATCTTTCCGCATTGTTTCATCTTTCATCTTTCCGCATTGTTTCATCTTTCATCTTCCGCATTCTTTCATTTTTCATCTTTCCGCATTGTTTCATCTTTCATCTTTCCGCATTGTTTCATCTTTCATCTTTCCGCATTCTTTCATCTTTCATCTTTCCGCATTGTTTCATCTTTCATCTTTCCGCATTGTTTCATCTTTCATCTTTCCGCATTGTTTCATCTTTCATCTTCCGCATTCTTTCATCTTTCATCTTTCCGCATTGTTTCATCTTTCATCTTTCCGCATTTTTTCATCTTTCATCTTTCCGCATTGTTTCATCTTTCATCTTTCCGCATTTTTTCATCTTTCATCTTTCCGCATTGTTTCATCTTTCATCTTTCCGCATTGTTTCATCTTTCATCTTTCCGCATTGTTTCATCTTTCATCTTTCCGCATTTTTTCATCTTTCATCTTTCCGCATTATTTCATCTTTCATCTTTCCGCATTTTTTCATCTTTCATCTTTCCGCATTGTTTCATCTTTCCGCATTGTTTCATCTTTCATCTTTCCGCATTGTTTCATCTTTCATCTTTCCGCATTGTTTCATCTTTCATCTTTCCGCATTGTTTCATCTTTCATCTTTCCGCATTGTTTCATCTTTCATCTTTCCGCATTGTTTCATCTTTCATCTTTCCGCATTCTTTCATCTTTCATCTTTCCGCATTGTTTCATCTTTCATCTTTCCGCATTGTTTCATCTTTCATCTTTCCGCATTGTTTCATCTTTCATCTTTCCGCATTTTTTCATCTTTCATCTTTCCGCATTGTTTCATCTTTCATCTTTCCGCATTGTTTCATCTTTCCGCATTGTTTCATCTTTCCGCATTGTTTCATCTTTCCGCATTGTTTCATCTTTCCGCATTGTTTCATCTTTCATCTTTCCGCATTGTTTCATCTTTCATCTTCCGCATTCTTTCATCTTTCATCTTTCCGCATTGGTTCGTCTTTCATCTTTCCGCATTGTTTCATCTTTCATCTTTCCGCATTGTTTCATCTTTCATCTTTCCGCATTGTTTCATCTTTCATCTTTCCGCATTGTTTCATTTTTCATCTTTCCGCATTCTTTCATCTTTCATCTTTCCGCATTTTTTCATCTTTCATCTTTCCGCATTGTTTCATCTTTCATCATTCCGCATTGTTTCATCTTTCCGCATTGTTTCATCTTTCCGCATTGTTTCATCTTTCAGCATTGTTTCATCTTTCATCTTTCCGCATTGTTTCATCTTTCATCTTCCGCATTCTTTCATCTTTCATCTTTCCGCATTGTTTCATCTTTCATCTTTCCGCATTTTTTCATCTTTCATCTTTCCGCATTGTTTCATCTTTCATCTTTCCGCATTGTTTCATCTTTCCGCATTGTTTCATCTTTCCGCATTGTTTCATCTTTCCGCATTGTTTCATCTTTCCGCATTGTTTCGTCTTTCATCATTCCGCATTCTTTCATCTTTCCGCATTGTTTCATCTTTCCGCATTGTTTCATCTTTCCGCATTGTTTCATCTTTCCGCATTGTTTCATCTTTCCGCATTGTTTCATCTTTCCGCATTGTTTCATCTTTCATCTTTCCGCATTGTTTCATCTTTCATCTTCCGCATTCTTTCATCTTTCATCTTTCCGCATTGTTTCATCTTTCATCTTTCCGCATTGTTTCATCTTTCATCTTTCCGCATTGTTTCATCTTTCATCTTTCCGCATTGTTTCATCTTTCCGCATTGTTTCATCTTTCATCTTTCCGCTTTGTTTCATCTTTCATCTTCCGCATTCTTTCATCTTTCATCTTTCCGCATTGTTTCATCTTTCATCTTTCCGCATTCTTTCATCTTTCATCTTTCCGCATTGTTTCATCTTTCCGCATTGTTTCATCTTTCATCTTCCGCATTCTTTCATCTTTCAACTTTCCGCATTGTTTCATATTTCATCTTTCCGCATTGTTTCATCTTTCATCTTTCCGCATTGTTTCATCTTTCCGCATTGTTTCATCTTTCCGCATTGTTTCATCTTTCATATTTCCGCATTGTTTCATCTTTCATCTTTCCGCATTGTTTCATCTTTCATCTTTCCGCATTGTTTCATCTTTCATCTTTCCGCATTGTTTCATCTTTCATCTTTCCGCATTGTTTCATCTTTCATCTTTCCGCATTGTTTCATCTTTCATCTTTCCGGATTGTTTCATCTTTCATCTTTCCGCATTGTTTCATGTTTCATCTTTCCGCATTGTTTCATCTTTCATCTTTCCGCATTGCTTCATCTTTCATCTTTCCGCATTGTTTCATCTTTCATCTTTCCGCATTGTTTCATCTTTCATCTTTCCGCATTGTTTCATCTTTCATCTTTCCGCATTGTTTCATCTTTCATCTTTCCGCATTGTTTCATCTTTCCGCATTGTTTCATCTTTCCGCATTGTTTCATCTTTCATCTTCCGCATTGTTTCATCTTTCATCTTTCCGCATTCTTTCATCTTTCATCTTTCCGCATTGTTTCATCTTTCATCTTTCCGCTTTGTTTCATCTTTCATCTTTCCGCATTGTTTCATCTTTCATCTTCCGCATTCTTTCATCTTTCATCTTTCCGCATTGTTTCATCTTTCATATTTCCGCATTCTTTCATCTTTCATCTTTCCGCATTGTTTCATCTTTCATCTTTCCGCATTGTTTCATCTTTCATCTTCCGCATTCTTTCATTTTTCATCTTTCCGCATTGTTTCATCTTTCATCTTTCCGCATTGTTTCATCTTTCATCTTTCCGCATTCTTTCATCTTTCATCTTTCCGCATTGTTTCATCTTTCATCTTTCCGCATTGTTTCATCTTTCATCTTTCCGCATTGTTTCATCTTTCATCTTCCGCATTCTTTCATCTTTCATCTTTCCGCATTGTTTCATCTTTCATCTTTCCGCATTTTTTCATCTTTCATCTTTCCGCATTGTTTCATCTTTCATCTTTCCGCATTTTTTCATCTTTCATCTTTCCGCATTGTTTCATCTTTCATCTTTCCGCATTGTTTCATCTTTCATCTTTCCGCATTGTTTCATCTTTCATCTTTCCGCATTTTTTCATCTTTCATCTTTCCGCATTATTTCATCTTTCATCTTTCCGCATTTTTTCATCTTTCATCTTTCCGCATTGTTTCATCTTTCCGCATTGTTTCATCTTTCATCTTTCCGCATTGTTTCATCTTTCATCTTTCCGCATTGTTTCATCTTTCATCTTTCCGCATTGTTTCATCTTTCATCTTTCCGCATTGTTTCATCTTTCATCTTTCCGCATTGTTTCATCTTTCATCTTTCCGCATTCTTTCATCTTTCATCTTTCCGCATTGTTTCATCTTTCATCTTTCCGCATTGTTTCATCTTTCATCTTTCCGCATTGTTTCATCTTTCATCTTTCCGCATTTTTTCATCTTTCATCTTTCCGCATTGTTTCATCTTTCATCTTTCCGCATTGTTTCATCTTTCCGCATTGTTTCATCTTTCCGCATTGTTTCATCTTTCCGCATTGTTTCATCTTTCCGCATTGTTTCATCTTTCATCTTTCCGCATTGTTTCATCTTTCATCTTCCGCATTCTTTCATCTTTCATCTTTCCGCATTGGTTCGTCTTTCATCTTTCCGCATTGTTTCATCTTTCATCTTTCCGCATTGTTTCATCTTTCATCTTTCCGCATTGTTTCATCTTTCATCTTTCCGCATTGTTTCATCTTTCATCTTTCCGCATTCTTTCATCTTTCATCTTTCCGCATTTTTTCATCTTTCATCTTTCCGCATTGTTTCATCTTTCATCATTCCGCATTGTTTCATCTTTCCGCATTGTTTCATCTTTCCGCATTGTTTCATCTTTCAGCATTGTTTCATCTTTCATCTTTCCGCATTGTTTCATCTTTCATCTTCCGCATTCTTTCATCTTTCATCTTTCCGCATTGTTTCATCTTTCATCTTTCCGCATTTTTTCATCTTTCATCTTTCCGCATTGTTTCATCTTTCATCTTTCCGCATTGTTTCATCTTTCCGCATTGTTTCATCTTTCCGCATTGTTTCATCTTTCCGCATTGTTTCATCTTTCCGCATTGTTTCGTCTTTCATCATTCCGCATTCTTTCATCTTTCCGCATTGTTTCATCTTTCCGCATTGTTTCATCTTTCACCATTGTTTCATCTTTCATCTTTCCGCATTGTTTCATCTTTCATCTTCCGCATTCTTTCATCTTTCATCTTTCCGCATTGTTTCATCTTTCATCTTTCCGCATTTTTTCATCTTTCATCTTTCCGCATTGTTTCATCTTTCATCTTTCCGCATTTTTTCATCTTTCATCTTTCCGCATTGTTTCATCTTTCATCTTTCCGCATTGTTTCATCTTTCCGCATTGTTTCATCTTTCCGCATTGTTTCATCTTTCCGCATTGTTTCATCTTTCCGCATTGTTTCATCTTTCCGCATTGTTTCATCTTTCATCTTTCCGCATTGTTTCATCTTTCATCTTTCCGCATTCTTTCATCTTTCATCTTTCCGCATTGTTTCATCTTTCATCTTTCCGCATTGTTTCATCTTTCCGCATTGTTTCATCTTTCCGCATTGTTTCATCTTTCCGCATTGTTTCATCTTTCCGCATTGTTTCATCTTTCCGCATTGTTTTATCTTTCATCTTTCCGCATTGTTTCATCATTCATCTTTCCGCATTGTTTCATCTTTCATCTTTCCGCATTGTTTCATCTTTCATCTTTCCGCATTGTTTCATCTTTCATCTTTCCGCATTGTTTCATCTTTCATCTTTCCGCATTGTTTCATCTTTCATCTTTCCGCATTGTTTCATCTTTCATCTTTCCGCATTGTTTCATCTTTCATCTTTCCGCATTGTTTCATCTTTCATCTTTCCGCATTGTTTCATCTTTCATCTTTCCGCATTGTTTCATCTTTAATCTTTCCGCATTGTTTCATCTTTCATCTTTCCGCATTGTTTCATCTTTCATCTTCCGCATTCTTTCATCTTTCATCTTTCCGCATTGTTTCATCTTTCATCTTTCCGCATTTTTTCATCTTTCATCTTTCCGCATTGTTTCATCTTTCATCTTTCCGCATTTTTTCATCTTTCATCTTTCCGCATTGTTTCATCTTTCATCTTTCCGCATTGTTTCATCTTTCATCTTTCCGCATTGTTTCATCTTTCCGCATTGTTTCATCTTTCCGCATTGTTTCATCTTTTCGCATTGTTTCATCTTTCATCTTTCCGCATTGTTTCATCTTTCATCTTTCCGCATTGTTTCATCTTTCATCTTTCCGCATTGTTTCATCTTTCATCTTTCCGCATTGTTTCATCTTTCATCTTTCCGCATTGTTTCATCTTTCATCTTTCCGCATTGTTTCATCTTTCATCTTTCCGCATTGTTTCATCTTTCATCTTTCCGCATTGTTTCATCTTTCATCTTTCCGCATTGTTTCATCTTTCATCTTTCCGCATTGTTTCATCTTTCATCTTTCCGCATTGTTTCATCTTTCATCTTTCCGCATTGTTTCATCTTTCATC
Organism: Gastracanthus pulcherrimus; assembly: GCA_949152435.1. NCBI lineage: Eukaryota > Metazoa > Arthropoda > Insecta > Hymenoptera > Pteromalidae > Gastracanthus > Gastracanthus pulcherrimus. The sequence continues at coordinate 262,487 of CASCKD010000024.1, read as the reverse complement.
TTTCCGCATTGTTTCATCTTTCCGCATTGTCTCATCTTTCATCTTCCGCATTCTTTCATCTTTCATCTTTCCGCATTGTTTCATCTTTCATCTTTCCGCATTTTTTCATCTTTCCGCATTGTTTCATCTTTCATCTTTCCGCATTGTTTCATCTTTCATCTTTCCGCATTGTTTCATCTTTCATCTTTCCGCATTGTTTCATCTTTCCGCATTGTTTCATCTTTCATATTTCCGCATTGTTTCATCTTTCATCTTTCCGCATTGTTTCATCTTTCATCTTTCCGCATTGTTTCATCTTTCATCTTTCCGCATTGTTTCATCTTTCATCTTTCCGCATTGTTTCATCTTTCATATTTCCGCATTGTTTCATCTTTCCGCATTGTTTCATCTTTCATCTTTCCGCATTGTTTCATCTTTCATCTTTCCGCATTGTTTCATCTTTCATCTTTCCGCATTGTTTCATCTTTCATCTTTCCGCATTGTTTCATCTTTCCGCATTGTTTCATCTTTCCGCATTGTTTCATCTTTCATATTTCCGCATTGTTTCATCTTTCATCTTTCCGCATTGTTTCATCTGTCATCTTTCCGCATTGTTTCATCTTTCATCTTTCCGCATTGTTTCATCTGTCATCTTCCGCATTCTTTCATCTTTCATCTTTCCGAATTGTTTCATCTTTCATCTTTCCGCATTGTTTCATCTTTCATCTTTCCGCATTGTTTCATCTTTCATCTTTCCGCATTGTTTCATCTTTCATCTTTCCGCATTGTTTCATCTTTCATCTTTCCGCATTGTTTCATCTTTCATCTTTCCGCATTGTTTCATCTTTCATCTTTCCGCATTGTTTCATCTTTCATCTTTCCGCATTGTTTCATCTTTCATCTTTCCGCATTGTTTCATCTTTCATCTTTCCGCATTGTTTCATCTTTCCGCATTGTTTCATCTTTCCGCATTGTTTCATCTTTCCGCATTGTTTCATCTTTCCGGATTGTTTCATCTTTCCGCATTGTTTCATCTTTCCTCATTGTTTCATCTTTCATCTTTCCGCATTGTTTCATTTTTCATCTTTCCGCATTGTTTCATCTTTCATCTTTCCGCATTGTTTCATCTTTCATATTTCCGCATTCTTTCATCTTTCATCTTTCCGCATTGTTTTATCTTTCATCTTTCCGCATTGTTTCATCTTTCATCTTTCCGCATTGTTTCATCTTTCATCTTTCCGCATTGTTTCATCTTTCATCTTTCCGCATTGTTTCATCTTTCATCTTTCCGCATTGTTTCATCTTTCATCTTTCCGCATTGTTTCATCTTTCATCTTTCCGCATTGTTTCATCTTTCATCTTTCCGCATTGTTTCATCTTTCATCTTTCCGCATTGTTTCATCTTTCATCTTTCCGCATTGTTTCATCTTTCATCTTTCAGCATTGTTTCATCTTTCATCTTTCCGCATTGTTTCATCTTTCATCTTTCCGCATTGTTTCATCTTTCATCTTTCCGCATTGTTTCATCTTTCATCTTTCCGCATTGTTTCATCTTTCATCTTTCCGCATTGTTTCATCTTTCATCTTTCCGCATTGTTTCAAGCTTTCCGCATTGTTTCATCTTTCCGCATTGTTTCATCTTTCCGCATTGTTTCATCTTTCATCTTCCGCATTGTTTCATCTTTCATCTTTCCGCATTGTTTCATCTTTCATCTTTCCGCATTGTTTCATCTTTCATCTTTCCGCATTGTTTCATCTTTCATCTTTCCGCATTGTTTCATCTGTCATCTTTCCGCATTGTTTCATCTTTCATCTTTCCGCATTGTTTCATCTTTCATCTTCCGCATTCTTTCATATTTCATCTTTCCGAATTGTTTCATCTTTCATCTTTCCGCATTGTTTCATCTTTCATCTTTCCGCATTGTTTCATCTTTCATCTTTCCGCATTGTTTCATCTTTCATCTTTCCGCATTGTTTCATCTTTCATCTTTCCGCATTGTTTCATCTTTCATCTTTCCGCATTGTTTCATCTTTCATCTTTCCGCATTGTTTCATCTTTCCGCATTGTTTCATCTTTCCGCATTGTTTCATCTTTCCGCATTGTTTCATCTTTCCGCATTGTTTCATCTTTCCGCATTGTTTCATCTTTCCGCATTGTTTCATCTTTCCGCATTGTTTCATCTTTCCGCATTGTTTCATCTTTCATCTTTCCTCATTGTTTCATCTTTCATCTTTCCGCATTGTTTCATTTTTCATCTTTCCGCATTGTTTCATCTTTCATCTTTCCGCATTGTTTCATCTTTCATATTTCCGCATTCTTTCATCTTTCATCTTTCCGCATTGTTTCATCTTTCATCTTTCCGCATTGTTTCATCTTTCATCTTCCGCATTCTTTCATTTTTCATCTTTCCGCATTGTTTCATCTTTCATCTTTCCGCATTGTTTCATCTTTCATCTTTCCGCATTCTTTCATCTTTCATCTTTCCGCATTGTTTCATCTTTCATCTTTCCGCATTGTTTCATCTTTCATCTTTCCGCATTGTTTCATCTTTCATCTTCCGCATTCTTTCATCTTTCATCTTTCCGCATTGTTTCATCTTTCATCTTTCCGCATTTTTTCATCTTTCATCTTTCCGCATTGTTTCATCTTTCATCTTTTCGCATTTTTTCATATTTCATCTTTCCGCATTGTTTCATCTTTCATCTTTCCGCATTGTTTCATATTTCATCTTTCCGCATTGTTTCATCTTTCATCTTTCCGCATTTTTTCATCTTTCATCTTTCCGCATTATTTCATCTTTCATCTTTCCGCATTTTTTCATCTTTCATCTTTCCGCATTGTTTCATCTTTCCGCATTGTTTCATCTTTCCGCATTGTTTCATCTTTCATCTTTCCGCATTGTTTCATCTTTCATCTTTCCGCATTCTTTCATCTTTCATCTTTCCGCATTGTTTCATCTTTCATCTTTCCGCATTGTTTCACCTTTCATCTTTCCGCATTCATTCATCTTTCCGCATTGTTTCATCTTTCATCTTTCCGCATTGTTTCATCTTTCCGCATTGTTTCATCTTTCCGCATTGTTTCATCTTTCCGCATTGTTTCATCTTTCCGCATTGTTTCATCTTTCCGCATTGTTTCATCTTTCCGCATTGTTTCATCTTTCCGCATTGTTTCATCTTTCCGCATTGTTTCATCTTTCCGCATTGTTTCATCTTTCATCTTTCCGCATTGTTTCATCTTTCATCTTTCCGCATTGTTTCATCTTTCATCTTTCCGCATTGTTTCATCTTTCATCTTCCCGCATTGTTTCATCTTTCATCTTTCCGCATTTTTTCATCTTTCATCTTTCCGCATTGTTTCATCTTTCATCTTTCCGCATTGTTTCATCTTTCCGCATTGTTTCATCTTTCCGCATTGTTTCATCTTTCCGCATTGTTTCATCTTTCCGCATTGTTTCATCTTTCCGCATTGTTTCATCTTTCATCTTTCCGCATTGTTTCATCTTTCATCTTTCCGCATTGTTTCATCTTTCATCTTTCCGCATTGTTTCATCTTTCATCTTTCCGCATTGTTTCATCTTTCATCTTTCCGCATTTTTTCATCTTTCATCTTTCCGCATTGTTTCATCTTTCATCTTTCCGCATTGTTTCATCTTTCATCTTTCCGCATTTTTTCATCTTTCATCTTTCCGCATTGTTTCATCTTTCATCTTTCCGCATTGTTTCATCTTTCATCTTTCCGCATTTTTTCATCTTTCATCTTTCCGCATTGTTTCATCTTTCATCTTTCCGCATTCTTTCATCTTTCATCTTTCCGCATTGTTTCATCTTTCCGCATTGTTTCATCTTTCATCTTTCCGCATTGTTTCATCTTTCATCTTTCCGCATTCTTTCATCTGTCATCTTTCCGCATTTTTTCATCTTTCATCTTTCCGCATTGTTTCATCTTTCCGCATTGTTTCATCTTTCATCTTTCCGCATTCTTTCGTCTCTCATCTTTCCGCATTTTTTCATCTTTCATCTTTCCGCATTGTTTCATCTTTCATCTTTCCGCATTCTTTCATCTTTCATCTTTCCGCATTGTTTCATCTTCCATCTTTCAGCATTTTTTCATCTTTCATCTTTCCGCATTGTTTCATCTTTCATCTTTCCGCGTAGTTTCATCTTTCATCTTTCCGCATTGTTTCATCTTTCCGCATTGTTTCATCTTTCATCTTTCCACATTGTTTCATCTTTCATCTTTCCGCATTCTTTCATCTTTCATCTTTCCGCATTGTTTCATCTTTCATCTTTCCGCATTGTTTCATCTTTCATCTTTCCGCATTCTTTCATCTTTCATCTTTCCGCATTGTTTCATCTTTCATCTTTCCGCATTGTTTCATCTTTCATCTTTCCGCATTCTTTCATCTTTCATCGTTCCGCATTGTTTCATCTTTCATCTTTCCGCATTGTTTCATCTTTCCGCATTGTTTCATCTTTCATCTTTCCGCATTGTTTCATCTTTCATCTTTCCGCATTGTTTCATCTTTCATCTTTCCGCATTGTTTCATCTTTCCGCATTGTTTCATCTTTCCGCATTGTTTCATCTTTCATCTTTCCGCATTGTTTCATCTTTCATCTTTCCGCATTCTTTCATCTTTCATCTTTCCGCATTGTTTCATCTTTCATCTTTCCGCATTGTTTCATCTTTCATCTTTCCGCATTCTTTCATCTTTCATCTTTCCGCATTGTTTCATCTTTCATCTTTCCGCATTCTTTCATCTTTCATCTTTCCGCATTGTTTCATCTTTCATCTTCCGCATTCTTTCATCTTTCATCTTTCCGCTTTGTTTCATCTTTCCGCATTGTTTCATCTTTCATCTTCTGCATTCTTTCATCTTTCCGCATTGTTTCATCTTTCATCTTTCCGCATTTTTTCATCTTTCATCTTTCCGCATTGTTTCATCTTTCATCTTTCCGCATTGTTTCATCTTTCCGCATTGTTTCATCTTTCCGCATTGTTTCATCTTTCCGCATTGTTTCATCTTTCCGCATTGTTTCATCTTTCCGCATTGTTTCATCCTTCCGCATTGTTTCATCTTTCCGCATTGTTTCATCTTTCCGCATTGTTTCATATTTCCGCATTGTTTCATCTTTCCGCATTGTTTCATCTTTCATCTTTCCGCATTGTTTCATCTTTCATCTTTCCGCATTGTTTCATCTTTCATCTTTCCGCATTGTTTCATCTTTCATCTTTCCGCATTGTTTCATCTTTCATCTTTCCGCATTCTTTCATCTTTCATCTTTCCGCATTGTTTCATCTTTCATCTTTCCGCATTGTTTCATCTATCATCTTTCCGCATTGTTTCATCTTTCCGCATTGTTTCATCTTTCCGCATTGTTTCATCTTTTCGCATTGTTTCATCTTTCATCTTTCCGCATTGTTTCATCTTTCATCTTTCCGCATTGTTTCATCTTTCATCTTTCCGCATTGTTTCATCTTTCATCTTTCCGCATTGTTTCATCTTTCATCCTTCCGCATTGTTTCATCTTTCATCTTTCCGCATTGTTTCATCTTTCATCTTTCCGCATTGTTTCATCTTTCATCTTTCCGCATTGTTTCATCTTTCCGCATTGTTTCATCTTTCCGCATTGTTTCATCTTTCCGCATTGTTTCATCTTTCCGCATTGTTTCATCTTTCCGCATTGTTTCATCTTTCCGCATTGTTTCATCTTTCCGCATTGTTTCATCTTTCCGCATTGTTTCATCTTTCATCTTTCCGCATTGTTTCATCATTCATCTTTCCGCATTGTTTCATCTTTCATCTTTCCGCATTGTTTCATCTTTCATCTTTCCGCATTTATTCATCTTTCATCTTTCCGCATTGTTTCATCTTTCATCATTCCGCATTGTTTCATCTTTCCGCATTGTTTCATCTTTCCGCATTGTTTCATCTTTCAGCATTGTTTCATCTTTCATCTTTCCGCATTGTTTCATCTTTCATCTTCCGCATTCTTTCATCTTTCATCTTTCCGCATTGTTTCATCTTTCATCTTTCCGCATTTTTTCATCTTTCCGCATTGTTTCATCTTTCATCTTTCCGCATTGTTTCATCTTTCATCTTTCCGCATTGTTTCATCTTTCATCTTTCCGCATTGTTTCATCTTTCCGCATTGTTTCATCTTTCCGCATTGTTTCATCTTTCCGCATTGTTTCATCTTTCCGCATTGTTTCATCTTTCCGCATTGTTTCATCTTTCCGCATTGTTTCATCTTTCCGCATTGTTTCATCTTTCATCTTCCGCATTCTTTCATCTTTCATCTTTCCGCATTGTTTCATCTTTCATCTTTCCGCATTTTTTCATCTTTCATCTTTCCGCATTGTTTCATCTTTCATCTTTCCGCATTTTTTCATCTTTCATCTTTCCGCATTGTTTCATCTTTCATCTTTCCGCATTGTTTCATCTTTCATCTTTCCGCATTGTTTCATCTTTCCGCATTGTTTCATCTTTCCGCATTGTTTCATCTTTTCGCATTGTTTCATCTTTCATCTTTCCGCATTGTTTCATCTTTCATCTTTCCGCATTGTTTCATCTTTCATCTTTCCGCATTGTTTCATCTTTCATCTTTCCGCATTGTTTCATCTTTCATCTTTCCGCATTGTTTCATCTTTCATCTTTCCGCATTGTTTCATCTTTCATCTTTCCGCATTGTTTCATCTTTCATCTTTCCGCATTGTTTCATCTTTCATCTTTCCGCATTGTTTCATCTTTCATCTTTCCGCATTGTTTCATCTTTCATCTTTCCGCATTGTTTCATCTTTCCGCATTGTTTCATCTTTCCGCATTGTTTCATCTTTTCGCATTGTTTCATCTTTCATCTTTCCGCATTGTTTCATCTTTCATCTTTCCGCATTGTTTCATCTTTCATCTTTCCGCATTGTTTCATCTTTCATCTTTCCGCATTGTTTCATCTTTCATCTTTCCGCATTGTTTCATCTTTCATCTTTCCGCATTGTTTCATCTTTCATCTTTCCGCATTGTTTCATCTTTCATCTTTCCGCATTGTTTCATCTTTCATCTTTCCGCATTGTTTCATCTTTCATCTTTCCGCATTGTTTCATCTTTCCGCATTGTCTCATCTTTCATCTTCCGCATTCTTTCATCTTTCATCTTTCCGGATTGTTTCATCTTTCATCTTTTCGCATTTTTTCATCTTTCCGCATTGTTTCATCTTTCATCTTTCCGCATTGTTTCATCTTTCATCTTTCCGCATTTTTTCATCTTTCATCTTTCCGCATTGTTTCATCTTTCATCTTTCCGCATTGTTTCATCTTTCATCTTCCGCATTCTTTCATCTTTCATCTTTCCGCATTGTTTCATCTTTCATCTTTCCGCATTGTTTCATCTTTCATCTTTCCGCATTGTTTCATCTTTCCGCATTGTTTCATCTTTCATCTTTCCGCTTTGTTTCATCTTTCATCTTCCGCATTCTTTCATCTTTCATCTTTCCGCATTGTTTCATCTTTCATCTTTCCGCATTCTTTCATCTTTCATCTTTCCGCATTGTTTCATCTTTCCGCATTGTTTCATCTTTCCGCATTGTTTCATCTTTCATCTTCCGCATTCTTTCATCTTTCATCTTTCCGCATTGTTTCATCTTTCATCTTTCCGCATTGTTTCATCTTTCATCTTTCCGCATTGTTTCATCTTTCATCTTTCCGCATTGTTTCATCTTTCATCTTTCCGCATTGTTTCATCTTTCCGCATTGTTTCATCTTTCCGCATTGTTTCATCTTTAATATTTCTGCATTGTTTCATCTTTCATCTTTCCGCATTGTTTCATCTTTCATCTTTCCGCATTGTTTCATCTTTCATCTTTCCGCATTGTTTCATCTTTCATCTTTCCGCATTGTTTCATCTTTCATATTTCCGCATTGTTTCATCTTTCCGCATTGTTTCATCTTTCATCTTTCCGCATTGTTTCATCTTTCATCTTTCCGCATTGTTTCATCTTTTATCTTTCCTCATTGTTTCATCTTTCACCTTTCCGCATTGTTTCATCTTTCATCTTTCCGCATTGTTTCATCTTTCATCTTTCCGCATTGTTTCATCTTTCATCTTTCCGCATTGTTTCATCTTTCATCTTTCCGCATTGTTTCATCTTTCATCTTTCCGCATTGTTTCATCTTTCATCTTTCCGCATTGTTTCATCTTTCATCTTTCCGCATTGTTTCATCTTTCATCTTTCCGCATTGTTTCATCTTTCCGCATTGTTTCATCTTTCCGCATTGTTTCATCTTTCCGCATTGTTTCATCTTTCCGCATTGTTTCATCTTTCATCTTCCGCATTGTTTCATCTTTCATCTTTCCGCATTTTTTCATCTTTCATCTTTCCGCATTGTTTCATCTTTCATCTTTCCGCATTTTTTCATCTTTCATCTTTCCGCATTGTTTCATCTGTCATCTTTCCGCATTGTTTCATCTTTCATCTTTCCGCATTGTTTCATCTTTCATCTTCCGCATTCTTTCATCTTTCATCTTTCCGAATTGTTTCATCTTTCATCTTTCCGCATTGTTTCATCTTTCATCTTTCCGCATTGTTTCATCTTTCATGTTTCCGCATTGTTTCATCTTTCATCTTTCCGCATTGTTTCATCTTTCATCTTTCCGCATTGTTTCATCTTTCATCTTTCCGCATTGTTTCATCTTTCATCTTTCCGCATTCTTTCATCTTTCATCTTTCCGCATTGTTTCATCTTTTATCTTTCCGCATTGTTTCATCTTTCATCTTTCCGCATTGTTTCATCTTTTATCTTTCCGCATTGTTTCATCTTTCCGCATTGTTTCATCTTTCATCTTCCGCATTCTTTTATCTTTCACCTTTCCGCATTGTTTCATCTTTCATCTTTCCGCATTTTTTCATCTTTCATCTTTCCGCATTGTTTCATCTTTCATCTTTCCGCATTTTTTCATCTTTCATATTTCCGCATTGTTTCATCTTTCATCTTTCCGCATTGTTTCATCTTTCATCTTTCCGCATTGTTTCATCTTTCATCTTTCATCTTTCCGCATTCTTTCATCTTTCATCTTTCCGCATTGTTTCATCTTTCATCTTTCCGCATTGTTTCATCTTTCATCTTTCCGCATTGTTTCATCTTTCATCTTTCCGCATTGTTTCATCTTTCCGCATTGTTTCATCTTTCCGCATTGTTTCATCTTTCCGCATTGTTTCATCTTTCATCTTTCCGCATTGTTTCATCTTTCATCTTTCCGCATTCTTTCATCTTTCATCTTTCCGCATTGTTTCATCTTTCATCTTTCCGCATTGTTTCATCTTTCATCTTTCCGCATTGTTTCATCTTTCATCTTTCCGCATTGTTTCATCTTTCATCTTTCCGCATTGTTTCATCTTTCATCTTTCCGCATTGTTTCATCTTTCATCTTTCCGCATTGTTTCATCTTTCATCTTTCCGCATTGTTTCATCTTTCATCTTCCGCATTCTTTCATCTTTCATCTTTCCGCATTGTTTCATCTTTCATCTTTCCGCATTTTTTCATCTTTCATCTTTCCGCATTATTTCATCTTTCATCTTTCCGCATTTTTTCATCTTTCATCTTTCCGCATTGTTTCATCTTTCATCTTTCCGCATTGTTTCATCTTTCATCTTTCCGCATTCTTTCATCTTTCATCTTTCCGCATTGTTTCATCTTTCATCTTTCCGCATTGTTTCATCTTTCATCTTTCCGCATTATTTCATTTTTCATCTTTCCGCATTGTTCCATATTTCATCTTTCCGCATTGTTTCATCTTTCATCTTTCCGCATTGTTTCATCTTTCATCTTTCCGCATTGTTTCATCTTTCATCTTTCCGCATTCTTTCATCTTTCATCTTTCCGCATTCTTTCATCTTTCATCTTTCCGGATTGTTTCATCTTTCATCTTTCCGCATTGATTCATCTTTCATCTTTCCGCATTGTTTCATCTTTCCGCATTGTTTCATCTTTCCGCATTGTTTCATCTTTCCGCATTGTTTCATCTTTCATCTTTCCTCATTGTTTCATCTTTCATCTTTCCGCATTGTTTCATCTTTCATCTTTCCGCATTGTTTCATCTTTCATCTTTCCGCATTGTTTCATCTTTCATATTTCCGAATTCTTTCATCTTTCATCTTTCCGCATTGTTTCATCTTTCATCTTTCCGCATTGTTTCATCTTTCATCTTTCCGCATTGTTTCATCTTTCCGCATTGTTTCATCTTTCCGCATTGTTTCATCTTTCATCTTTCCGCATTGTTTCATCTTTCATCTTTCCGCATTCTTTCATCTTTCATCTTTCCGCATTGTTTCATCTTTCCGCATTGTTTCATCTTTCCGCATTGTTTCATCTTTCATCTTTCCGCATTGTTTCATCTTTCATCTTTCCGCATTCTTTCATCTGTCATCTTTCCGCATTTTTTCATCTTTCATCTTTCCGCATTGTTTCATCTTTCCGCATTGTTTCATCTTTCATCTTTCCGCATTCTTTCGTCTCTCATCTTTCCGCATTTTTTCATCTTTCATCTTTCCGCATTGTTTCATCTTTCATCTTTCCGCATTCTTTCATCTTTCATCTTTCCGCATTGTTTCATCTTCCATCTTTCAGCATTTTTTCATCTTTCATCTTTCCGCATTGTTTCATCTTTCATCTTTCCGCATAGTTTCATCTTTCATCTTTCCGCATTGTTTCATCTTTCCGCATTGTTTCATCTTTCATCTTTCCACATTGTTTCATCTTTCATCTTTCCGCATTGTTTCATCTTTCATCTTTCCGCATTGTTTCATCTTTCATCTTTCCGCATTGTTTCATCTTTCATCTTTCCGCATTCTTTCATCTTTCATCTTTCCGCATTGTTTCATCTTTCATCTTTCCGCATTGTTTCATCTTTCATCTTTCCGCATTCTTTCATCTTTCATCGTTCCGCATTGTTTCATCTTTCATCTTTCCGCATTGTTTCATCTTTCCGCATTGTTTTATCTTTCATCTTTCCGCATTGTTTCATCTTTCATCTTTCCGCATTGTTTCATCTTTCATCTTTCCGCATTGTTTCATCTTTCCGCATTGTTTCATCTTTCCGCATTGTTTCATCTTTCATCTTTCCGCATTGTTTCATCTTTCATCTTTCCGCATTCTTTCATCTTTCATCTTTCCGCATTGTTTCATCTTTCATCTTTCCGCATTGTTTCATCTTTCATCTTTCCGCATTCTTTCATCTTTCATCTTTCCGCATTGTTTCATCTTTCATCTTTCCGCATTCTTTCATCTTTCATCTTTCCGCATTGTTTCATCTTTCATCTTCCGCATTCTTTCATCTTTCATCTTTCCGCTTTGTTTCATCTTTCCGCATTGTTTCATCTTTCATCTTCTGCATTCTTTCATCTTTCCGCATTGTTTCATCTTTCATCTTTCCGCATTTTTTCATCTTTCATCTTTCCGCATTGTTTCATCTTTCATCTTTCCGCATTGTTTCATCTTTCCGCATTGTTTCATCTTTCCGCATTGTTTCATCTTTCCGCATTGTTTCATCTTTCCGCATTGTTTCATCTTTCCGCATTGTTTCATCCTTCCGCATTGTTTCATCTTTCCGCATTGTTTCATCTTTCCGCATTGTTTCATATTTCCGCATTGTTTCATCTTTCCGCATTGTTTCATCTTTCATCTTTCCGCATTGTTTCATCTTTCATCTTTCCGCATTGTTTCATCTTTCATCTTTCCGCATTGTTTCATCTTTCATCTTTCCGCATTGTTTCATCTTTCATCTTTCCGCATTCTTTCATCTTTCATCTTTCCGCATTGTTTCATCTTTCATCTTTCCGCATTGTTTCATCTATCATCTTTCCGCATTGTTTCATCTTTCCGCATTGTTTCATCTTTCCGCATTGTTTCATCTTTTCGCATTGTTTCATCTTTCATCTTTCCGCATTGTTTCATCTTTCATCTTTCCGCATTGTTTCATCTTTCATCTTTCCGCATTGTTTCATCTTTCATCTTTCCGCATTGTTTCATCTTTCATCCTTCCGCATTGTTTCATCTTTCATCTTTCCGCATTGTTTCATCTTTCATCTTTCCGCATTGTTTCATCTTTCATCTTTCCGCATTGTTTCATCTTTCCGCATTGTTTCATCTTTCCGCATTGTTTCATCTTTCCGCATTGTTTCATCTTTCCGCATTGTTTCATCTTTCTGCATTGTTTCATCTTTCCGCATTGTTTCATCTTTCCGCATTGTTTCATCTTTCCGCATTGTTTCATCTTTCCGCATTGTTTCATCTTTCCGCATTGTTTCATCTTTCATCTGTCCGCATTGTTTCATCATTCATCTTTCCGCATTGTTTCATCTTTCATCTTTCCGCATTGTTTCATCTTTCATCTTTCCGCATTTATTCATCTTTCATCTTTCCGCATTGTTTCATCTTTCATCATTCCGCATTGTTTCATCTTTCCGCATTGTTTCATCTTTCCGCATTGTTTCATCTTTCAGCATTGTTTCATCTTTCATCTTTCCGCATTGTTTCATCTTTCATCTTCCGCATTCTTTCATCTTTCATCTTTCCGCATTGTTTCATCTTTCATCTTTCCGCATTTTTTCATCTTTCCGCATTGTTTCATCTTTCATCTTTCCGCATTTTTTCATCTTTCATCTTTCCGCATTGTTTCATCTTTCATCTTTCCGCATTGTTTCATCTTTCCGCATTGTTTCATCTTTCCGCATTGTTTCATCTTTCCGCATTGTTTCATCTTTCCGCATTGTTTCATCTTTCCGCATTGTTTCATCTTTCCGCATTGTTTCATCTTTCCGCATTGTTTCATCTTTCCGCATTGTTTCATCTTTCCGCATTGTTTCATCTTTCCGCATTGTTTCATCTTTCCGCATTGTTTCATCTTTCCGCATTGTTTCATCTTTCCGCATTGTTTCATCTTTCATCTTTCCGCATTGTTTCATCTTTCATCTTTCCGAATTGTTTCATCTTTCATCTTTCCGCATTGTTTCATCTTTCATCTTTCCGCATTGTTTCATCATTCATCTTTCCGCATTGTTTCATCTTTCATCTTTCCGCATTGTTTCATCTTTCATCTTTCCGCATTGTTTCATCTTTCATCTTTCCGCATTGTTTCATCTTTCATCTTTCCGCATTGTTTCATCTTTCATCTTTCCGCATTGTTTCATCTTTCATCTTTCCGCATTGTTTCATATTTCATCTTTCCGCATTGTTTCATCTTTCATCTTTCCGCATTGTTTCATCTTTCATCTTTACGCATTGTTTCATCTTTAATTTTTCCGCATTGTTTCATCTTTCATCTTTCCGCATTGTTTCATCTTTCATCTTCCGCATTCTTTCATCTTTCATCTTTCCGCATTGTTTCATCTTTCATCTTTCCGCATTTTTTCATCTTTCATCTTTCCGCATTGTTTCATCTTTCATCTTTCCGCATTTTTTCATCTTTCATCTTTCCGCATTGTTTCATCTTTCATCTTTCCGCATTGTTTCATCTTTCATCTTTCCGCATTGTTTCATCTTTCCGCATTGTTTCATCTTTCCGCATTGTTTCATCTTTCCGCATTGTTTCATCTTTTCGCATTGTTTCACCTTTCATCTTTCCGCATTGTTTCATCTTTCATCTTTCCGCATTGTTTCATCTTTCATCTTTCCGCATTGTTTCATCTTTCATCTTTCCGCATTGTTTCATCTTTCATCTTTCCGCATTGTTTCATCTTTCATCTTTCCGCATTGTTTCATCTTTCATCTTTCCGCATTGTTTCATCTTTCATCTTTCCGCATTGTTTCATCTTTCATCTTTCCGCATTGTTTCATCTTTCATCTTTCCGCATTGTTTCATCTTTCCGCATTGTCTCATCTTTCATCTTTCCGCATTGTTTCATCTTTCCGCATTGTCTCATCTTTCATCTTCCGCATTCTTTCATCTTTCATCTTTCCGGATTGTTTCATCTTTCATCTTTCCGCATTTTTTCATCTTTCCGCATTGTTTCATCTTTCATCTTTCCGCATTGTTTCATCTTTCATCTTTCCGCATTTTTTCATCTTTCATCTTTCCGCATTGTTTCATCTTTCATCTTTCCGCATTGTTTCATCTTTCATCTTCCGCATTCTTTCATCTTTCATCTTTCCGCATTGTTTCATCTTTCATCTTTCCGCATTGTTTCATCTTTCATCTTTCCGCATTGTTTCATCTTTCCGCATTGTTTCATCTTTCATCTTTCCGCTTTGTTTCATCTTTCATCTTCCGCATTCTTTCATCTTTCATCTTTCCGCATTGTTTCATCTTTCATCTTTCCGCATTCTTTCATCTTTCATCTTTCCGCATTGTTTCATCTTTCCGCATTGTTTCATCTTTCCGCATTGTTTCATCTTTCCGCATTGTTTCATCTTTCATCTTCCGCATTCTTTCATCTTTCATCTTTCCGCATTGTTTCATCTTTCATCTTTCCGCATTGTTTCATCTTTCATCTTTCCGCATTGTTTCATCTTTCATCTTTCCGCATTGTTTCATCTTTCATCTTTCCGCATTGTTTCATCTTTCATCTTTCCGCATTGTTTCATCTTTCATCTTTCCGCATTCTTTCATCTTTCATCTTTCCGCATTGTTTCATCTTTCATCTTTCCGCATTGTTTCATCTTTCATCTTTCCGCATTGTTTCATCTTTCATCTTTCCGCATTGTTTCATCTTTCCGCATTGTTTCATCTTTCCGCATTGTTTCATCTTTCATCTTTCCGCATTGTTTCATCTTTCATCTTTCCGCATTCTTTCATCTTTCATCTTTCCGCATTGTTTCATCTTTCATCTTTGCGCATTCTTTCATCTTTCATCTTTCCGCATTGTTTCATCTTTCATCTTTCCGCATTGTTTCATCTTTCATCTTTCCGCATTGTTTCATCTTTCATCTTTCCGCATTGTTTCATCTTTCATCTTTCCGCATTGTTTCATCTTTCATCTTTCCGCATTGTTTCATCTTTCATCTTCCGCATTCTTTCATCTTTCATCTTTCCGCATTGTTTCATCTTTCATCTTTCCGCATTTTTTCATCTTTCATCTTTCCGCATTATTTCATCTTTCATCTTTCCGCATTTTTTCATCTTTCATCTTTCCGCATTGTTTCATCTTTCATCTTTCCGCATTGTTTCATCTTTCATCTTTCCGCATTCTTTCATCTTTCATCTTTCCGCATTGTTTCATCTTTCATCTTTCCGCATTGTTTCATCTTTCATCTTTCCGCATTATTTCATTTTTCATCTTTCCGCATTGTTCCATCTTTCATCTTTCCGCATTGTTTCATCTTTCATCTTTCCGCATTGTTTCATCTTTCATCTTTCCGCATTGTTTCATCTTTCATCTTTCCGCATTCTTTCATCTTTCATCTTTCCGCATTCTTTCATCTTTCATCTTTCCGGATTGTTTCATCTTTCATCTTTCCGCATTGATTCATCTTTCATCTTTCCGCATTGTTTCATCTTTCCGCATTGTTTCATCTTTCATCTTTCCTCATTGTTTCATCTTTCATCTTTCCGCATTGTTTCATCTTTCATCTTTCCGCATTGTTTCATCTTTCATCTTTCCGCATTGTTTCATCTTTCATATTTCCGAATTCTTTCATCTTTCATCTTTCCGCATTGTTTCATCTTTCATCTTTCCGCATTGTTTCATCTTTCATCTTCCGCATTCTTTCATTTTTCTACTTTCCGCATTGTTTCATCTTTCATATTTCCGCATTGTTTCATCTTTCATCTTTCCGCATTCTTTCATCTTTCATCTTTCCGCATTGTTTCATCTTTCATCTTTCCGCATTGTTTCATCTTTCATCTTTCCGCATTGTTTCATCTTTCCGCATTGTTTCATCTTTCCGCATTGTTTCATCTTTCCGCATTGTTTCATCTTTCATCTTTCCGCATTGTTTCATCTTTCATCTTTCCGCATTCTTTCATCTTTCATCTTTCCGCATTGTTTCATCTTTCATCTTTCCGCATTGTTTCATCTTTCATCTTTCCGCATTCTTTCATCTTTCATCTTTCCGCATTGTTTCATCTTTCATCTTTCCGCATTCTTTCATCTTTCATCTTTCCGAATTGTTTCATCTTTCATCTTCCGCATTCTTTCATCTTTCATCTTTCCGCTTTGTTTCATCTTTCCGCATTGTTTCATCTTTCATCTTCCGCATTCTTTCATCTTTCCGCATTGTTTCATCTTTCATCTTTCCGCATTTTTTCATCTTTCATCTTTCCGCATTGTTTCATCTTTCATCTTTCCGCATTGTTTCATCTTTCATCTTTCCGCATTCTTTCATCTTTCATCTTTCCGCATTGTTTCATCTTTCATCTTTCCGCATTGTTTCATCTTTCCGCATTGTTTCATCTTTCCGCATTGTTTCATCTTTTATCTTTCCGCATTGTTTCATCTTTCATCTTTCCGCATTGTTTCATCTTTCATCTTTCCGCATTCTTTCATCTTTCATCTTTCCGCATTGTTTCATCTTTCATCTTTCCGCATTGTTTCATCTTTCATCTTTCCGCATTCTTTCATCTTTCATCTTTCCGCATTGTTTCATCTTTCATCTTTCCGCATTCTTTCATCTTTCATCTTTCCGAATTGTTTCATCTTTCATCTTCCGCATTCTTTCATCTTTCATCTTTCCGCTTTGTTTCATCTTTCCGCATTGTTTCATCTTTCATCTTCCGCATTCTTTCATCTTTCCGCTTTGTTTCATCTTTCATCTTTCCGCATTGTTTCATCTTTCCGCATTGTTTCATCTTTCATCTTTCCGCATTGTTTAATCTTTCATCTTTCCGCATTGTTTCATCTTTCATCTTTCCGCATTGTTTCATCTTTCATCTTTCCGCATTGTTTCATCTTTCATCTTTCCGCATTGTTTCATCTTTCAACTTTCCGCATTGTTTCATCTTTCATCTTTCCGCATTGTTTCATCTTTCATCTTTCCGCATTGTTTAATCTTTCATCTTTCCGCATTGTTTCATCGTTCAGCATTGTTTCATCTTTCATCTTCCGCATTCTTTCATCTTTCATCTTTCCGAATTGTTTCATCTTTCATCTTTCCGCATTGTTTCATCTTTCATCTTTCCGCATTGTTTCATCTTTCATCTTTCCGCATTGTTTCATCTTTCATCTTTCCGCATTGTTTCATCTTTCATTTTTCCGCATTGTTTCATCTTTCATCTTTCCGCATTGTTTCATCTTTCATCTTTCCGCATTGTTTCATCTTTCCGCATTGTTTCATCTTTCCGCATTGTTTCATCTTTCATCTTTCCGCATTGTTTCATCTTTCATCTTTCCGCATTCTTTCATCTTTCATCTTTCCGCATTGTTTCATCTTTCCGCATTGTTTCATCTTTCCGCATTGTTTCATCTTTCATCTTTCCGCATTGTTTCATCTTTCATCTTTCCGCATTCTTTCATCTGTCATCTTTCCGCATTTTTTCATCTTTCATCTTTCCGCATTGTTTCATCTTTCCGCATTGTTTCATCTTTCATCTTTCCGCATTCTTTCGTCTCTCATCTTTCCGCATTTTTTCATCTTTCATCTTTCCGCATTGTTTCATCTTTCATCTTTCCGCATTCTTTCATCTTTCATCTTTCCGCATTGTTTCATCTTCCATCTTTCAGCATTTTTTCATCTTTCATCTTTCCGCATTGTTTCATCTTTCATCTTTCCGCATAGTTTCATCTTTCATCTTTCCGCATTGTTTCATCTTTCCGCATTGTTTCATCTTTCATCTTTCCACATTGTTTCATCTTTCATCTTTCCGCATTGTTTCATCTTTCATCTTTCCGCATTGTTTCATCTTTCATCTTTCCGCATTGTTTCATCTTTCATCTTTCCGCATTCTTTCATCTTTCATCTTTCCGCATTGTTTCATCTTTCATCTTTCCGCATTGTTTCATCTTTCATCTTTCCGCATTCTTTCATCTTTCATCGTTCCGCATTGTTTCATCTTTCATCTTTCCGCATTGTTTCATCTTTCCGCATTGTTTTATCTTTCATCTTTCCGCATTGTTTCATCTTTCATCTTTCCGCATTGTTTCATCTTTCATCTTTCCGCATTGTTTCATCTTTCCGCATTGTTTCATCTTTCCGCATTGTTTCATCTTTCATCTTTCCGCATTGTTTCATCTTTCATCTTTCCGCATTCTTTCATCTTTCATCTTTCCGCATTGTTTCATCTTTCATCTTTCCGCATTGTTTCATCTTTCATCTTTCCGCATTCTTTCATCTTTCATCTTTCCGCATTGTTTCATCTTTCATCTTTCCGCATTCTTTCATCTTTCATCTTTCCGCATTGTTTCATCTTTCATCTTCCGCATTCTTTCATCTTTCATCTTTCCGCTTTGTTTCATCTTTCCGCATTGTTTCATCTTTCATCTTCTGCATTCTTTCATCTTTCATCTTCCGCATTCTTTCATCTTTCATCTTTCCGCTTTGTTTCATCTTTCCGCATTGTTTCATCTTTCATCTTCTGCATTCTTTCATCTTTCCGCATTGTTTCATCTTTCATCTTTCCGCATTTTTTCATCTTTCATCTTTCCGCATTGTTTCATCTTTCATCTTTCCGCATTGTTTCATCTTTCCGCATTGTTTCATCTTTCCGCATTGTTTCATCTTTCCGCATTGTTTCATCTTTCCGCATTGTTTCATCTTTCCGCATTGTTTCATCCTTCCGCATTGTTTCATCTTTCCGCATTGTTTCATCTTTCCGCATTGTTTCATATTTCCGCATTGTTTCATCTTTCCGCATTGTTTCATCTTTCATCTTTCCGCATTGTTTCATCTTTCATCTTTCCGCATTGTTTCATCTTTCATCTTTCCGCATTGTTTCATCTTTCATCTTTCCGCATTGTTTCATCTTTCATCTTTCCGCATTCTTTCATCTTTCATCTTTCCGCATTGTTTCATCTTTCATCTTTCCGCATTGTTTCATCTATCATCTTTCCGCATTGTTTCATCTTTCCGCATTGTTTCATCTTTCCGCATTGTTTCATCTTTTCGCATTGTTTCATCTTTCATCTTTCCGCATTGTTTCATCTTTCATCTTTCCGCATTGTTTCATCTTTCATCTTTCCGCATTGTTTCATCTTTCATCTTTCCGCATTGTTTCATCTTTCATCCTTCCGCATTGTTTCATCTTTCATCTTTCCGCATTGTTTCATCTTTCATCTTTCCGCATTGTTTCATCTTTCATCTTTCCGCATTGTTTCATCTTTCCGCATTGTTTCATCTTTCCGCATTGTTTCATCTTTCCGCATTGTTTCATCTTTCCGCATTGTTTCATCTTTCCGCATTGTTTCATCTTTCCGCATTGTTTCATCTTTCCGCATTGTTTCATCTTTCATCTTTCCGCATTGTTTCATCATTCATCTTTCCGCATTGTTTCATCTTTCATCTTTCCGCATTGTTTCATCTTTCATCTTTCCGCATTTATTCATCTTTCATCTTTCCGCATTGTTTCATCTTTCATCATTCCGCATTGTTTCATCTTTCCGCATTGTTTCATCTTTCCGCATTGTTTCATCTTTCAGCATTGTTTCATCTTTCATCTTTCCGCATTGTTTCATCTTTCATCTTCCGCATTCTTTCATCTTTCATCTTTCCGCATTGTTTCATCTTTCATCTTTCCGCATTTTTTCATCTTTCCGCATTGTTTCATCTTTCATCTTTCCGCATTTTTTCATCTTTCATCTTTCCGCATTGTTTCATCTTTCATCTTTCCGCATTGTTTCATCTTTCCGCATTGTTTCATCTTTCCGCATTGTTTCATCTTTCCGCATTGTTTCATCTTTCCGCATTGTTTCATCTTTCCGCATTGTTTCATCTTTCCGCATTGTTTCATCTTTCCGCATTGTTTCATCTTTCCGCATTGTTTCATCTTTCCGCATTGTTTCATCTTTCCGCATTGTTTCATCTTTCCGCATTGTTTCATCTTTCCGCATTGTTTCATCTTTCCGCATTGTTTCATCTTTCCGCATTGTTTCATCTTTCCGCATTGTTTCATCTTTCATCTTTCCGCATTGTTTCATCTTTCATCTTTCCGAATTGTTTCATCTTTCATCTTTCCGCATTGTTTCATCTTTCATCTTTCCGCATTGTTTCATCATTCATCTTTCCGCATTGTTTCATCTTTCATCTTTCCGCATTGTTTCATCTTTCATCTTTCCGCATTGTTTCATCTTTCATCTTTCCGCATTGTTTCATCTTTCATCTTTCCGCATTGTTTCATCTTTCATCTTTCCGCATTGTTTCATCTTTCATCTTTCCGCATTGTTTCATATTTCATCTTTCCGCATTGTTTCATCTTTCATCTTTCCGCATTGTTTCATCTTTCATCTTTACGCATTGTTTCATCTTTAATTTTTCCGCATTGTTTCATCTTTCATCTTTCCGCATTGTTTCATCTTTCATCTTCCGCATTCTTTCATCTTTCATCTTTCCGCATTGTTTCATCTTTCATCTTTCCGCATTTTTTCATCTTTCATCTTTCCGCATTGTTTCATCTTTCATCTTTCCGCATTTTTTCATCTTTCATCTTTCCGCATTGTTTCATCTTTCATCTTTCCGCATTGTTTCATCTTTCATCTTTCCGCATTGTTTCATCTTTCCGCATTGTTTCATCTTTCCGCATTGTTTCATCTTTTCGCATTGTTTCACCTTTCATCTTTCCGCATTGTTTCATCTTTCATCTTTCCGCATTGTTTCATCTTTCATCTTTCCGCATTGTTTCATCTTTCATCTTTCCGCATTGTTTCATCTTTCATCTTTCCGCATTGTTTCATCTTTCATCTTTCCGCATTGTTTCATCTTTCATCTTTCCGCATTGTTTCATCTTTCATCTTTCCGCATTGTTTCATCTTTCATCTTTCCGCATTGTTTCATCTTTCATCTTTCCGCATTGTTTCATCTTTCCGCATTGTCTCATCTTTCATCTTTCCGCATTGTTTCATCTTTCCGCATTGTCTCATCTTTCATCTTCCGCATTCTTTCATCTTTCATCTTTCCGGATTGTTTCATCTTTCATCTTTCCGCATTTTTTCATCTTTCCGCATTGTTTCATCTTTCATCTTTCCGCATTGTTTCATCTTTCATCTTTCCGCATTTTTTCATCTTTCATCTTTCCGCATTGTTTCATCTTTCATCTTTCCGCATTGTTTCATCTTTCATCTTCCGCATTCTTTCATCTTTCATCTTTCCGCATTGTTTCATCTTTCATCTTTCCGCATTGTTTCATCTTTCATCTTTCCGCATTGTTTCATCTTTCCGCATTGTTTCATCTTTCATCTTTCCGCTTTGTTTCATCTTTCATCTTCCGCATTCTTTCATCTTTCATCTTTCCGCATTGTTTCATCTTTCATCTTTCCGCATTCTTTCATCTTTCATCTTTCCGCATTGTTTCATCTTTCCGCATTGTTTCATCTTTCCGCATTGTTTCATCTTTCCGCATTGTTTCATCTTTCATCTTCCGCATTCTTTCATCTTTCATCTTTCCGCATTGTTTCATCTTTCATCTTTCCGCATTGTTTCATCTTTCATCTTTCCGCATTGTTTCATCTTTCATCTTTCCGCATTGTTTCATCTTTCCGAATTGTTTCATCTTTCCGCATTGTTTCATCTTTCATATTTCCGCATTGTTTCATCTTTCATCTTTCCGCATTGTTTCATCTTTCATCTTTCCGCATTGTTTCATCTTTCATCTTTCCGCATTGTTTCATCTTTCATCTTTCCGCATTGTTTCATCTTTCATCTTTCCGCATTGTTTCATCTTTCATCTTTCCGCATTCTTTCATCTTTCATCTTTCCGCATTGTTTCATCTTTCATCTTTCCGCATTGTTTCATCTTTCATCTTTCCGCATTGTTTCATCTTTCATCTTTCCGCATTGTTTCATCTTTCCGCATTGTTTCATCTTTCCGCATTGTTTCATCTTTCATCTTTCCGCATTGTTTCATCTTTCATCTTTCCGCATTCTTTCATCTTTCATCTTTCCGCATTGTTTCATCTTTCATCTTTGCGCATTCTTTCATCTTTCATCTTTCCGCATTGTTTCATCTTTCATCTTTCCGCATTGTTTCATCTTTCATCTTTCCGCATTGTTTCATCTTTCATCTTTCCGCATTGTTTCATCTTTCCGCATTGTTTCATCTTTCCGCATTGTTTCATCTTTCCGCATTGTTTCATCTTTCATCTTTCCGCATTGTTTCATCTTTCATCTTTCCGAATTGTTTCATCTTTCATCTTTCCGCATTGTTTCATCTTTCATCTTTCCGCATTGTTTCATCATTCATCTTTCCGCATTGTTTCATCTTTCATCTTTCCGCATTTTTTCATCTTTCATCTTTCCGCATTGTTTCATCTTTCATCTTTCCGCATTGTTTCATCTTTCATCTTTCCGCATTGTTTCATCTTTCATCTTTCCGCATTGTTTCATCTTTCATCTTTCCGCATTGTTTCATATTTCATCTTTCCGCATTGTTTCATCTTTCATCTTTCCGCATTGTTTCATCTTTCATCTTTACGCATTGTTTCATCTTTAATTTTTCCGCATTGTTTCATCTTTCATCTTTCCGCATTGTTTCATCTTTCATCTTCCGCATTCTTTCATCTTTCATCTTTCCGCATTGTTTCATCTTTCATCTTTCCGCATTTTTTCATCTTTCATCTTTCCGCATTGTTTCATCTTTCATCTTTCCGCATTTTTTCATCTTTCATCTTTCCGCATTGTTTCATCTTTCATCTTTCCGCATTGTTTCATCTTTCATCTTTCCGCATTGTTTCATCTTTCCGCATTGTTTCATCTTTCCGCATTGTTTCATCTTTTCGCATTGTTTCACCTTTCATCTTTCCGCATTGTTTCATCTTTCATCTTTCCGCATTGTTTCATCTTTCATCTTTCCGCATTGTTTCATCTTTCATCTTTCCGCATTGTTTCATCTTTCATCTTTCCGCATTGTTTCATCTTTCATCTTTCCGCATTGTTTCATCTTTCATCTTTCCGCATTGTTTCATCTTTCATCTTTCCGCATTGTTTCATCTTTCATCTTTCCGCATTGTTTCATCTTTCATCTTTCCGCATTGTTTCATCTTTCCGCATTGTCTCATCTTTCATCTTTCCGCATTGTTTCATCTTTCCGCATTGTCTCATCTTTCATCTTCCGCATTCTTTCATCTTTCATCTTTCCGGATTGTTTCATCTTTCATCTTTCCGCATTTTTTCATCTTTCCGCATTGTTTCATCTTTCATCTTTCCGCATTGTTTCATCTTTCATCTTTCCGCATTTTTTCATCTTTCATCTTTCCGCATTGTTTCATCTTTCATCTTTCCGCATTGTTTCATCTTTCATCTTCCGCATTCTTTCATCTTTCATCTTTCCGCATTGTTTCATCTTTCATCTTTCCGCATTGTTTCATCTTTCATCTTTCCGCATTGTTTCATCTTTCCGCATTGTTTCATCTTTCATCTTTCCGCTTTGTTTCATCTTTCATCTTCCGCATTCTTTCATCTTTCATCTTTCCGCATTGTTTCATCTTTCATCTTTCCGCATTCTTTCATCTTTCATCTTTCCGCATTGTTTCATCTTTCCGCATTGTTTCATCTTTCCGCATTGTTTCATCTTTCCGCATTGTTTCATCTTTCATCTTCCGCATTCTTTCATCTTTCATCTTTCCGCATTGTTTCATCTTTCATCTTTCCGCATTGTTTCATCTTTCATCTTTCCGCATTGTTTCATCTTTCATCTTTCCGCATTGTTTCATCTTTCCGCATTGTTTCATCTTTCCGCATTGTTTCATCTTTCATATTTCCGCATTGTTTCATCTTTCATCTTTCCGCATTGTTTCATCTTTCATCTTTCCGCATTGTTTCATCTTTCATCTTTCCGCATTGTTTCATCTTTCATCTTTCCGCATTGTTTCATCTTTCATCTTTCCGCATTGTTTCATCTTTCATCTTTCCGCATTCTTTCATCTTTCATCTTTCCGCATTGTTTCATCTTTCATCTTTCCGCATTGTTTCATCTTTCATCTTTCCGCATTGTTTCATCTTTCATCTTTCCGCATTGTTTCATCTTTCCGCATTGTTTCATCTTTCCGCATTGTTTCATCTTTCATCTTTCCGCATTGTTTCATCTTTCATCTTTCCGCATTCTTTCATCTTTCATCTTTCCGCATTGTTTCATCTTTCATCTTTGCGCATTCTTTCATCTTTCATCTTTCCGCATTGTTTCATCTTTCATCTTTCCGCATTGTTTCATCTTTCATCTTTCCGCATTGTTTCATCTTTCATCTTTCCGCATTGTTTCATCTTTCATCTTTCCGCATTGTTTCATCTTTCATCTTTCCGCATTGTTTCATCTTTCATCTTCCGCATTCTTTCATCTTTCATCTTTCCGCATTGTTTCATCTTTCATCTTTCCGCATTTTTTCATCTTTCATCTTTCCGCATTATTTCATCTTTCATCTTTCCGCATTTTTTCATCTTTCATCTTTCCGCATTGTTTCATCTTTCATCTTTCCGCATTGTTTCATCTTTCATCTTTCCGCATTCTTTCATCTTTCATCTTTCCGCATTGTTTCATCTTTCATCTTTCCGCATTGTTTCATCTTTCATCTTTCCGCATTATTTCATTTTTCATCTTTCCGCATTGTTCCATCTTTCATCTTTCCGCATTGTTTCATCTTTCATCTTTCCGCATTGTTTCATCTTTCATCTTTCCGCATTGTTTCATCTTTCATCTTTCCGCATTCTTTCATCTTTCATCTTTCCGCATTCTTTCATCTTTCATCTTTCCGGATTGTTTCATCTTTCATCTTTCCGCATTGATTCATCTTTCATCTTTCCGCATTGTTTCATCTTTCCGCATTGTTTCATCTTTCATCTTTCCTCATTGTTTCATCTTTCATCTTTCCGCATTGTTTCATCTTTCATCTTTCCGCATTGTTTCATCTTTCATCTTTCCGCATTGTTTCATCTTTCATATTTCCGAATTCTTTCATCTTTCATCTTTCCGCATTGTTTCATCTTTCATCTTTCCGCATTGTTTCATCTTTCATCTTCCGCATTCTTTCATTTTTCATCTTTCCGCATTGTTTCATCTTTCATATTTCCGCATTGTTTCATCTTTCATCTTTCCGCATTCTTTCATCTTTCATCTTTCCGCATTGTTTCATCTTTCATCTTTCCGCATTGTTTCATCTTTCATCTTTCCGCATTGTTTCATCTTTCCGCATTGTTTCATCTTTCCGCATTGTTTCATCTTTCCGCATTGTTTCATCTTTCCGCATTGTTTCATCTTTCATCTTTCCGCATTGTTTCATCTTTCATCTTTCCGCATTCTTTCATCTTTCATCTTTCCGCATTGTTTCATCTTTCATCTTTCCGCATTGTTTCATCTTTCATCTTTCCGCATTCTTTCATCTTTCATCTTTCCGCATTGTTTCATCTTTCATCTTTCCGCATTCTTTCATCTTTCATCTTTCCGAATTGTTTCATCTTTCATCTTCCGCATTCTTTCATCTTTCATCTTTCCGCTTTGTTTCATCTTTCCGCATTGTTTCATCTTTCATCTTCCGCATTCTTTCATCTTTCCGCATTGTTTCATCTTTCATCTTTCCGCATTTTTTCATCTTTCATCTTTCCGCATTGTTTCATCTTTCATCTTTCCGCATTGTTTCATCTTTCATCTTTCCGCATTCTTTCATCTTTCATCTTTCCGCATTGTTTCATCTTTCATCTTTCCGCATTGTTTCATCTTTCCGCATTGTTTCATCTTTCCGCATTGTTTCATCTTTTATCTTTCCGCATTGTTTCATCTTTCATCTTTCCGCATTGTTTCATCTTTCATCTTTCCGCATTCTTTCATCTTTCATCTTTCCGCATTGTTTCATCTTTCATCTTTCCGCATTGTTTCATCTTTCATCTTTCCGCATTCTTTCATCTTTCATCTTTCCGCATTGTTTCATCTTTCATCTTTCCGCATTCTTTCATCTTTCATCTTTCCGAATTGTTTCATCTTTCATCTTCCGCATTCTTTCATCTTTCATCTTTCCGCTTTGTTTCATCTTTCCGCATTGTTTCATCTTTCATCTTCCGCATTCTTTCATCTTTCCGCTTTGTTTCATCTTTCATCTTTCCGCATTGTTTCATCTTTCCGCATTGTTTCATCTTTCATCTTTCCGCATTGTTTAATCTTTCATCTTTCCGCATTGTTTCATCTTTCATCTTTCCGCATTGTTTCATCTTTCATCTTTCCGCATTGTTTCATCTTTCATCTTTCCGCATTGTTTCATCTTTCAACTTTCCGCATTGTTTCATCTTTCATCTTTCCGCATTGTTTCATCTTTCATCTTTCCGCATTGTTTCATCTTTCATCTTTCCGCATTGTTTCATCGTTCAGCATTGTTTCATCTTTCATCTTCCGCATTCTTTCATCTTTCATCTTTCCGAATTGTTTCATCTTTCATCTTTCCGCATTGTTTCATCTTTCATCTTTCCGCATTGTTTCATCTTTCATCTTTCCGCATTGTTTCATCTTTCATCTTTCCGCATTGTTTCATCTTTCATTTTTCCGCATTGTTTCATCTTTCATCTTTCCGCATTGTTTCATCTTTCATCTTTCCGCATTGTTTCATCTTTTATCTTTCCGCATTGTTTCATCTTTCATCTTTCCGCATTGTTTCATCTTTCCGCATTGTTTCATCTTTCCGCATTGTTTCATCTTTCATCTTCCGCATTCTTTTATCTTTCACCTTTCCGCATTGTTTCATCTTTCATCTTTCCGCATTTTTCATCTTTCATCTTTCCGCATTGTTTCATCTTTCATCTTTCCGCATTTTTTCATCTTTCATATTTCCGCATTGTTTCATCTTTCATCTTTCCGCATTGTTTCATCTTTCATCTTTCCGCATTGTTTCATCTTTCATCTTTCCGCATTCTTTCATCTTTCATCTTTCCGCATTGTTTCATCTTTCATCTTTCCGCATTGTTTCATCTTTCATCTTTCCGCATTGTTTCATCTTTCATCTTTCCGCATTGTTTCATCTTTCCGCATTGTTTCATCTTTCATCTTTCCGCATTGTTTCATCTTTCATCTTTCCGCATTGTTTCATCTTTCATCTTTCCGCATTGTTTCATCTTTCATCTTTCCGCATATTTTCATCTTTCATCTTTCTGCATTGTTTCATCTTTCCGCATTGTTTCATCTTTCATCTTTCCGCATTGTTTCATCTTTCATCTTTCCGCATTGTTTCATCTTTCATCTTTCCGCATTGTTTCATCTTTCATCTTTCCGCATTGTTTCATCTTTTATCTTTCCTCATTGTTTCATCTTTCACCTTTCCGCATTCTTTCATCTTTCATCTTTCCGCTTTGTTTCATCTTTCCGCATTGTTTCATCTTTCATCTTTCCGCATTGTTTCATCTTTCATCTTTCCGCATTGTTTCATCTTTCATCTTTCCGCATTGTTTCATCTTTCATCTTTCCGCATTGTTTCATCTTTCATCTTTCCGCATTGTTTCATCTTTCATCTTTCCGCATTGTTTCATCTTTCATCTTTCCGCATTGTTTCATCTTTCCGCATTGTCTCATCTTTCATCTTTCCGCATTGTTTCATCTTTCCGCATTGTCTCATCTTTCATCTTCCGCATTCTTTCATCTTTCATCTTTCCGGATTGTTTCATCTTTCATCTTTCCGCATTTTTTCATCTTTCCGCATTGTTTCATCTTTCATCTTTCCGCATTGTTTCATCTTTCATCTTTCCGCATTTTTTCATCTTTCATCTTTCCGCATTGTTTCATCTTTCATCTTTCCGCATTGTTTCATCTTTCATCTTCCGCATTCTTTCATCTTTCATCTTTCCGCATTGTTTCATCTTTCATCTTTCCGCATTGTTTCATCTTTCATCTTTCCGCATTGTTTCATCTTTCCGCATTGTTTCATCTTTCATCTTTCCGCTTTGTTTCATCTTTCATCTTCCGCATTCTTTCATCTTTCATCTTTCCGCATTGTTTCATCTTTCATCTTTCCGCATTCTTTCATCTTTCATCTTTCCGCATTGTTTCATCTTTCCGCATTGTTTCATCTTTCCGCATTGTTTCATCTTTCCGCATTGTTTCATCTTTCATCTTCCGCATTCTTTCATCTTTCATCTTTCCGCATTGTTTCATCTTTCATCTTTCCGCATTGTTTCATCTTTCATCTTTCCGCATTGTTTCATCTTTCATCTTTCCGCATTGTTTCATCTTTCCGAATTGTTTCATCTTTCCGCATTGTTTCATCTTTCATATTTCCGCATTGTTTCATCTTTCATCTTTCCGCATTGTTTCATCTTTCATCTTTCCGCATTGTTTCATCTTTCATCTTTCCGCATTGTTTCATCTTTCATCTTTCCGCATTGTTTCATCTTTCATCTTTCCGCATTGTTTCATCTTTCATCTTTCCGCATTCTTTCATCTTTCATCTTTCCGCATTGTTTCATCTTTCATCTTTCCGCATTGTTTCATCTTTCATCTTTCCGCATTGTTTCATCTTTCATCTTTCCGCATTGTTTCATCTTTCCGCATTGTTTCATCTTTCCGCATTGTTTCATCTTTCATCTTTCCGCATTGTTTCATCTTTCATCTTTCCGCATTCTTTCATCTTTCATCTTTCCGCATTGTTTCATCTTTCATCTTTGCGCATTCTTTCATCTTTCATCTTTCCGCATTGTTTCATCTTTCATCTTTCCGCATTGTTTCATCTTTCATCTTTCCGCATTGTTTCATCTTTCATCTTTCCGCATTGTTTCATCTTTCCGCATTGTTTCATCTTTCCGCATTGTTTCATCTTTCCGCATTGTTTCATCTTTCATCTTTCCGCATTGTTTCATCTTTCATCTTTCCGAATTGTTTCATCTTTCATCTTTCCGCATTGTTTCATCTTTCATCTTTCCGCATTGTTTCATCATTCATCTTTCCGCATTGTTTCATCTTTCATCTTTCCGCATTTTTTCATCTTTCATCTTTCCGCATTGTTTCATCTTTCATCTTTCCGCATTGTTTCATCTTTCATCTTTCCGCATTGTTTCATCTTTCATCTTTCCGCATTGTTTCATCTTTCATCTTTCCGCATTGTTTCATATTTCATCTTTCCGCATTGTTTCATCTTTCATCTTTCCGCATTGTTTCATCTTTCATCTTTACGCATTGTTTCATCTTTAATTTTTCCGCATTGTTTCATCTTTCATCTTTCCGCATTGTTTCATCTTTCATCTTCCGCATTCTTTCATCTTTCATCTTTCCGCATTGTTTCATCTTTCATCTTTCCGCATTTTTTCATCTTTCATCTTTCCGCATTGTTTCATCTTTCATCTTTCCGCATTTTTTCATCTTTCATCTTTCCGCATTGTTTCATCTTTCATCTTTCCGCATTGTTTCATCTTTCATCTTTCCGCATTGTTTCATCTTTCCGCATTGTTTCATCTTTCCGCATTGTTTCATCTTTTCGCATTGTTTCACCTTTCATCTTTCCGCATTGTTTCATCTTTCATCTTTCCGCATTGTTTCATCTTTCATCTTTCCGCATTGTTTCATCTTTCATCTTTCCGCATTGTTTCATCTTTCATCTTTCCGCATTGTTTCATCTTTCATCTTTCCGCATTGTTTCATCTTTCATCTTTCCGCATTGTTTCATCTTTCATCTTTCCGCATTGTTTCATCTTTCATCTTTCCGCATTGTTTCATCTTTCATCTTTCCGCATTGTTTCATCTTTCCGCATTGTCTCATCTTTCATCTTTCCGCATTGTTTCATCTTTCCGCATTGTCTCATCTTTCATCTTCCGCATTCTTTCATCTTTCATCTTTCCGGATTGTTTCATCTTTCATCTTTCCGCATTTTTTCATCTTTCCGCATTGTTTCATCTTTCATCTTTCCGCATTGTTTCATCTTTCATCTTTCCGCATTTTTTCATCTTTCATCTTTCCGCATTGTTTCATCTTTCATCTTTCCGCATTGTTTCATCTTTCATCTTCCGCATTCTTTCATCTTTCATCTTTCCGCATTGTTTCATCTTTCATCTTTCCGCATTGTTTCATCTTTCATCTTTCCGCATTGTTTCATCTTTCCGCATTGTTTCATCTTTCATCTTTCCGCTTTGTTTCATCTTTCATCTTCCGCATTCTTTCATCTTTCATCTTTCCGCATTGTTTCATCTTTCATCTTTCCGCATTCTTTCATCTTTCATCTTTCCGCATTGTTTCATCTTTCCGCATTGTTTCATCTTTCCGCATTGTTTCATCTTTCCGCATTGTTTCATCTTTCATCTTCCGCATTCTTTCATCTTTCATCTTTCCGCATTGTTTCATCTTTCATCTTTCCGCATTGTTTCATCTTTCATCTTTCCGCATTGTTTCATCTTTCATCTTTCCGCATTGTTTCATCTTTCCGCATTGTTTCATCTTTCCGCATTGTTTCATCTTTCATATTTCCGCATTGTTTCATCTTTCATCTTTCCGCATTGTTTCATCTTTCATCTTTCCGCATTGTTTCATCTTTCATCTTTCCGCATTGTTTCATCTTTCATCTTTCCGCATTGTTTCATCTTTCATCTTTCCGCATTGTTTCATCTTTCATCTTTCCGCATTCTTTCATCTTTCATCTTTCCGCATTGTTTCATCTTTCATCTTTCCGCATTGTTTCATCTTTCATCTTTCCGCATTGTTTCATCTTTCATCTTTCCGCATTGTTTCATCTTTCCGCATTGTTTCATCTTTCCGCATTGTTTCATCTTTCATCTTTCCGCATTGTTTCATCTTTCATCTTTCCGCATTCTTTCATCTTTCATCTTTCCGCATTGTTTCATCTTTCATCTTTGCGCATTCTTTCATCTTTCATCTTTCCGCATTGTTTCATCTTTCATCTTTCCGCATTGTTTCATCTTTCATCTTTCCGCATTGTTTCATCTTTCATCTTTCCGCATTGTTTCATCTTTCATCTTTCCGCATTGTTTCATCTTTCATCTTTCCGCATTGTTTCATCTTTCATCTTCCGCATTCTTTCATCTTTCATCTTTCCGCATTGTTTCATCTTTCATCTTTCCGCATTTTTTCATCTTTCATCTTTCCGCATTATTTCATCTTTCATCTTTCCGCATTTTTTCATCTTTCATCTTTCCGCATTGTTTCATCTTTCATCTTTCCGCATTGTTTCATCTTTCATCTTTCCGCATTCTTTCATCTTTCATCTTTCCGCATTGTTTCATCTTTCATCTTTCCGCATTGTTTCATCTTTCATCTTTCCGCATTATTTCATTTTTCATCTTTCCGCATTGTTCCATCTTTCATCTTTCCGCATTGTTTCATCTTTCATCTTTCCGCATTGTTTCATCTTTCATCTTTCCGCATTGTTTCATCTTTCATCTTTCCGCATTCTTTCATCTTTCATCTTTCCGCATTCTTTCATCTTTCATCTTTCCGGATTGTTTCATCTTTCATCTTTCCGCATTGATTCATCTTTCATCTTTCCGCATTGTTTCATCTTTCCGCATTGTTTCATCTTTCATCTTTCCTCATTGTTTCATCTTTCATCTTTCCGCATTGTTTCATCTTTCATCTTTCCGCATTGTTTCATCTTTCATCTTTCCGCATTGTTTCATCTTTCATATTTCCGAATTCTTTCATCTTTCATCTTTCCGCATTGTTTCATCTTTCATCTTTCCGCATTGTTTCATCTTTCATCTTCCGCATTCTTTCATTTTTCATCTTTCCGCATTGTTTCATCTTTCATATTTCCGCATTGTTTCATCTTTCATCTTTCCGCATTCTTTCATCTTTCATCTTTCCGCATTGTTTCATCTTTCATCTTTCCGCATTGTTTCATCTTTCATCTTTCCGCATTGTTTCATCTTTCCGCATTGTTTCATCTTTCCGCATTGTTTCATCTTTCCGCATTGTTTCATCTTTCCGCATTGTTTCATCTTTCATCTTTCCGCATTGTTTCATCTTTCATCTTTCCGCATTCTTTCATCTTTCATCTTTCCGCATTGTTTCATCTTTCATCTTTCCGCATTGTTTCATCTTTCATCTTTCCGCATTCTTTCATCTTTCATCTTTCCGCATTGTTTCATCTTTCATCTTTCCGCATTCTTTCATCTTTCATCTTTCCGAATTGTTTCATCTTTCATCTTCCGCATTCTTTCATCTTTCATCTTTCCGCTTTGTTTCATCTTTCCGCATTGTTTCATCTTTCATCTTCCGCATTCTTTCATCTTTCCGCATTGTTTCATCTTTCATCT
Organism: Gastracanthus pulcherrimus; assembly: GCA_949152435.1. NCBI lineage: Eukaryota > Metazoa > Arthropoda > Insecta > Hymenoptera > Pteromalidae > Gastracanthus > Gastracanthus pulcherrimus. Next base: position 230,210 of record CASCKD010000024.1, on the reverse strand, counting down.
TTCCGCATTTTTTCATCTTTCATCTTTCCGCATTGTTTCATCTTTCATCTTTCCGCATTGTTTCATCTTTCATCTTTCCGCATTCTTTCATCTTTCATCTTTCCGCATTGTTTCATCTTTCATCTTTCCGCATTGTTTCATCTTTCCGCATTGTTTCATCTTTCCGCATTGTTTCATCTTTTATCTTTCCGCATTGTTTCATCTTTCATCTTTCCGCATTGTTTCATCTTTCATCTTTCCGCATTCTTTCATCTTTCATCTTTCCGCATTGTTTCATCTTTCATCTTTCCGCATTGTTTCATCTTTCATCTTTCCGCATTCTTTCATCTTTCATCTTTCCGCATTGTTTCATCTTTCATCTTTCCGCATTCTTTCATCTTTCATCTTTCCGAATTGTTTCATCTTTCATCTTCCGCATTCTTTCATCTTTCATCTTTCCGCTTTGTTTCATCTTTCCGCATTGTTTCATCTTTCATCTTCCGCATTCTTTCATCTTTCCGCTTTGTTTCATCTTTCATCTTTCCGCATTGTTTCATCTTTCCGCATTGTTTCATCTTTCATCTTTCCGCATTGTTTAATCTTTCATCTTTCCGCATTGTTTCATCTTTCATCTTTCCGCATTGTTTCATCTTTCATCTTTCCGCATTGTTTCATCTTTCATCTTTCCGCATTGTTTCATCTTTCAACTTTCCGCATTGTTTCATCTTTCATCTTTCCGCATTGTTTCATCTTTCATCTTTCCGCATTGTTTCATCTTTCATCTTTCCGCATTGTTTCATCGTTCAGCATTGTTTCATCTTTCATCTTCCGCATTCTTTCATCTTTCATCTTTCCGAATTGTTTCATCTTTCATCTTTCCGCATTGTTTCATCTTTCATCTTTCCGCATTGTTTCATCTTTCATCTTTCCGCATTGTTTCATCTTTCATCTTTCCGCATTGTTTCATCTTTCATTTTTCCGCATTGTTTCATCTTTCATCTTTCCGCATTGTTTCATCTTTCATCTTTCCGCATTGTTTCATCTTTTATCTTTCCGCATTGTTTCATCTTTCATCTTTCCGCATTGTTTCATCTTTCCGCATTGTTTCATCTTTCCGCATTGTTTCATCTTTCATCTTCCGCATTCTTTTATCTTTCACCTTTCCGCATTGTTTCATCTTTCATCTTTCCGCATTTTTCATCTTTCATCTTTCCGCATTGTTTCATCTTTCATCTTTCCGCATTTTTTCATCTTTCATATTTCCGCATTGTTTCATCTTTCATCTTTCCGCATTGTTTCATCTTTCATCTTTCCGCATTGTTTCATCTTTCATCTTTCCGCATTCTTTCATCTTTCATCTTTCCGCATTGTTTCATCTTTCATCTTTCCGCATTGTTTCATCTTTCATCTTTCCGCATTGTTTCATCTTTCATCTTTCCGCATTGTTTCATCTTTCCGCATTGTTTCATCTTTCATCTTTCCGCATTGTTTCATCTTTCATCTTTCCGCATTGTTTCATCTTTCATCTTTCCGCATTGTTTCATCTTTCATCTTTCCGCATATTTTCATCTTTCATCTTTCTGCATTGTTTCATCTTTCCGCATTGTTTCATCTTTCATCTTTCCGCATTGTTTCATCTTTCATCTTTCCGCATTGTTTCATCTTTCATCTTTCCGCATTGTTTCATCTTTCATCTTTCCGCATTGTTTCATCTTTTATCTTTCCTCATTGTTTCATCTTTCACCTTTCCGCATTGTTTCATCTTTCATCTTTCCGCATTGTTTCATCTTTCATCTTTCCGCATTGTTTCATCTTTCATCTTTCCGCATTGTTTCATCTTTCATCTTTCCGCATTGTTTCATCTTTCATCTTTCCGCATTGTTTCATCTTTCATCTTTCCGCATTGTTTCATCTTTCCGCATTGTTTCATCTTTCCGCATTGTTTCATCTTTCATCTTCCGCATTGTTTCATCTTTCATCTTTCCGCATTTTTTCATCTTTCATCTTTCCGCATTGTTTCATCTTTCATCTTTCCGCATTTTTTCATCTTTCATCTTTCCGCATTGTTTCATCTGTCATCTTTCCGCATTGTTTCATCTTTCATCTTTCCGCATTGTTTCATCTTTCATCTTCCGCATTCTTTCATCTTTCATCTTTCCGAATTGTTTCATCTTTCATCTTTCCGCATTGTTTCATCTTTCATCTTTCCGCATTGTTTCATCTTTCATGTTTCCGCATTGTTTCATCTTTCATCTTTCCGCATTGTTTCATCTTTCATCTTTCCGCATTGTTTCATCTTTCATCTTTCCGCATTGTTTCATCTTTCATCTTTCCGCATTCTTTCATCTTTCATCTTTCCGCATTGTTTCATCTTTTATCTTTCCGCATTGTTTCATCTTTCATCTTTCCGCATTGTTTCATCTTTCCGCATTGTTTCATCTTTCCGCATTGTTTCATCTTTCCGCATTGTTTCATCTTTCATCTTCCGCATTCTTTTATCTTTCACCTTTCCGCATTGTTTCATCTTTCATCTTTCCGCATTTTTTCATCTTTCATCTTTCCGCATTGTTTCATCTTTCATCTTTCCGCATTTTTTCATCTTTCATATTTCCGCATTGTTTCATCTTTCATCTTTCCGCATTGTTTCATCTTTCATCTTTCCGCATTGTTTCATCTTTCATCTTTCCGCATTCTTTCATCTTTCATCTTTCCGCATTGTTTCATCTTTCATCTTTCCGAATTGTTTCATCTTTCATCTTTCCGCATTGTTTCATCTTTCATCTTTCCGCATTGTTTCATCTTTCCGCATTGTTTCATCTTTCCGCATTGTTTCATCTTTCCGCATTGTTTCATCTTTCATCTTTCCGCATTGTTTCATCTTTCATCTTTCCGCATTCTTTCATCTTTCATCTTTCCGCATTGTTTCATCTTTCATCTTTCCGCATTGTTTCATCTTTCATCTTTCCGCATTGTTTCATCTTTCATCTTTCCGCATTGTTTCATCTTTCATCTTTCCGCATTGTTTCATCTTTCATCTTTCCGCATTGTTTCATCTTTCATCTTTCCGCATTGTTTCATCTTTCATCTTTCCGCATTGTTTCATCTTTCATCTTCCGCATTCTTTCATCTTTCATCTTTCCGCATTGTTTCATCTTTCATCTTTCCGCATTTTTTCATCTTTCATCTTTCCGCATTATTTCATCTTTCATCTTTCCGCATTTTTTCATCTTTCATCTTTCCGCATTGTTTCATCTTTCATCTTTCCGCATTGTTTCATCTTTCATCTTTCCGCATTCTTTCATCTTTCATCTTTCCGCATTGTTTCATCTTTCATCTTTCCGCATTGTTTCATCTTTCATCTTTCCGCATTATTTCATTTTTCATCTTTCCGCATTGTTCCATCTTTCATCTTTCCGCATTGTTTCATCTTTCATCTTTCCGCATTGTTTCATCTTTCATCTTTCCGCATTGTTTCATCTTTCATCTTTCCGCATTCTTTCATCTTTCATCTTTCCGCATTCTTTCATCTTTCATCTTTCCGGATTGTTTCATCTTTCATCTTTCCGCATTGATTCATCTTTCATCTTTCCGCATTGTTTCATCTTTCCGCATTGTTTCATCTTTCCGCATTGTTTCATCTTTCATCTTTCCTCATTGTTTCATCTTTCATCTTTCCGCATTGTTTCATCTTTCATCTTTCCGCATTGTTTCATCTTTCATCTTTCCGCATTGTTTCATCTTTCATATTTCCGAATTCTTTCATCTTTCATCTTTCCGCATTGTTTCATCTTTCATCTTTCCGCATTGTTTCATCTTTCATCTTCCGCATTCTTTCATTTTTCATCTTTCCGCATTGTTTCATCTTTCATATTTCCGCATTGTTTCATCTTTCATCTTTCCGCATTCTTTCATCTTTCATCTTTCCGCATTGTTTCATCTTTCATCTTTCCGCATTGTTTCATCTTTCATCTTTCCGCATTGTTTCATCTTTCCGCATTGTTTCATCTTTCCGCATTGTTTCATCTTTCTGCATTGTTTCATCTTTCATCTTACCGCATTGTTTCATCTTTCATCTTTCCGCATTCTTTCATCTTTCATCTTTCCGCATTGTTTCATCTTTCATCTTTCCGCATTGTTTCATCTTTCATCTTTCCGCATTCTTTCATCTTTCATCTTTCCGCATTGTTTCATCTTTCATCTTTCCGCATTCTTTCATCTTTCATCTTTCCGAATTGTTTCATCTTTCATCTTCCGCATTCTTTCATCTTTCATCTTTCCGCTTTGTTTCATCTTTCCGCATTGTTTCATCTTTCATCTTCCGCATTCTTTCATCTTTCCGGATTGTTTCATCTTTCATCTTTCCGCATTTTTTCATCTTTCATCTTTCCGCATTGTTTCATCTTTCATCTTTCCGCATTGTTTCATCTTTCATCTTTCCGCATTCTTTCATCTTTCATCTTTCCGCATTGTTTCATCTTTCATCTTTCCGCATTGTTTCATCTTTCCGCATTGTTTCATCTTTCCGCATTGTTTCATCTTTTATCTTTCCGCATTGTTTCATCTTTCATCTTTCCGCATTGTTTCATCTTTCATCTTTCCGCATTCTTTCATCTTTCATCTTTCCGCATTGTTTCATCTTTCATCTTTCCTCATTGTTTCATCTTTCATCTTTCCGCATTCTTTCATCTTTCATCTTTCCGCATTGTTTCATCTTTCATCTTTCCGCATTCTTTCATCTTTCATCTTTCCGAATTGTTTCATCTTTCATCTTCCGCATTCTTTCATCTTTCATCTTTCCGCTTTGTTTCATCTTTCCGCATTGTTTCATCTTTCATCTTCCGCATTCTTTCATCTTTCCGCTTTGTTTCATCTTTCATCTTTCCGCATTGTTTCATCTTTCCGCATTGTTTCATCTTTCATCTTTCCGCATTGTTTCATCTTTCATCTTTCCGCATTGTTTCATCTTTCATCTTTCCGCATTGTTTCATCTTTCATCTTTCCGCATTGTTTCATCTTTCATCTTTCCGCATTGTTTCATCTTTCAACTTTCCGCATTGTTTCATCTTTCATCTTTCCGCATTGTTTCATCTTTCATCTTTCCGCATTGTTTCATCTTTCATCTTTCCGCATTGTTTCATCGTTCAGCATTGTTTCATCTTTCATCTTCCGCATTCTTTCATCTTTCATCTTTCCGAATTGTTTCATCTTTCATCTTTCCGCATTGTTTCATCTTTCATCTTTCCGCATTGTTTCATCTTTCATCTTTCCGCATTGTTTCATCTTTCATCTTTCCGCATTGTTTCATCTTTTATTTTTCCGCATTGTTTCATCTTTCATCTTTCCGCATTGTTTCATCTTTCATCTTTCCGCATTGTTTCATCTTTTATCTTTCCGCATTGTTTCATCTTTCATCTTTCCGCATTGTTTCATCTTTCCGCATTGTTTCATCTTTCCGCATTGTTTCATCTTTCCGCATTGTTTCATCTTTCATCTTCCGCATTCTTTTATCTTTCACCTTTCCGCATTGTTTCATCTTTCATCTTTCCGCATTTTTCATCTTTCATCTTTCCGCATTGTTTCATCTTTCATCTTTCCGCATTGTTTCATCTTTCATCTTTCCGCATTGTTTCATCTTTCCGCATTGTTTCATCTTTCATCTTTCCGCATTGTTTCATCTTTCATCTTTCCGCATTCTTTCATCTTTCATCTTTCCGCATTGTTTCATCTTTCATCTTTCCGCATTGTTTCATCTTTCATCTTTCCGCATTGTTTCATCTTTCCGCATTGTTTCATCTTTCATCTTTCCGCATTGTTTCATCTTTCATCTTTCCGCATTCTTTCATCTTTCATCTTTCCGCATTGTTTCATCTTTCATCTTTCCGCATTGTTTCATCTTTCATCTTTCCGCATTGTTTCATCTTTCATCTTTCCGCATTGTTTCATCTTTCCGCATTGTTTCATCTTTCCGCATTGTTTCATCTTTCCGCATTGTTTCATCTTTCCGCATTGTTTCATCTTTCCGCATTGTTTCATCTTTCATCTTTCCGCATTGTTTCATCTTTCATCTTTCCGCATTGTTTCATCTTTCATCTTTCCGCATTGTTTCATCTTTCATCTTTCCGCATTGTTTCATCTTTCATCTTTCCGCATTGTTTCATCTTTCATCTTTCCGCATTGTTTCATCTTTCATCTTTCCGCATTGTTTCATCTTTCATCTTTCCGCATTGTTTCATCTTTCATCTTTCCGCATTGTTTCATCTTTCCGCATTGTCTCATCTTTCATCTTCCGCATTCTTTCATCTTTCATCTTTCCGCATTGTTTCATCTTTCATCTTTCCGCATTGTTTCATCTTTCATCTTTCCGCATTTTTTCATCTTTCCGCATTGTTTCATCTTTCATCTTTCCGCATTGTTTCATCTTTCATCTTTCCGCATTTTTTCATCTTTTATCTTTCCGCATTGTTTCATCTTTCCGCATTGTTTTATCTTTCATCTTTCCGCATTGTTTCATCTTTCATCTTCCGCATTCTTTCATCTTTCATCTTTCCGCATTGTTTCATCTTTCATCTTTCCGCATTGTTTCATCTTTCATCTTTCCGCATTGTTTCATCTTTCCGCATTGTTTCATCTTTCCGCATTGTTTCATCTTTCCGCATTGTTTCATCTTTCATCTTTCCGCATTGTTTCATCTTTCATCTTCCGCATTCTTTCATCTTTCATCTTTCCGCATTGTTTCATCTTTCATCTTTCCGCATTCTTTCATCTTTCATCTTTCCGCATTGTTTCATCTTTCATCTTCCGCATTCTTTCATCTTTCATCTTTCCGCATTGTTTCATCTTTCATCTTTCCGCATTGTTTCATCTTTCATCTTTCCGCATTGTTTCATCTTTCCGCATTGTTTCATCTTTCATCTTTCCGCATTGTTTCATCTTTCATCTTTCCGCATTGTTTCATCTTTCATCTTTCCGCATTGTTTCATCTTTCATCTTTCCGCATTGTTTCATCTTTCATCTTTCCGCATTGTTTCATCTTTCCGCATTGTTTCATCTTTCATCTTTCCGCATTGTTTCATCTTTCATCTTTCCGCATTGTTTCATCTTTCATCTTTCCGCATTGTTTCATCTTTCATCTTTCCGCATTGTTTCATCTTTCATCTTTCCTCATTGTTTCATCTTTCATCTTTCCGCATTGTTTCATCTTTCCGCATTGTTTCATCTTTCCGCATTGTTTCATCTTTCCGCATTGTTTCAACTTTCCGCATTGTTTCATCTTTCCGCATTGTTTCATCTTTCATCTTCCGCATTGTTTCATCTTTCATCTTTCCGCATTTTTTCATCTTTCATCTTTCCGCATTGTTTCATCTTTCATCTTTCCGCATTTTTTCATCTTTCATCTTTCCGCATTGTTTCATCTGTCATCTTTCCGCATTGTTTCATCTTTCATCTTTCCGCATTGTTTCATCTTTCATCTTCCGCATTCTTTCATCTTTCATCTTTCCGAATTGTTTCATCTTTCATCTTTCCGCATTGTTTCATCTTTCATCTTTCCGCATTGTTTCATCTTTCATCTTTCCGCATTGTTTCATCTTTCATCTTTCCGCATTGTTTCATCTTTCATCTTTCCGCATTGTTTCATCTTTCATCTTTCCGCATTGTTTCATCTTTCATCTTTCCGCATTGTTTCATCTTTCATCTTTCCGCATTGTTTCATCTTTCATCTTTCCGCATTGTTTCATCTTTCATCTTTCCGCATTGTTTCATCTTTCATCTTTCCGCATTGTTTCATCTTTCATCTTCCGCATTCTTTCATCTTTCATCTTTCCGCATTGTTTCATCTTTCATCTTTCCGCATTTTTTCATCTTTCATCTTTCCGCATTATTTCATCTTTCATCTTTCCGCATTTTTTCATCTTTCATCTTTCCGCATTGTTTCATCTTTCATCTTTCCGCATTGTTTCATCTTTCATCTTTCCGCATTCTTTCATCTTTCATCTTTCCGCATTGTTTCATCTTTCATCTTTCCGCATTGTTTCATCTTTCATCTTTCCGCATTGTTTCATCTTTCATCTTTCCGCATTGTTTCATCTTTCATCTTTCCGCATTCTTTCATCTTTCATCTTTCCGCATTCTTTCATCTTTCATCTTTCCGGATTGTTTCATCTTTCATCTTTCCGCATTGATTCATCTTTCATCTTTCCGCATTGTTTCATCTTTCCGCATTGTTTCATCTTTCCGCATTGTTTCATCTTTCCGCATTGTTTCATCTTTCATCTTTCCTCATTGTTTCATCTTTCATCTTTCCGCATTGTTTCATCTTTCATCTTTCCGCATTGTTTCATCTTTCATCTTTCCGCATTGTTTCATCTTTCATATTTCCGAATTCTTTCATCTTTCATCTTTCCGCATTGTTTCATCTTTCATCTTTCCGCATTGTTTCATCTTTCATCTTCCGCATTCTTTCATTTTTCATCTTTCCGCATTGTTTCATCTTTCATATTTCCGCATTGTTTCATCTTTCATCTTTCCGCATTCTTTCATCTTTCATCTTTCCGCATTGTTTCATCTTTCATCTTTCCGCATTGTTTCATCTTTCATCTTTCCGCATTGTTTCATCTTTCCGCATTGTTTCATCTTTCCGCATTGTTTCATCTTTCATCTTTCCGCATTGTTTCATCTTTCATCTTTCCGCATTCTTTCATCTTTCATCTTTCCGCATTGTTTCATCTTTCATCTTTCCGCATTGTTTCATCTTTCATCTTTCCGCATTCTTTCATCTTTCATCTTTCCGCATTGTTTCATCTTTCATCTTTCCGCATTCTTTCATCTTTCATCTTTCCGAATTGTTTCATCTTTCATCTTCCGCATTCTTTCATCTTTCATCTTTCCGCTTTGTTTCATCTTTCCGCATTGTTTCATCTTTCATCTTCCGCATTCTTTCATCTTTCCGCATTGTTTCATCTTTCATCTTTCCGCATTTTTTCATCTTTCATCTTTCCGCATTGTTTCATCTTTCATCTTTCCGCATTGTTTCATCTTTCATCTTTCCGCATTCTTTCATCTTTCATCTTTCCGCATTGTTTCATCTTTCATCTTTCCGCATTGTTTCATCTTTCCGCATTGTTTCATCTTTCCGCATTGTTTCATCTTTTATCTTTCCGCATTTTTTCATCTTTCATCTTTCCGCATTGTTTCATCTTTCATCTTTCCGCATTTTTTCATCTTTCATATTTCCGCATTGTTTCATCTTTCATCTTTCCGCATTGTTTCATCTTTCATCTTTCCGCATTGTTTCATCTTTCATCTTTCCGCATTCTTTCATCTTTCATCTTTCCGCATTGTTTCATCTTTCATCTTTCCGAATTGTTTCATCTTTCATCTTTCCGCATTGTTTCATCTTTCATCTTTCCGCATTGTTTCATCTTTCCGCATTGTTTCATCTTTCCGCATTGTTTCATCTTTCCGCATTGTTTCATCTTTCATCTTTCCGCATTGTTTCATCTTTCATCTTTCCGCATTCTTTCATCTTTCATCTTTCCGCATTGTTTCATCTTTCATCTTTCCGCATTGTTTCATCTTTCATCTTTCCGCATTGTTTCATCTTTCATCTTTCCGCATTGTTTCATCTTTCATCTTTCCGCATTGTTTCATCTTTCATCTTTCCGCATTGTTTCATCTTTCATCTTTCCGCATTGTTTCATCTTTCATCTTTCCGCATTGTTTCATCTTTCATCTTCCGCATTCTTTCATCTTTCATCTTTCCGCATTGTTTCATCTATCATCTTTCCGCATTGTTTCATCTTTCATCTTTCCGCATTATTTCATCTTTCATCTTTCCGCATTTTTTCATCTTTCATCTTTCCGCATTGTTTCATCTTTCATCTTTCCGCATTGTTTCATCTTTCATCTTTCCGCATTCTTTCATCTTTCATCTTTCCGCATTGTTTCATCTTTCATCTTTCCGCATTGTTTCATCTTTCATCTTTCCGCATTATTTCATTTTTCATCTTTCCGCATTGTTCCATCTTTCATCTTTCCGCATTGTTTCATCTTTCATCTTTCCGCATTGTTTCATCTTTCATCTTTCCGCATTGTTTCATCTTTCATCTTTCCGCATTCTTTCATCTTTCATCTTTCCGCATTCTTTCATCTTTCATCTTTCCGGATTGTTTCATCTTTCATCTTTCCGCATTGATTCATCTTTCATCTTTCCGCATTGTTTCATCTTTCCGCATTGTTTCATCTTTCCGCATTGTTTCATCTTTCATCTTTCCTCATTGTTTCATCTTTCATCTTTCCGCATTGTTTCATCTTTCATCTTTCCGCATTGTTTCATCTTTCATCTTTCCGCATTGTTTCATCTTTCATATTTCCGAATTCTTTCATCTTTCATCTTTCCGCATTGTTTCATCTTTCATCTTTCCGCATTGTTTCATCTTTCATCTTCCGCATTCTTTCATTTTTCATCTTTCCGCATTGTTTCATCTTTCATATTTCCGCATTGTTTCATCTTTCATCTTTCCGCATTCTTTCATCTTTCATCTTTCCGCATTGTTTCATCTTTCATCTTTCCGCATTGTTTCATCTTTCATCTTTCCGCATTGTTTCATCTTTCCGCATTGTTTCATCTTTCCGCATTGTTTCATCTTTCATCTTTCCGCATTGTTTCATCTTTCATCTTTCCGCATTCTTTCATCTTTCCGCATTCTTTCATCTTTCATCTTTCCGCATTGTTTCATCTTTCATCTTTCCGCATTGTTTCATCTTTCATATTTCCGCATTCTTTCATCTTTCATCTTTCCGCATTGTTTCATCTTTCATCTTTCCGCATTCTTTCATCTTTCATCTTTCCGAATTGTTTCATCTTTCATCTTCCGCATTCTTTCATCTTTCATCTTTCCGCTTTGTTTCATCTTTCCGCATTGTTTCATCTTTCATCTTCCGCATTCTTTCATCTTTCCGCATTGTTTCATCTTTCATCTTTCCGCATTTTTTCATCTTTCATCTTTCCGCATTGTTTCATCTTTCATCTTTCCGCATTGTTTCATCTTTCATCTTTCCGCATTCTTTCATCTTTCATCTTTCCGCATTGTTTCATCTTTCATCTTTCCGCATTGTTTCATCTTTCCGCATTGTTTCATCTTTCCGCATTGTTTCATCTTTTATCTTTCCGCATTGTTTCATCTTTCATCTTTCCGCATTGTTTCATCTTTCATCTTTCCGCATTGTTTCATCTTTCATCTTTCCGCATTGTTTCATCTTTCATCTTTCCGCATTGTTTCATCTTTCATCTTTCCGCATTGTTTCATCTTTCATCTTTCCGCATTGTTTCATCTTTCATCTTTCCGCATTGTTTCATCTTTCATCTTTCCGCATTGTTTCATCTTTCCGCATTGTTTCATCTTTCCGCATTGTTTCATCTTTCCGCATTGTTTCATCTTTCCGCATTGTTTCATCTTTCCGCATTGTTTCATCTTTCATCTTCCGCATTGTTTCATCTTTCATCTTTCCGCATTTTTTCATCTTTCATCTTTCCGCATTGTTTCATCTTTCATCTTTCCGCATTTTTTCATCTTTCATCTTTCCGCATTGTTTCATCTGTCATCTTTCCGCATTGTTTCATCTTTCATCTTTCCGCATTGTTTCATCTTTCATCTTCCGCATTCTTTCATCTTTCATCTTTCCGAATTGTTTCATCTTTCATCTTTCCGCATTGTTTCATCTTTCATCTTTCCGCATTGTTTCATCTTTCATCTTTCCGCATTGTTTCATCTTTCATCTTTCCGCATTGTTTCATCTTTCATCTTTCCGCATTGTTTCATCTTTCATCTTTCCGCATTGTTTCATCTTTCATCTTTCCGCATTGTTTCATCTTTCATCTTTCCGCATTGTTTCATCTTTCATCTTTCCGCATTGTTTCATCTTTCATCTTTCCGCATTGTTTCATCTTTCATCTTTCCGCATTGTTTCATCTTTCATCTTCCGCATTCTTTCATCTTTCATCTTTCCGCATTGTTTCATCTTTCATCTTTCCGCATTTTTTCATCTTTCATCTTTCCGCATTTTTTCATCTTTCATCTTTCCGCATTGTTTCATCTTTCATCTTTCCGCATTGTTTCATCTTTCATCTTTCCGCATTCTTTCATCTTTCATCTTTCCGCATTGTTTCATCTTTCATCTTTCCGCATTGTTTCATCTTTCATCTTTCCGCATTATTTCATTTTTCATCTTTCCGCATTGTTCCATCTTTCATCTTTCCGCATTGTTTCATCTTTCATCTTTCCGCATTGTTTCATCTTTCATCTTTCCGCATTGTTTCATCTTTCATCTTTCCGCATTCTTTCATCTTTCATCTTTCCGCATTCTTTCATCTTTCATCTTTCCGGATTGTTTCATCTTTCATCTTTCCGCATTGATTCATCTTTCATCTTTCCGCATTGTTTCATCTTTCCGCATTGTTTCATCTTTCCGCATTGTTTCATCTTTCATCTTTCCTCATTGTTTCATCTTTCATCTTTCCGCATTGTTTCATCTTTCATCTTTCCGCATTGTTTCATCTTTCATCTTTCCGCATTGTTTCATCTTTCATATTTCCGAATTCTTTCATCTTTCATCTTTCCGCATTGTTTCATCTTTCATCTTTCCGCATTGTTTCATCTTTCATCTTCCGCATTCTTTCATTTTTCATCTTTCCGCATTGTTTCATCTTTCATATTTCCGCACTGTTTCATCTTTCATCTTTCCGCATTCTTTCATCTTTCATCTTTCCGCATTGTTTCATCTTTCATCTTTCCGCATTGTTTCATCTTTCATCTTTCCGCATTGTTTCATCTTTCCGCATTGTTTCATCTTTCCGCATTGTTTCATCTTTCATCTTTCCGCATTGTTTCATCTTTCATCTTTCCGCATTCTTTCATCTTTCATCTTTCCGCATTGTTTCATCTTTCATCTTTCCGCATTGTTTCATCTTTCATCTTTCCGCATTCTTTCATCTTTCATCTTTCCGCATTGTTTCATCTTTCATCTTTCCGCATTCTTTCATCTTTCATCTTTCCGAATTGTTTCATCTTTCATCTTCCGCATTCTTTCATCTTTCATCTTTCCGCTTTGTTTCATCTTTCCGCATTGTTTCATCTTTCATCTTCCGCATTCTTTCATCTTTCATCTTTCCGCATTGTTTCATCTTTCATCTTTCCGCATTGTTTCATCTTTCATCTTTCCGCATTCTTTCATCTTTCATCTTTCCGCATTGTTTCATCTTTCATCTTTCCGCATTCTTTCATCTTTCATCTTTCCGAATTGTTTCATCTTTCATCTTCCGCATTCTTTCATCTTTCATCTTTCCGCTTTGTTTCATCTTTCCGCATTGTTTCATCTTTCATCTTCCGCATTCTTTCATCTTTCCGCATTGTTTCATCTTTCATCTTTCCGCATTTTTTCATCTTTCATCTTTCCGCATTGTTTCATCTTTCATCTTTCCGCATTGTTTCATCTTTCATCTTTCCGCATTCTTTCATCTTTCATCTTTCCGCATTGTTTCATCTTTCATCTTTCCGCATTGTTTCATCTTTCCGCATTGTTTCATCTTTCCGCATTGTTTCATCTTTTATCTTTCCGCATTTTTTCATCTTTCATCTTTCCGCATTGTTTCATCTTTCATCTTTCCGCATTCTTTCATCTTTCATATTTCCGCATTGTTTCATCTTTCATCTTTCCGCATTGTTTCATCTTTCATCTTTCCGCATTGTTTCATCTTTCATCTTTCCGCATTCTTTCATCTTTCATCTTTCCGCATTGTTTCATCTTTCATCTTTCCGAATTGTTTCATCTTTCATCTTTCCGCATTGTTTCATCTTTCATCTTTCCGCATTGTTTCATCTTTCCGCATTGTTTCATCTTTCCGCATTGTTTCATCTTTCATCTTTCCGCATTGTTTCATCTTTCATCTTTCCGCATTCTTTCATCTTTCATCTTTCCGCATTGTTTCATCTTTCATCTTTCCGCATTGTTTCATCTTTCATCTTTCCGCATTGTTTCATCTTTCATCTTTCCGCATTGTTTCATCTTTCATCTTTCCGCATTGTTTCATCTTTCATCTTTCCGCATTGTTTCATCTTTCATCTTTCCGCATTGTTTCATCTTTCATCTTTCCGCATTGTTTCATCTTTCATCTTCCGCATTCTTTCATCTTTCATCTTTCCGCATTGTTTCATCTTTCATCTTTCCGCATTTTTTCATCTTTCATCTTTCCGCATTATTTCATCTTTCATCTTTCCGCATTTTTTCATCTTTCATCTTTCCGCATTGTTTCATCTTTCATCTTTCCGCATTGTTTCATCTTTCATCTTTCCGCATTCTTTCATCTTTCATCTTTCCGCATTGTTTCATCTTTCATCTTTCCGCATTGTTTCATCTTTCATCTTTCCGCATTGTTTCATCTTTCATCTTTCCGCATTGTTTCATCTTTCATCTTTCCGCATTGTATCATCTTTCATCTTCCGCATTCTTTCATCTTTCATCTTTCCGCATTGTTTCATCTTTCATCTTTCCGCATTTTTTCATCTTTCATCTTTCCGCATTTTTTCATCTTTCATCTTTCCGCATTGTTTCATCTTTCATCTTTCCGCATTGTTTCATCTTTCATCTTTCCGCATTCTTTCATCTTTCATCTTTCCGCATTGTTTCATCTTTCATCTTTCCGCATTGTTTCATCTTTCATCTTTCCGCATTATTTCATTTTTCATCTTTCCGCATTGTTCCATCTTTCATCTTTCCGCATTGTTTCATCTTTCATCTTTCCGCATTGTTTCATCTTTCATCTTTCCGCATTGTTTCATCTTTCATCTTTCCGCATTCTTTCATCTTTCATCTTTCCGCATTCTTTCATCTTTCATCTTTCCGGATTGTTTCATCTTTCATCTTTCCGCATTGATTCATCTTTCATCTTTCCGCATTGTTTCATCTTTCCGCATTGTTTCATCTTTCCGCATTGTTTCATCTTTCATCTTTCCTCATTGTTTCATCTTTCATCTTTCCGCATTGTTTCATCTTTCATCTTTCCGCATTGTTTCATCTTTCATCTTTCCGCATTGTTTCATCTTTCATATTTCCGAATTCTTTCATCTTTCATCTTTCCGCATTGTTTCATCTTTCATCTTTCCGCATTGTTTCATCTTTCATCTTCCGCATTCTTTCATTTTTCATCTTTCCGCATTGTTTCATCTTTCATATTTCCGCACTGTTTCATCTTTCATCTTTCCGCATTCTTTCATCTTTCATCTTTCCGCATTGTTTCATCTTTCATCTTTCCGCATTGTTTCATCTTTCATCTTTCCGCATTGTTTCATCTTTCCGCATTGTTTCATCTTTCCGCATTGTTTCATCTTTCATCTTTCCGCATTGTTTCATCTTTCATCTTTCCGCATTCTTTCATCTTTCATCTTTCCGCATTGTTTCATCTTTCATCTTTCCGCATTGTTTCATCTTTCATCTTTCCGCATTCTTTCATCTTTCATCTTTCCGCATTGTTTCATCTTTCATCTTTCCGCATTCTTTCATCTTTCATCTTTCCGAATTGTTTCATCTTTCATCTTCCGCATTCTTTCATCTTTCATCTTTCCGCTTTGTTTCATCTTTCCGCATTGTTTCATCTTTCATCTTCCGCATTCTTTCATCTTTCATCTTTCCGCATTGTTTCATCTTTCATCTTTCCGCATTGTTTCATCTTTCATCTTTCCGCATTCTTTCATCTTTCATCTTTCCGCATTGTTTCATCTTTCATCTTTCCGCATTCTTTCATCTTTCATCTTTCCGAATTGTTTCATCTTTCATCTTCCGCATTCTTTCATCTTTCATCTTTCCGCTTTGTTTCATCTTTCCGCATTGTTTCATCTTTCATCTTCCGCATTCTTTCATCTTTCCGCATTGTTTCATCTTTCATCTTTCCGCATTTTTTCATCTTTCATCTTTCCGCATTGTTTCATCTTTCATCTTTCCGCATTGTTTCATCTTTCATCTTTCCGCATTCTTTCATCTTTCATCTTTCCGCATTGTTTCATCTTTCATCTTTCCGCATTGTTTCATCTTTCCGCATTGTTTCATCTTTCCGCATTGTTTCATCTTTTATCTTTCCGCATTTTTTCATCTTTCATCTTTCCGCATTGTTTCATCTTTCATCTTTCCGCATTCTTTCATCTTTCATATTTCCGCATTGTTTCATCTTTCATCTTTCCGCATTGTTTCATCTTTCATCTTTCCGCATTGTTTCATCTTTCATCTTTCCGCATTCTTTCATCTTTCATCTTTCCGCATTGTTTCATCTTTCATCTTTCCGAATTGTTTCATCTTTCATCTTTCCGCATTGTTTCATCTTTCATCTTTCCGCATTGTTTCATCTTTCCGCATTGTTTCATCTTTCCGCATTGTTTCATCTTTCATCTTTCCGCATTGTTTCATCTTTCATCTTTCCGCATTCTTTCATCTTTCATCTTTCCGCATTGTTTCATCTTTCATCTTTCCGCATTGTTTCATCTTTCATCTTTCCGCATTGTTTCATCTTTCATCTTTCCGCATTGTTTCATCTTTCATCTTTCCGCATTGTTTCATCTTTCATCTTTCCGCATTGTTTCATCTTTCATCTTTCCGCATTGTTTCATCTTTCATCTTTCCGCATTGTTTCATCTTTCATCTTCCGCATTCTTTCATCTTTCATCTTTCCGCATTGTTTCATCTTTCATCTTTCCGCATTTTTTCATCTTTCATCTTTCCGCATTATTTCATCTTTCATCTTTCCGCATTTTTTCATCTTTCATCTTTCCGCATTGTTTCATCTTTCATCTTTCCGCATTGTTTCATCTTTCATCTTTCCGCATTCTTTCATCTTTCATCTTTCCGCATTGTTTCATCTTTCATCTTTCCGCATTGTTTCATCTTTCATCTTTCCGCATTATTTCATTTTTCATCTTTCCGCATTGTTCCATCTTTCATCTTTCCGCATTGTTTCATCTTTCATCTTTCCGCATTGTTTCATCTTTCATCTTTCCGCATTGTTTCATCTTTCATCTTTCCGCATTCTTTCATCTTTCATCTTTCCGCATTCTTTCATCTTTCATCTTTCCGGATTGTTTCATCTTTCATCTTTCCGCATTGATTCATCTTTCATCTTTCCGCATTGTTTCATCTTTCCGCATTGTTTCATCTTTCCGCATTGTTTCATCTTTCATCTTTCCTCATTGTTTCATCTTTCATCTTTCCGCATTGTTTCATCTTTCATCTTTCCGCATTGTTTCATCTTTCATCTTTCCGCATTGTTTCATCTTTCATATTTCCGAATTCTTTCATCTTTCATCTTTCCGCATTGTTTCATCTTTCATCTTTCCGCATTGTTTCATCTTTCATCTTCCGCATTCTTTCATTTTTCATCTTTCCGCATTGTTTCATCTTTCATATTTCCGCATTGTTTCATCTTTCATCTTTCCGCATTCTTTCATCTTTCATCTTTCCGCATTGTTTCATCTTTCATCTTTCCGCATTGTTTCATCTTTCATCTTTCCGCATTGTTTCATCTTTCCGCATTGTTTCATCTTTCCGCATTGTTTCATCTTTCATCTTTCCGCATTGTTTCATCTTTCATCTTTCCGCATTCTTTCATCTTTCATCTTTCCGCATTGTTTCATCTTTCATCTTTCCGCATTGTTTCATCTTTCATCTTTCCGCATTCTTTCATCTTTCATCTTTCCGCATTGTTTCATCTTTCATCTTTCCGCATTCTTTCATCTTTCATCTTTCCGAATTGTTTCATCTTTCATCTTCCGCATTCTTTCATCTTTCATCTTTCCGCTTTGTTTCATCTTTCCGCATTGTTTCATCTTTCATCTTCCGCATTCTTTCATCTTTCCGCATTGTTTCATCTTTCATCTTTCCGCATTGTTTCATCTTTCATCTTTCCGCATTCTTTCATCTTTCATCTTTCCGCATTGTTTCATCTTTCATCTTTCGGCATTGTTTCATCTTTCATCTTTCCGCATTGTTTCATCTTTCATCTTTCCGCATTATTTCATCTTTCATTTTCCGCATTCTTTCATCTTTCATCTTTCCGCATTGTTTCATCATTCATCTTTCCGCATTGTTTCATCTTTCATCTTTCCGCATTATTTCATCTTTCATCTTTCCGCATTGTTTCATCTTTCATCTTTCCGCATTGTTTCATCTTTCATCTTTCCGCATTGTTTCATCTTTCATCTTTCCGCATTGTTTCATCTTTCATCTTTCCGCATTGTTTCATCTTTCATCTTTCCGCATTGTTTCATCTTTCATCTTTCCGCATTGTTTCATCTTTCATCTTTCCGCATTCTTTCATCTTTCATCTTTCCGCATTGTTTCATCTTTCATCTTTCCGCATTGTTTCATCTTTCCGCATTGTTTCATCTTTTATCTTTCCGCATTGTTTCATCTTTCATCTTTCCGCATTGTTTCATCTTTCATCTTTCCGCATTGTTTCATTTTTCATCTTTCCGCATTGTTTCATCTTTCATCTTTCCGCATTCTTTCATCTTTCATCTTTCCGCATTGTTTCATCTTTCATCTTTCCGCATTCTTTCATATTTCATCTTTCCGAATTGTTTCATCTTTCATCTTCCGCATTCTTTCATCTTTCCGCATTGTTTCATCTTTCATCTTTCCGCATTTTTTCATCTTTCATCTTTCCGCATTGTTTCATCTTTCATCTTTCCGCATTGTTTCATCTTTCATCTTTCCGCATTCTTTCATCTTTCATCTTTCCGCATTGTTTCATCTTTCATCTTTCCGCATTGTTTCATCTTTTATCTTTCCGCATTGTTTCATCTTTCATCTTTCCGCATTCTTTCATCTTTCAACTTTCCGCATGGTTTCATCTTTCATCTTTCCGCATTGTTTCATCTTTCATCTTTCCGCATTCTTTCATCTGTCATCTTTCCGCATTGTTTCATCTTTCATCTTTCCGCATTCTTTCATCTTTCATCTTTCCGCATTGTTTCATCTTTCATCTTCCGCATTCTTTCATCTTTCATCTTTCCGCTTTGTTTCATCTTTCATCTTTCCGCATTGTTTCATCTTTCCGCATTGTTTCATCTTTCATCTTTCCGCATTGTTTCATCTTTCATCTTTCCGCATTGTTTCATCTTTCATCTTTCCGCATTGTTTCATCTTTCATCTTTCCGCATTGTTTCATCTTTCATCTTTCCGCATTGTTTCATCTTTCATCTTTCCGCATTGTTTCATCTTTCATCTTTCCGCATTGTTTCATCTTTCATCTTTCCGCATTGTTTCATCTTTCATCTTTCCGCATTGTTTCATCTTTCATCTTTCCGCATTGTTTCATCTTTCATCTTTCCGCATTGTTTCATCTTTCATCTTTCCGCATTGTTTCATCTTTCATCTTTCCGCATTGTTTCATCTTTCATCTTTCCGCATTGTTTCATCTTTCCGCATTGTTTCATCTTTCATCTTCCGCATTCTTTCATCTTTCCGCATTGTTTCATCTTTCATCTTTCCGCATTTTTTCATCTTTCATCTTTTCGCATTATTTCATCTTTCATCTTTCCGCATTTTTTCATCTTTCATCTTTCCGCATTGTTTCATCTTTCATCTTTCCGCATTGTTTCATCTTTCATCTTTCCGCATTCTTTCATCTTTCATCTTTCCGCATTGTTTCATCTTTCATCTTTCCGCATTGTTTCATCTTTCATCTTTCCGCATTCTTTCATCTTTCATCTTTCCGCATTCTTTCATCTTTCATCTTTCCGCATTGTTTCATCTTTCATCTTTCCGCATTGTTTCATCTTTCATCTTTCCGCATTGTTTCATCTTTCATCTTTCCGCATTGTTTCATCTTTCATCTTTCCGCATTTTTTCATCTTTCATCTTTCCGCATTGTTTCATCTTTCATCATTCCGCATTGTTTCATCTTTCCGCATTGTTTCATCTTTCCGCATTGTTTCATCTTTCAGCATTGTTTCATCTTTCATCTTTCCGCATTGTTTCATCTTTCATCTTCCGCATTCTTTCATCTTTCATCTTTCCGCATTGTTTCATCTTCATCTTTCCGCATTTTTTCATCTTTCATCTTTCCGCATTGTTTCATCTTTCATCTTTCCGCATTTTTTCATCTTTCATCTTTCCGCATTGTTTCATCTTTCATCTTTCCGCATTGTTTCATCTTTCCGCATTGTTTCATCTTTCCGCATTGTTTCATCTTTCCGCATTGTTTCATCTTTCCGCATTGTTTCATCTTTCCGCATTGTTTCATCTTTCCGCATTGTTTCATCTTTCCGCATTGTTTCATCTTTCCGCATTGTTTCATCTTTCCGCATTGTTTCATCTTTCCGCATTGTTTCATCTTTCCGCATTGTTTCATCTTTCCGCATTGTTTCATCTTTCCGCATTGTTTCATCTTTTCGCATTGTTTGATCTTTCATCTTTCCGCATTGTTTCATCTTTCATCTTTCCGCATTGTTTCATCTTTCATCTTTCCGCATTGTTTCATCTTTCCGCATTGTTTCATCTTTCATCTTTCCGCATTGTTTCATCATTCATCTTTCCGCATTGTTTCATCTTTCATCTTTCCGCATTGTGTCATCTTTCATCTTTCCGCATTGTTTCATCTTTCATCTTTCCGCATTGTTTCATCTTTCATCTTTCCGCATTGTTTCATCTTTCATCTTTCCGCATTGTTTCATCTTTCATCTTTCCGCATTCTTTCATCTTTCATCTTTCCGCATTGTTTCATCTTTCATCTTTCCGCATTCTTTCATCTTTCATCTTTCCGAATTGTTTCATCTTTCGTCTTCCGCATTCTTTCATCTTTCATATTTCCGCTTTGTTTCATCTTTCCGCATTGTTTCATCTTTCATCTTTCCGCATTGTTTCATCTTTCATCTTTCCGCATTTTTTCATCTTTCATCTTTCCGCATTGTTTCATCTTTCATCTTTCCGCATTTTTTCATCTTTCATCTTTCCGCATTGTTTCATCTTTCATCTTTCCGCATTGTTTCATCTTTCCGCATTGTTTCATCTTTCCGCATTGTTTCATCTTTCATCTTTCCGCATTCTTTCATCTTTCATCTTTCCGCATTGTTTCATCTTTCATCTTTCCGCATTGTTTCATCTTTCATCTTTCCGCATTGTTTCATCTTTCATCTTTCCGCATTGTTTCATCTTTCATCTTTCCGCATTGTTTCATCTTTCATCTTTCCGCATTGTTTCATCTTTCATCTGTCCGCATTGTCTCATCTTTCATCTTCCGCATTCTTTCATCTTTCATCTTTCCGCATTGTTTCATCTTTCATCTTTCCGCATTTTTTCATCTTTCCGCATTGTTTCATCTTTCATCTTTCCGCATTGTTTCATCTTTCATCTTTCCGCATTTTTTCATCTTTCATCTTTCCGCATTGTTTCATCTTTCCGCATTGTTTCATCTTTCATCTTTCCGCATTGTTTCATCTTTCCGCATTGTTTCATCTTTCATCTTCCGCATTCTTTCATCTTTCCGCATTGTTTCATCTTTCATATTTCCGCATTGTTTCATCTTTCATCTTTCCGCATTGTTTCATCTTTCATCTTTCCGCATTGTTTCATCTTTCATCTTTCCGCATTGTTTCATCTTTCATCTTTCCGCATTGTTTCATCTTTCATCTTTCCGCATTGTTTCATCTTTCATCTTTCCGCATTCTTTCATCTTTCATCTTTCCGCATTGTTTCATCTTTCATCTTTCCGCATTTTTTCATCTTTCATCTTTCCGCATTGTTTCATCTTTCATCTTTCCGCATTGTTTCATCTTTCATCTTTCCGCATTCTTTCATCTTTCATCTTTCCGCATTGTTTCATCTTTCATCTTTCGGCATTGTTTCATCTTTCATCTTTCCGCATTGTTTCATCTTTCATCTTTCCGCATTATTTCATCTTTCATCTTTCCGCATTGTTTCAAATTCATCTTTCCGCATTTTTTCATCTTTCATCTTTCCGCATTGTTTCATCTTTCATCATTCCGCATTGTTTCATCTTTCCGCATTGTTTCATCTTTCCGCATTGTTTCATCTTTCAGCATTGTTTCATCTTTCATCTTTCCGCATTGTTTCATCTTTCATCTTCCGCATTCTTTCATCTTTCATCTTTCCGCATTGTTTCATCTTTCATCTTTCCGCATTTTTTCATCTTTCATCTTTCCGCATTGTTTCATCTTTCATCTTTCCGCATTTTTTCATCTTTCATCTTTCCGCATTGTTTCATCTTTCCGCATTGTTTCATCTTTCATCTTTCCGCATTGTTTCATCTTTCATCTTTCCGCATTCTTTCATCTTTCATCTTTCCGCATTGTTTCATCTTTCATCTTTCCGCATTGTTTCATCTTTCCGCATTGTTTCATCTTTCATCTTTCCGCATTGTTTCATCATTCATCTTTCCGCATTGTTTCATCTTTCATCTTTCCGCATTGTTTCATCTTTCATCTTTCCGCATTGTTTCATCTTTCCGCATTGTTTCATCTTTTATCTTTCCGCATTGTTTCATCTTTCATCTTTCCGCATTGTTTCATCTTTCATCTTTCCGCATTGTTTCATCTTTCATCTTTCCGCATTGTTTCATCTTTCATCTTTCCGCATTCTTTCATCTTTCATCTTTCCGCATTGTTTCATCTTTCATCTTTCCGCATTCTTTCATCTTTCATCTTTCCGAATTGTTTCATCTTTCATCTTCCGCATTCTTTCATCTTTCATATTTCCGCTTTGTTTCATTTTTCCGCATTGTTTCATCTTTCATCTTCCGCATTCTTTCATCTTTCCGCATTGTTTCATCTTTCATCTTTCCGCATTTTTTCATCTTTCATCTTTCCGCATTGTTTCATCTTTCATCTTTCCGCATTGTTTCATCTTTCATCTTTCCGCATTCTTTCATCTTTCATCTTTCCGCATTGTTTCATCTTTCATCTTTCCGCATTGTTTCATCTTTCCGCATTGTTTCATCTTTCCGCATTGTTTCATCTTTTATCTTTCCGCATTGTTTCATCTTTCATCTTTCCGCATTCTTTCATCTTTCATCTTTCCGCATGGTTTCATCTTTCATCTTTCCGCATTGTTTCATCTTTCATCTTTCCGCATTCTTTCATCTTTCATCTTTCCGCATTGTTTCATCTTTCATCTTTCCGCATTCTTTCATCTTTCATCTTTCCGCATTGTTTCATCTTTCATCTTCCGCATTCTTTCATCTTTCATCTTTCCGCTTTGTTTCATCTTTCATCTTTCCGCATTGTTTCATCTTTCCGCATTGTTTCATCTTTCATCTTTCCGCATTGTTTCATCTTTCATCTTTCCGCATTGTTTCATCTTTCATCTTTCCGCATTGTTTCATCTTTCATCTTTCCGCATTGTTTCATCTTTCATCTTTCCGCATTGTTTCATCTTTCATCTTTCCGCATTGTTTCATCTTTCATCTTTCCGCATTGTTTCATCTTTCATCTTTCTGCATTGTTTCATCTTTCATCTTTCCGCATTGTTTCATCTTTCCGCATTGTTTCATCTTTCCGCATTGTTTCATCTTTCATCTTCCGCATTCTTTCATCTTTCCGCATTGTTTCATCTTTCCGCATTGTTTCATCTTTCCGCATTGTTTCATCTTTCATCTTTCCGCATTTTTTCATCTTTCATCTTTCCGCATTGTTTCATCTTTCCGCATTGTTTCATCTTTCCGCATTGTTTCATCTTTCCGCATTGTTTCATCTTTCATCTTTCCGCATTGCTTCATCTTCCCGCATTGTTTCATCTTTCCGCATTGTTTCATCTTTCATCTTCCGCATTCTTTCATGTTTCATCTTTTCGCATTGTTTCATCTTTCATCTTTCCGCATTGTTTCATCTTTCATCTTTCCGCATTGTTTCATCTTTCCGCATTGTTTCATCTTTCATCTTTCCGCATTGTTTCATCTTTCATCTTCCGCATTCTTTCATCTTTCATCTTTCCGCATTGTTTCATCTTTCATCTTTCCGCATTCTTTCATCTTTCATCTTTCCGCATTGTTTCATCTTTCATCTTCCGCATTCTTTCATCTTTCCGCATTGTTTCATCTTTCATCTTTCCGCATTATTTCATCTTTCATCTTTCCGCATTGTTTCATCTTTCCGCATTGTTTCATCTTTCATCTTTCCGCATTGTTTCATCTTTCATCTTTCCGCATTGTTTCATCTTTCATCTTTCCGCATTGTTTCATCTTTCATCTTTCCGCATTGTTTCATCTTTCATCTTTCCGCATTGTTTCATCTTTCATTTTTCCGCATTGTTTCATCTTTCCGCATTGTTTCATCTTTCATCTTTCCGCATTGTTTCATCTTTCATCTTTCCGCATTGTTTCATCTTTCCGCATTGTTTCATCTTTCCGCATTGTTTCATCTTTCCGCATTGTTTCATCTTTCCGCATTGTTTCATCTTTCCGCATTGTTTCATCTTTCCGCATTGTTTCATCTTTCCGCATTGTTTCATCTTTCCGCATTGTTTCATCTTTCCGCATTGTTTCATCTTTCCGCATTGTTTCATCTTTCATCTTTCCGCATTGTTTCATCTTTCATCTTCCGCATTCTTTCATCTTTCATCTTTCCGCATTGTTTCATCTTTCATCTTTCCGCATTTTTTCATCTTTCATCTTTTCGCATTGTTTCATCTTTCATCTTTCCGCATTTTTTCATGTTTCATCTTTCCGCATTGTTTCATCTTTCATCTTTCCGCATTGTTTCATCTTTCCGCATTGTTTCATCTTTCCGCATTGTTTCATCTTTCCGCATTGTTTCATCTTTCCGCATTGTTTCATCTTTTCGCATTGTTTCATCTTTCATCTTTCCGCATTCTTTCATCTTTCATCTTTCCGCATTGTTTCATCTTTCCGCATTGTTTCATCTTTCCGCATTGTTTCATCTTTCCGCATTGTTTCATCTTTCCGCATTGTTTCATCTTTCCGCATTGTTTCATCTTTCCGCATTGTTTCATCTTTCCGCATTGTTTCATCTTTCCGCATTGTTTCATCTTTCCGCATTGTTTCATCTTTCATCTTTCCGCATTTTTTCTTCTTTCATCTTTCCGCATTATTTCATATTTCATCTTTCCGCATTTTTTCATCTTTCATCTTTCCGCATTGTTTCATCTTTCATCTTTCCGCATTGTTTCATCTTTCATCTTTCCGCATTCTTTCATCTTTCATCTTTCCGCATTGTTTCATCTTTCATCTTTCCGCATTGTTTCATCTTTCATCTTTCCGCATTCTTTTATCTTTCATCTTTCCGCATTGTTTAATCTTTCATCTTTCCGCATTGTTTCATCTTTCTTCTTTCCGCATTGTTTCATCTTTCATCTTTCCGCATTGTTTCATCTTTCATCTTTCCGCATTCTTTCATCTTTCATCTTTCCGCATTGTTTCATCTTTCATCTTTCCGCATTGTTTCATCTTTCATCTTTCCGCATTGTTTCATCTTTCATCTTTCCGCATTGTTTCATCTTTCCGCATTGTTTCATCTTTCCGCATTGTTTCATCTTTCCGCATTGTTTCATCTTTCCGCATTGTTTCATCTTTCCGCATTGTTTCATCTTTCCGCATTGTTTCATCTTTCCGCATTGTTTCATCTTTCATCTTTCCTCATTGTTTCATCTTTCATCTTTCCGCATTGTTTCATCTTTCATCTTTCCGCATTGTTTCATCTTTCATCTTTCCGCATTGTTTCATCTTTCATATTTCCGCATTCTTTCATCTTTCATCTTTCCGCATTGTTTCATCTTTCATCTTTCCGCATTGTTTCATCTTTCATCTTCCGCATTCTTTCATTTTTCATCTTTCCGCATTCTTTCATCTTTCATCTTTCCGCATTGTTTCATCTTTCATCTTTCCGCATTGTTTCATCTTTCATCTTTCCGCATTGTTTCATCTTTCATCTTTCCGCATTGTTTCATCTTTCATCTTTCCGCATTGTTTCATCTTTCATCTTTCCGCATTGTTTCATCTTTCCGCATTGTTTCATCTTTCATCTTTCCGCATTCTTTCATCTTTCATCTTTCCGCTTTGTTTCATCTTTCCGCATTGTTTCATCTTTCATCTTCCGCATTCTTTCATCTTTCCGCATTGTTTCATCTTTCATCTTTCCGCATTTTTTCATCTTTCATCTTTCCGCATTGTTTCATCTTTCATCTTTCCGCATTGTTTCATCTTTCATCTTTCCGCATTCTTTCATCTTTCATCTTTCCGCATTGTTTCATCTTTCATCTTTCCGCATTGTTTCATCTTTCCGCATTGTTTCATCTTTCATCTTTCCGCATTGTTTCATCTTTCCGCATTGTTTCATCTTTCCGCATTGTTTCATCTTTCCGCATTGTTTCATCTTTCATCTTCCGCATTCTTTCATCTTTCATCTTTTCGCATTGTTTCATCTTTCATCTTTCCGCATTGTTTCATCTTTCATCTTTCCGCATTGTTTCATCTTTCCGCATTGTTTCATCTTTCATCTTTCCGCATTGTTTCATCTTTCATCTTCCGCATTCTTTCATCTTTCATCTTTCCGGAATGCGGAAAGATGAAAGATGAAAGAATGCGGAAGATGAAAGATGAAACAATGCGGAAAGATGAAAGATGAAACAATGCGGAAAGATGAAAGATGAAAGAATGCGGAAATATGAAAGATGAAACAATGCGGAAAGATGAAAGATGAAACAATGCGGAAAGATGAAAGATGAAACAATGCGGAAAGATGAAAGATGAAACAATGAGGAAAGATGAAAGATGAAAAAATGCGGAAAGATGAAACAATGCGGAAAGATGAAAGATGAAACAATGCGGAAAGATGAAAGATGAAACAATGCCGAAAGATGAAAGATGAAACAATGCGGAAAGATGAAAGATGAAAAAATGCGGAAAGATGAAAGATGAAACAATGCGGAAAGATGGAAGATGAAACAATGCGGAAAGATGAAAGATGAAACAATGCGGAAAGATGAAAGATGAAACAATGCGGAAAGATGAAAGATGAAACAATGCGGAAAGATGAAAGAAGAAACAATGCGGAAAGATGAATGATGAAACAATGCGGAAAGATGAAAGATGAAAGAATGCGGAAAGATGAAAGATGAAACAATGCGGAAAGATGAAAGATGAAAGAATGCGGAAAGATGAAAGATGAAACAATGCGGAAAGATGAAAGATGAAACAATGCGGAAAGATGAAAGATGAAACAATGCGGAAAGATGAAAGATGAAACAATGCGGAAAGATGAAACAATGCGGAAAGATGAAACAATGCGGAAAGATGAAACAATGCGGAAAGATGAAACAATGCGGAAAGATGAAACAATGCGGAAAGATGAAACAATGCGGAAAGATGAAACAATGCGGAAAGATGAAACAATGCGGAAAGATGAAACAATGCGGAAAGATGAAACAATGCGGAAAGATGAAACAATGCGGAAAGATGGAACAATGCGGAAAGTTGAAAGATGAAAGAATGCGGAAAGATGAAAGATGAAACAATGCGGAAAGATGAAAGATGAAACAATGCGGAAAGATGAAAGATGAAACAATGCGGAAAGATGAACGATGAAAAAATGCGGAAAGATGAAAGATGAAAGAATGCGGAAAGATGAAAGATGAAACAATGCGGAAAGATGAAAGATGAAACAATGCGGAAAGATGAAACAATGCGGAAAGATGAAAGATGAAACAATGCGGAAAGATGAAAGATGAAAAAATGCGGAAAGATGAAAAATGAAACAATGCGGAAAGATGAAAGATGAAAGAATGCGGAAGATGAAAGATGAAACAATGCGGAAAGATGAAAGATGAAACATTGCGGAAAGATGAAAGATGAAAGAATGCGGAAAGATGAAAGATGATACAATGCGGAAAGATGAAAGATGAAACAATGCGGAAAGATGAAAGATGAAACAATGCGGAAAGATGAAAGATGAAAGAATGCGGAAAGATGAAAGATGAAACAATGCGGAACGATGAAACAATGCGGAAAGATGAAAGATGAAACAATGCGGAAAGATGAAAGATGAAAAAATGCGGAAAGATGAAAAATGAAACAATGCGGAAAGATGAAAGATGAAAGAATGCGGAAGATGAAAGATGAAACAATGCGGAAAGATGAAAGATGAAACATTGCGGAAAGATGAAAGATGAAACAATGCGGAAAGATGAAAGATGAAAGAATGCGGAAAGATGAAAGATGAAAAAATGCGGAAAGATGAAAGATGAAACAATGCGGAAAGATGAAAGATGAAAGAATGCGGAAGATGAAAGATGAAACAATGCGGAAAGATGAAAGATGAAAAAGTGCGGAAAGATGAAAGATGAAACAATGCGGAAAGATGAAAGATGAAACAATGCGGAAAGATGAAAGATGAAACAATGCGGAAAGATGAAAGATGAAACAATGCGGAAAGATGAAACAATGCGGGAAGATGAAACAATGCGGAAAGGTTAAACAATGCGGAAAGATGAAACAATGCGGAAAGATGAAAGATGAAACAATGCGGAAAGATGAAAGATGAAAAAATGCGGAAAGATGAAAGATGAAACAATGCGGAAAGATGAAAGATGAAAAAATGCGGAAAGATGAAAGATGAAACAATGCGGAATGATGAAAGATGAAAGAATGCGGAAGATGAAAGATGAAACAATGCGGAAAGATGAAAGATGAAAAAATGCGGAAAGATGAAAGATGAAACAATGCGGAAAGATGAAAGATGAAAAAATGCGGAAAGATGAAAGATGAAACAATGCGGAAAGATGAAAGATGAAACAATGCGGAAAGATGAAAGATGAAACAATGCGGAAAGATGAAAGATGAAACAATGCGGAAAGATGAAAGATGAAACAATGCGGAAAGATGAAACAGTGCGGAAAGATGACAGATGAAACAATGCGGAAAGATGAAAGATGAAACAATGCGGAAAGATGAAAGATGAAACAATGCGGAAAGATGAAAGATGAAACAATGCGGAAAGATGAAAGATGAAACAATGCGGATAGATGAAAGATGAAACAATGCGGAAAGATGAAAGATGAAACAATGCGGAAAGATGAAAGATGAAACAATGCGGAAAGATGAAAGATGAAACAATGCGGAAAGATGAAAGATGAAACAATGCGGAAAGATGAAAGATGAAACAATTCGGAAAGATGAAAGATGAAACAATGCGGAAAGATGAAAGATGAAACAATGCTGAAAGATGAAAGATGAAACAATGCGGAAAGATGAAAGATGAAAAAATGCGGAAAGATGAAAGATGAAACAATGCGGAAAGATGCAAGATGAAAGAATGCGGAAAGATGAAAGATGAAACAATGCGGAAAGATGAAAGATGAAAGAATGCGGAAGATGAAAGATGAAACAATGCGGAAAGATGAAAGATGAAACAATGCGGAAAGATGAAAGATGAAACAATGCGGAAAGATGAAAGATGAAACAATTCGGAAAGATGAAAGATGAAACAATGCGGAAAGATGAAAGATGAAACAAAAGGAAAGATGAAAGATGAAAAAATGCGGAAAGATGAAAGATGAAACAATGCGGAAAGATGAAAGATGAAACAATGTGGAAAGATGAAAGATGAAACAATGCGGAAAGATGAAAGATGAAACAATGCGGAAAGATGAAAGATGAAACAATGCGGAAAGATGAAACAATGCGGAAAGATGAAAGATGAAACAATGCGGAAAGATGAAAGATGAAAGAATGCGGAAGATGAAAGATGAAACAATGCGGAAAGATGAAAGATGAAACAATGCGGAAAGATGAAAGATGAAAGAATGCGGAAGATGAAAGATGAAACAATGCGGAAAGATGAAACAATGCGGAAAGATGAAACAATGCGGAAAGATGAAAGATGAAACAATGCGGAAAGATGAAAGATGAAACAATGCGGAAAGATGAAAGATGAAAGAATGCGGAAGATGAAAGATGAAACAATGCGGAAAGATGAAACAATGCGGAAAGATGAAAGATGAAAAAATGCGGAAAGATGAAAGATGAAACAATGCGGAAAGATGAAAGATGAAACAATGCGGAAAGATGAAAGATGAAACAATGCGGAAAGATGAAAGATGAAGCAATGCGGAAAGATGAAAGATGAAACAATGCGGAAAGATGAAAGATGAAACAATGCGGAAAGATGAAAGATGAAACAATGCGGAAAGATGAAAGATGAAAGAATGCGGAAAGATGAAACAATGCGGAAAAAGATGAAACAATGCGGAAAGATGAAACAATGCGGAAAGATGAAACAATGCGGAAAGATGAAACAATGCGGAAAGATGAAAGATGAAACAATGCGGAAAGATGAAAGATGAAACAATGCGGAAAGATGAAAGATGAAACAATGCGGAAAGATGAAAGATGAAAGAATGCGGAAGATGAAAGATGAAACAATGCGGAAAGATGAAACAATGCGGAAAGATGAAAGATGAAACAATGCGGAAAGATGGAAGATGAAACAATGCGGAAAGATGAAAGATGAATCAATGCGGAAAGATGAAAGATGAAACAATGCGGAAAGATGAAAGATGAAAAAATGCGGAAAGATGAAAGATGAAAAAATGCGGAAAGATGAAAGATGAAACAATGCGGAAAGATGAAAGATGAAAAAATGCGGAAAGATGAAAGATGAAACAATGCGGAAAGATGAAAGATGAAACAATGCGGAAAGATGAAAGATGAAACAATGCGGAAAGATGAAACAATGCGGAAAGATGAAACAATGCGGAAAGATGAAACAATGCGGAAAGATGAAACAATGCGGAAAGATGAAAGATGAAACAATGCGGGAAGATGAAAGATGAAACAATGCGGAAAGATGAAAGATGAAAAAATGCGGAAAGATGAAAGATGAAACAATGCGGAAAGATGAAAGATGAAAAAATGCGGAAAGATGAAAGATGAAACAATGCGGAAAGATGAAAGATGAAAGAATGCGGAAGATGAAAGATGAAACAATGCGGAAAGATGAAAGATGAAACAATGCGGAAAGATGAAAGATGGAAAAATGCGGAAAGATGAAAGATGAAACAATGCGGAAAGATGAAAGATGAAAGAATGCGGAAGATGAAAGATGAAACAATGCGGAAAGATGAAACAATGCGGAAAGATGAAAGATGAAACAATGCGGAAAGATGAAAGATGAAAAAATGCGGAAAGATGAAAGATGATACAATGCGGAAAGATGAAAGATGAAAGAATGCGGAAGATGAAAGATGAAACAATGCGGAAAGATGAAACAATGCGGAAAGATGAAACAATGCGGAAAGATGAAACAATGCGGAAAGATGAAACAATGCGGAAAGATGAAACAATGCGGAAAGATGAAAGATGAAACAATGCGGAAAGATGAAAGATGAAACAATGCGGAAAGATGAAAGATGAAACAATGCGGAAAGATGAAAGATGAAACAATGCGGAAAGATGAAAGATGAAAGAATGCGGAAGATGAAAGATGAAACAATGCGGAAAGATGAAACAATGCGGAAAGATGAAAGATGAAACAATGCGGAAAGATGAAAGATGAAACAATGCGGAAAGATGAAAGATGAAAAAATGCGGAAAGATGAAAGATGAAACAATGCGGAAAGATGAAAGATGAAAGAATGCGGAAAGATGAAAGATGAAACAATGCGGAAAGATGAAAGATGAAAGAATGCGGAAGATGAAAGATGAAACAATGCGGAAAGATGAAACAATGCGGAAAGATGAAAGATGAAACAATGCGGAAAGATGAAAGATGAAACAATGCGGAAAGATGAAAGATGAAGCAATGCGGAAAGATGAAAGATGAAACAATGCGGAAAGATGAAAGATGAAACAATGCGGAAAGATGAAAGATGAAACAATGCGGAAAGATGAAAGATGAAAGAATGCGGAAAGATGAAAGATGAAACAATGCGGAAAGATGAAAGATGAAACAATGCGGAAAGATGAAAGATGAAACAATGCGGAAAGATGAAAGATGAAACAATGCGGAAAGATGAAAGATGAAACAATGCGGAAAGATGAAAGATGAAACAATGCGGAAAGATGAAACAATGCGGAAAGATGAAACAATGCGGAAAGATGAAACAATGCGGAAAGATGAAACAATGCGGAAAGATGAAACAATGCGGAAAGATGAAACAATGCGGAAAGATGAAACAATGCGGAAAGATGAAACAATGCGGAAAGATGAAACAATGCGGAAAGATGAAACAATGCGGAAAGATGAAACAATGCGGAAAGATGAAACAATGCGGAAAGATGAAACAATGCGGAAAGATGAAACAATGCGGAAAGATGAAACAATGCGGAAAGATGAAACAATGCGGAAAGATGAAACAATGCGGAAAGATGAAACAATGCGGAAAGATGAAACAATGCGGAAAGATGAAACAATGCGGAAAGATGAAACAATGCGGAAAGATGAAACAATGCGGAAAGATGAAACAATGCGGAAAGATGAAACAATGCGGAAAGATGAAACAATGCGGAAAGATGAAACAATGCGGAAAGATGAAACAATGCGGAAAGATGAAACAATGCGGAAAGATGAAACAATGCGGAAAGATGAAACAATGCGGAAAGATGAAAGATGAAACAATGCGGAAAGATGAAAGATGAAACAATGCGGAAAGATGAAAGATGAAACAATGCGGAAAGATGAAAGATGAAAGAATGCGGAAGATGAAAGATGAAACAATGCGGAAAGATGAAACAATGCGGAAAGATGAAAGATGAAACAATGCGGAAAGATGAAAGATGAAACAATGCGGAAAGATGAAAGATGAAACAATGCGGAAAGATGAAAGATGAAACAATGCGAGAAGATGAAAGATGAAACAATGCGGAAAGATGAAAGATGAAACAATGCGGAAAGATGAAAGATGAAACAATGCGGAAAGATGAAAGATGAAAGAATGCGGAAAGATGAAAGATGAAACAATGCGGAAAGATGAAAGATGAAACAATGCGGAAAGATGAAAGATGAAACAATGCGGAAAGATGAAAGATGAAACAATGCGGAAAGATGAAAGATGAAACAATGCGGAAAGATGAAAGATGAAACAATGCGGAAAGATGAAACAATGCGGAAAGATGAAACAATGCGGAAAGATGAAACAATGCGGAAAGATGAAACAATGCGGAAAGATGAAACAATGCGGAAAGATGAAACAATGCGGGAAGATGAAACAATGCGGAAAGATGAAAGATGAAACAATGCGGAAAGATGAAAGATGAAACAATGCGGAAAGATGAAAGATGAAACAATGCGGAAAGATGAAAGATGAAAGAATGCGGAAAGATGAAAGATGAAACAATGCGGAAAGATGAAAGATGAAACAATGCGGAAAGATGAAACAATGCGGAAAGATGAAACAATGCGGAAAGATGAAACAATGCGGAAAGATGAAACAGTGCGGAAAGATGAAACAATGCGGAAAGATGAAACAATGCGGAAAGATGAAACAATGCGGAAAGATGAAACAATGCGGAAAGATGAAACAATGCGGAAAGATGAAACAATGCGGAAAGATGAAACAATGCGGAAAGATGAAACAATGCGGAAAGATGAAACAATGCGGAAAGATGAAACAATGCGGAAAGATGAAAGATGAAAGAATGCGGAAAGATGAAAGATGAAACAATGCGGAAAGATGAGAGATGAAACAATGCGGAAAGATGAAAGATGAAACAATGCGGAAAGATGAAAGATGAAACAATGCGGAAAGATGAAAGATGAAACAATGCGGAAAGATGAAAGATGAAACAATGCGGAAAGATGAAAGATGAAAGAATGCGGAAGATGAAAGATGAAACAATGCGGAAAGATGAAACAATGCGGAAAGATGAAAGATGAAACAATGCGGAAAGATGAACGATGAAACAATGCGGAAAGATGAAAGCTGAAAAAATGCGGAAAGATGAAAGATGAAACAATGCGGAAAGATGAAAGATGAAAGAATGCGGAAAGATGAAAGATGAAACAATGCGGAAAGATGAAAGATGAAAGAATGCGGAAGATGAAAGATGAAACAATGCGGAAAGATGAAACAATGCGGAAAGATGAAAGATGAAACAATGCGGGAAGATGAAAGATGAAACAATGCGGAAAGATGAAAGATGAAACAATGCGGGAAGATGAAAGATGAAACAATGCGGAAAGATGAAAGATGAAACAATGCGGAAGATGAAAGATGAAACAATGCGGAAAGATGAAACAATGCGGAAAGATGAAAGATAAAACAATGCGGAAAGATGAAAGATGAAACAATGCGGAAAGATGAAAGATGAAACAATGCGGAAAGATGAAAGATGAAAGAATGCGGAAAGATGAAAGATGAAACAATGCGGAAAGATGAAAGATGAAACAATGCGGAAAGATGAAACAATGCGGAAAGATGAAACAATGCGGAAAGATGAAACAATGCGGAAAGATGAAACAATGCGGAAAGATGAAACAATGCGGAAAGATGAAACAATGCGGAAAGATGAAACAATGCGGAAAGATGAAACAGTGCGGAAAGATGAAACAATGCGGAAAGATGAAACAATGCGGAAAGATGAAACAATGCGGAAAGATGAAACAATGCGGAAAGATGAAACAATGCGGGAAGATGAAACAATGCGGAAAGATGAAACAATGCGGAAAGATGAAAGATGAAAGAATGCGGAAGATGAAAGATGAAACAATGCGGAAAGATGAAACAATGCGGAAAGATGAAAGATGAAACAATGCGGAAAGATGAAAGATGAAACAATGCGGAAAGATGAAAGATGAAAAAATGCGGAAAGATGAAAGATGAAACAATGCGGAAAGATGAAAGATGAAAGAATGCGGAAAGATGAAAGATGAAACAATGCGGAAAGATGAAAGATGAAAGAATGCGGAAGATGAAAGATGAAACAATGCGGAAAGATGAAACAATGCGGAAAGATGAAAGATGAAACAATGCGGGAAGATGAAAGATGAAACAATGCGGAAAGATGAAAGATGAAACAATGCGGAAGATGAAAGATGAAACAATGCGGAAAGATGAAACAATGCGGAAAGATGAAAGATGAAACAATGCGGAAAGATGAAAGATGAAACAATGCGGAAAGATGAAAGATGAAACAATGCGGAAAGATGAAAGATGAAAGAATGCGGAAAGATGAAAGATGAAACAATGCGGAAAGATGAAAGATGAAACAATGCGGGAAGATGAAACAATGCGGAAAGATGAAACAATGCGGAAAGATGAAACAATGCGGAAAGATGAAAGATGAAACAATGCGGAAAGATGAAAGATGAAACAATGCGGGAAGATGAAAGATGAAACAATGCGGAAAGATGAAAGATGAAAGAATGCGGAAGATGAAAGATGAAACAATGCGGAAAGATGAAACAATGCGGAAAGATGAAAGATGAAACAATGCGGAAAGATGAAAGATGAAACAATGCGGAAAGATGAAAGATGAAAAAATGCGGAAAGATGAAAGATGAAACAATGCGGAAAGATGAAAGATGAAAGAATGCGGAAAGATGAAAGATGAAACAATGCGGAAAGATGAAAGATGAAAGAATGCGGAAGATGAAAGATGAAACAATGCGGAAAGATGAAACAATGCGGAAAGATGAAAGATGAAACAATGCGGGAAGATGAAAGATGAAACAATGCGGAAAGATGAAAGATGAAACAATGCGGAAGATGAAAGATGAAACAATGCGGAAAGATGAAACAATGCGGAAAGATGAAAGATGAAACAATGCGGAAAGATGAAAGATGAAACAATGCGGAAAGATGAAAGATGAAACAATGCGGAAAGATGAAAGATGAAACAATGCGGAAAGATGAAAGATGAAACAATGCGGGAAGATGAAACAATGCGGAAAGATGAAACAATGCGGAAAGATGAAACAATGCGGAAAGATGAAACAATGCGGAAAGATGAAAGATGAAACAATGCGGCAAGATGAAAGATGAAACAATGCGGAAAGATGAAAGATGAAACAATGCGGAAAGATGAAAGATGAAACAATGCGGAAAGATGAAAGATGAAACAATGCGGAAAGATGAAAGATGAAAGAATGCGGAAAGATGAAAGATGAAACAACGCGGAAAGATGAAAGATGAAACAATGCGGAAAGATGAAAGATGAAACAATGCGGAACGATGAAAGATGAAACAATGCGGAAAGATGAAAGATGAAACAATGCGGAAAGATGAAACAATGCGGAAAGATGAAACAATGCGGAAAGATGAAACAATGCGGAAAGATGAAACAATGCGGAAAGATGAAACAATGCGGAAAGATGAAACAATGCGGAAAGATGAAACAATGCGGAAAGATGAAACAATGCGGAAAGATGAAACAATGCGGAAAGATGAAACAATGCGGAAAGATGAAACAATGCGGAAAGATGAAACAATGCGGAAAGATGAAACAATGCGGAAAGATGAAACAATGCGGAAAGATGAAACAATGCGGAAAGATGAAACAATGCGGAAAGATGAAACAATGCAGAAAGATGAAACAATGCGGAAAGATGAAACAATGCGGAAAGATGAAACAATGCGGAAAGATGAAACAATGCGGAAAGATGAAACAATGCGGAAAGATGAAACAATGCGGAAAGATGAAACAATGCGGAAAGATGAAACAATGCGGAAAGATGAAACAATGCGGAAAGATGAAACAATGCGGAAAGATGAAACAATGCGGAAAGATGAAACAATGCGGAAAGATGAAACAATGCGGAAAGATGAAACAATGCGGAAAGATGATACAATGCGGAAAGATGAAACAATGCGGAAAGATGAAACAATGCGGAAAGATGAAACAATGCGGAAAGATGAAACAATGCGGAAAGATGAAACAATGCGGAAAGATGAAACAATGCGGAAAGATGAAACAATGCGGAAAGTTGAAAGATGAAAGAATGCGGAAAGATGAAAGATGAAACAATGCGGAAAGATGAAAGATGAAACAATGCGGAAAGATGAAAGATGAAACAATGCGGAAAGATGAAAGATGAAAAAATGCGGAAAGATGAAAGATGAAAGAATGCGGAAAGATGAAAGATGAAACAATGCGGAAAGATGAAAGATGAAACAATGCGGAAAGATGAAACAATGCGGAAAGATGAAAGATGAAACAATGCGGAAAGATGAAAGATGAAAAAATGCGGAAAGATGAAAAATGAAACAATGCGGAAAGATGAAAGATGAAAGAATGCGGAAGATGAAAGATGAAACAATGCGGAAAGATGAAAGATGAAACATTGCGGAAAGATGAAAGATGAAACAATGCGGAAAGATGAAAGATGAAAGAATGCGGAAAGATGAAAGATGATACAATGCGGAAAGATGAAAGATGAAACAATGCGGAAAGATGAAAGATGAAACAATGCGGAAAGATGAAAGATGAAAGAATGCGGAAAGATGAAAGATGAAACAATGCGGAACGATGAAACAATGCGGAAAGATGAAACAATGCGGAAAGATGAAACAATGCGGAAAGATGAAACAATGCGGAAAGATGAAACAATGCGGAAAGATGAAACAATGCGGAAAGATGAAAGATGAAACAATGCGGAAAGATGAAAGATGAAACAATGCGGAAAGATGAAAGATGAAAGAATGCGGAAAGATGAAAGATGAAACAATGCGGAAAGATGAAAGATGAAAGAATGCGGAAAGATGAAAGATGAAACAATGCGGAAAGATGAAAGATGAAACAATGCGGAAAGATGAAAGATGAAACAATGCGGAAAGATGAAAGATGAAAGAATGCGGAAAGATGAAAGATGAAACAATGCGGAAAGATGAACGATGAAAGAATGCGGAAAGATGAAAGATGAAACAATGCGGAAAGATGAAAGATGAAACAATGCGGAAAGATGAAAGATGAAACAATGCGGAAAGATGAAAGATGAAACAATGCGGAAAGATGAAAGATGAAACAATGCGGAAAGATGAAAGATGAAACAATGCGGAAAGATGAAAGATGAAACAATGCGGAAAGATGAAAGATGAAACAATGCGGGAAGATGAAACAATGCGGAAAGATGAAACAATGCGGAAAGATGAAACAATGCGGAAAGATGAAACAATGCGGAACGATGAAACAATGCGGAAAGATGAAAGATGAAACAATGCGGAAAGATGAAACAATGCGGAAAGATGAAACAATGCGGAAAGATGAAACAATGCGGAAAGATGAAACAATGCGGAAAGATGAAACAATGCGGAAAGATGAAAGATGAAACAATGCGGAAAGATGAAAGATGAAAAAATGCGGAAAGATGAAAAATGAAACAATGCGGAAAGATGAAAGATGAAAGAATGCGGAAGATGAAAGATGAAACAATGCGGAAAGATGAAAGATGAAACATTGCGGAAAGATGAAAGATGAAACAATGCGGAAAGATGAAAGATGAAAGTATGCGGAAAGATGAAAGATGATACAATGCGGAAAGATGAAAGATGAAACAATGCGGAAAGATGAAAGATGAAACAATGCGGAAAGATGAAAGATGAAACAATGCGGAAAGATGAAAGATGAAACAATGCGGAACGATGAAACAATGCGGAAAGATGAAACAATGCGGAAAGATGAAACAATGCGGAAAGATGAAACAATGCGGAAAGATGAAACAATGCGGAAAGATGAAACAATGCGGAAAGATGAAACAATGCGGAAAGATGAAAGATGAAACAATGCGGAAAGATGAAAGATGAAACAATGCGGAAAGATGAAAGATGAAAGAATGCGGAAAGATGAAAGATGAAACAATGCGGAAAGATGAAAGATGAAAGAATTCGGAAAGATGAAAGATGAAACAATGCAGAAAGATGAAAGATGAAACAATGCGGAAAGATGAAAGATGAAACAATGCGGAAAGATGAAAGATGAAACAATGCGGAAAGATGAAAGATGAAACAATGCGGAAAGATGAAAGATGAAACAATGCGGGAAGATGAAACAATGCGGAAAGATGAAACAATGCGGAAAGATGAAACAATGCGGAAAGATGAAACAATGCGGAAAGATGAAAGATGAAACAATGCGGAAAGATGAAAGATGAAACAATGCGGAAAGATGAAAGATGAAACAATGCGGAAAGATGAAAGATGAAAGAATGCGGAAAGATGAAAGATGAAACAATGCGGAAAGATGAAAGATGAAACAATGCGGAAAGATGAAAGATGAAACAATGCGGAACGATGAAAGATGAAACAATGCGGAAAGATGAAAGATGAAACAATGCGGAAAGATGAAACAATGCGGAAAGATGAAACAATGCGGAAAGATGAAACAATGCGGAAAGATGAAACAATGCGGAAAAATGAAACAATGCGGAAATATGAAACAATGCGGAAAGATGAAACAATGCGGAAAGATGAAACAATGCGGAAAGATGAAACAATGCGGAAAGATGAAACAATGCGGAAAGATGAAACAATGCGGCAAGATGAAACAATGCGGAAAGATGAAACAATGCGGAAAGATGAAACAATGCGGAAAGATGAAACAATGCGGAAAGATGAAACAATGCGGAAAGATGAAACAATGCGGAAAGATGAAACAATGCGGAAAGATGAAACAATGCGGAAAGATGAAACAATGCGGAAAGATGAAACAATGCGGAAAGATGAAACAATGCGGAAAGATGAAACAATGCGGAAAGATGAAACAATGCGGAAAGATGAAACAATGCGGAAAGATGAAACAATGCGGAAAGATGAAACAATGCGGAAAGATGAAACAATGCGGAAAGATGAAACAATGCGGAAAGTTGAAAGATGAAAGAATGCGCAAAGATGAAAGATGAAACAATGCGGAAAGATGAAAGATGAAACAATGCGGAAAGATGAAAGATGAAAGAATGCGGAAAGATGAAAGATGAAAAAATGCGGAAAGATGAAAGATGAAAGAATGCGGAAAGATGAAAGATGAAACAATGCGGAAAGATGAAAGATGAAACAATGCGGAAAGATGA
The DNA here is from genome assembly GCA_949152435.1 of Gastracanthus pulcherrimus. Classification (NCBI taxonomy): domain Eukaryota; kingdom Metazoa; phylum Arthropoda; class Insecta; order Hymenoptera; family Pteromalidae; genus Gastracanthus; species Gastracanthus pulcherrimus. The sequence goes on along the minus strand of CASCKD010000024.1, from coordinate 190,224 downwards.
AACAATGCGGAAAGATGAAAGATGAAACAATGCGGAAAGATGAAAGATGAAAAAATGCGGAAAGATGAAAAATGAAACAATGCGGAAAGATGAAAGATGAAAGAATGCGGAAGATGAAAGATGAAACAATGCGGAAAGATGAAAGATGAAACATTGCGGAAAGATGAAAGATGAAACAATGGGGAAAGATGAAAGATGAAAGAATGCGGAAAGATGAAAGATGATACAATGCGAAAAGATGAAAGATGAAACAATGCGGAAAGATGAAAGATGAAACAATGCGGAAAGATGAAAGATGAAAGAATGCGGAAAGATGAAAGATGAAACAATGCGGAACGATGAAACAATGCGGAAAGATGAAACAATGCGGAAAGATGAAACAATGCGGAAAGATGAAACAATGCGGAAAGATGAAACAATGCGGAAAGATGAAACAATGCGGAAAGATGAAACAATGCGGAAAGATGAAACAATGCGGAAAGATGAAAGATGAAAGAATGCGGAAAGATGAAAGATGAAACAATGCGGAAAGATGAAAGATGAAACAATGCGGAAAGGTGAAAGATGAAACAATGCGGAAAGATGAAAGATGAAACAATGCGGAAAGATGAAAGATGAAACAATGCGGAAAGATGAAAGATGAAACAATGCGGAAAGATGAAAGATGAAAGAATGCGGAAGATGAAAGATGAAACAATGCGGAAAGATGAAACAATGCGGAAAGATGAAAGATGAAAGAATGCGGAAAGATGAAAGATGAAACAATGCGGAAAGATGAAAGATGAAACAATGCGGAAAGATGAAAGATGAAACAATGCGGAAAGATGAAATATGAAACAATGCGGAAAGATGAAAGATGAAACAATGCGGAAAGATGAAAGATGAAACAATGCGGAAAGATGAAACAATGCGGAAAGATGAAATAATGCGGAAAGATGAAACAATGCGGAAAGATGAAACAATGCGGAAAGATGAAACAATGCGGAAAGATGAAAGATGAAACAATGCGGAAAGATGAAAGATGAAACAATGCGGAAAGATGAAAGATGAAACAATGCGGAAAGATGAAAGATGAAAGAATGCGGAAAGATGAAAGATGAAACAATGCGGAAAGATGAAAGATGAAACAATGCGGAAAGATGAAAGATGAAACAATGCGGAACGATGAAAGATGAAACAATGCGGAAAGATGAAAGATGAAACAATGCGGAAAGATGAAACAATGCGGAAAGATGAAACAATGCGGAAAGATGAAACAATGCGGAAAGTTGAAAGATGAAAGAATGCGGAAAGATGAAAGATGAAACAGTGCGGAAAGATGAAAGATGAAACAATGCGGAAAGATGAAAGATGAAACAATGCGGAAAGATGAAAGATGAAAAAATGCGGAAAGATGAAAGATGAAAGAATGCGGAAAGATGAAAGATGAAACAATGCGGAAAGATGAAAGATGAAACAATGCGGAAAGATGAAACAATGCGGAAAGATGAAAGATGAAACAATGCGGAAAGATGAAAGATGAAAAAATGCGGAAAGATGAAAAATGAAACAATGCGGAAGGATGAAAGATGAAAGAATGCGGAAGATGAAAGATGAAACAATGCGGAAAGATGAAAGATGAAACATTGCGGAAAGATGAAAGATGAAACAATGCGGAAAGATGAAAGATGAAAGAATGCGGAAAGATGAAAGATGATACAATGCGGAAAGATGAAAGATGAAACAATGCGGAAAGATGAAAGATGAAACAATGCGGAAAGATGAAAGATGAAAGAATGCGGAAAGATGAAAGATGAAACAATGCGGAACGATGAAACAATGCGGAAAGATGAAAGATGAAACAATGCGGAAAGATGAAAGATGAAAAAATGCGGAAAGATAAAAAATGAAACAATGCGGAAAGATGAAAGATGAAAGAATGCGGAAGATGAAAGATGAAACAATGCGGAAAGATGAAAGATGAAACATTGCGGAAAGATGAAAGATGAAACAATGCGGAAAGATGAAAGATGAAAGAATGCGGAAAGATGAAAGATGAAAAAATGCGGAAAGATGAAAGATGAAACAATGCGGAAAGATGAAAGATGAAAGAATGCGGAAGATGAAAGATGAAACAATGCGGAAAGATGAAAGATGAAAAAATGCGGAAAGATGAAAGATGAAACAATGCGGAAAGATGAAAGATGAAACAATGCGGAAAGATGAAAGATGAAACAATGCGGAAAGATGAAAGATGAAACAATGCGGAAAGATGAAACAATGCGGAAAGGTGAAACAATGCGGAAAGATGAAACAATGCGGAAAGATGAAAGATGAAACAATGCGGAAAGATGAAAGATGAAAAAATGCGGAAAGATGAAAGATGAAACAATGCGGAAAGATGAAAGATGAAAAAATGCGGAAAGATGAAAGATGAAACAATGCGGAAAGATGAAAGATGAAAGAATGCGGAAGATGAAAGATGAAACAATGCGGAAAGATGAAAGATGAAACAATGCGGAAAGATGAAAGATGAAACAATGCGGAAAGATGAAAGATGAAACAATGCGGAAAGATGAAAGATGAAACAATGCGGAAAGATGAAACAATGCGGAAAGATGAAACAATGCGGAAAGCTGAAACAATGCGGAAAGATGAAACAATGCGGAAAGATGAAACAATGCGGAAAGATGAAACAATGCGGAAAGATGAAAGATGAAACAATGCGGAAAGATGAAAGATGAAACAATGCGGAAAGATGAAAGATGAAACAATTCGGAAAGATGAAAGATGAAACAATGCGGAAAGATGAAAGATGAAACAATGCGGAAAGATGAAAGATGAAACAATGCGGAAAGATGAAAGATGAAAAAATGCGGAAAGATGAAAGATGAAACAATGCGGAAAGATGAAAGATGAAAGAATGCGGAAAGATGAAAGATGAAACAATGCGGAAAGATGAAAGATGAAACAATGCGGAAAGATGAAAGATGAAACAATGCGGAAAGATGAAAGATGAAACAATGCGGAAAGATGAAAGATGAAACAATGCGGAAAGATGAAACAATGCGGAAAGATGAAACAATGCGGAAAGCTGAAACAATGCGGAAAGATGAAACAATGCGGAAAGATGAAACAATGCGGAAAGATGAAACAATGCGGAAAGATGAAACAATGCGGAAAGATAAAAGATGAAACAATGCGGAAAGATGAAAGATGAAAAAATGCGGAAAGATGAAAGATGAAACAATGCGGAAAGATGAAAGATGAAACAATGCGGAAAGATGAAAGATGAAACAATGCGGAAAGATGAAACAATCCGGAAAGATGAAAGATGAAACAATGCGGAAAGATGAAACAATGCGGAAAGATGAAACAATGCGGAAAGATGAAAGATGAAACAATGCGGAAAGATGAACGATGAAACAATGCGGAAAGATGAAAGATGAAACAATGCGGAAAGATGAAACAATGGGGAAAGATGAAACAATGCGGAAAGATGAAACAATGCGGAAAGATGAAACAATGCGAAAAGATGAAAGATGAAACAATGCGGAAAGATGAAAGATGAAACAATGCGGAAAGATGAAACAATGCGGAAAGATGAAAGATGAAACAATGCGGAAAGATGAAAGATGAAACAATGCGGAAAGATGAAAGATGAAACAATGCGGAAAGATGAAAGATGAAACAATGCGGAAAGATGAAACAATGCGGAAAGATGAAACAATGCGGAAAGATGAAAGATGAAACAATGCGGAAAGATGAAAGATGAAAGAATGCGGAAGATGAAAGATGAAACAATGCGGAAAGATGAAAGATGAAACAATGCGGAAAGATGAAAGATGAAAGAATGCGGAAGATGAAAGATGAAACAATGCGGAAAGATGAAACAATGCGGAAGATGAAAGATGAAACAATGCGGAAAGATGAAACAATGCGGAAAGATGAAAGATGAAACAATGCGGAAAGATGAAAGATGAAACAATGCGGAAAGAGGAAAGATGAAACAATGCGGAAGATGAAAGATGAAACAATGCGGAAAGATGAAACAATGCGGAAAGATGAAACAATGCGGAAAGATGAAAGATGAAACAATGCGGAAAGATGAAAGATGAAACAATGCGGAAAGATGAAAGATGAAACAATGCGGAAAGATGAAAGATGAAACAATGCGGCAAGATGAAAGCTGAAACAATGCGGAAAGATGAAAGATGAAAGAATGCGGAAAGATGAAAGATGAAACAATGGGGAAAGATGAAAGATGAAAGAATGCGGAAAGATGAAAGATGAAACAATGCGGAAAGATGAAAGATGAAACAATGCGGAAAGATGAATGATGAAACAATGCGGAAAGATGAAAGATGAAACAATGCGGAAAGATGAAACAATGCGGAAAGATGAAACAATGCGGAAAGATGAAACAATGCGGAAAGATGAAACAATGCGGAAAGATGAAACAATGCGGGAAGATGAAACAATGCGGAAAGATGCAACAATGCGGAAAGATGAAACAATGCGGAAAGATGAAACAATGCGGAAAGATGAAAGATGAAACAATGCGGAAAGATGAAAGATGAAACAATGCGGAAAGATGAAAGATGAAACAATGCGGAAAGATGAAAGATGAAAGAATGCGGAAGATGAAAGATGAAACAATGCGGAAAGATGAAACAATGCGGAAAGATGAAAGATGAAACAATGCGGAAAGATGGAAGATGAAACAATGCGGAAAGATGAAAGATGAATCAATGCGGAAAGATGAAAGATGAAACAATGCGGAAAGATGAAAGATGAAAAAATGCGGAAAGATGAAAGATGAAAAAATGCGGAAAGATGAAAGATGAAACAATTCGGAAAGATGAAAGATGAAAAAATGCGGAAAGATGAAAGATGAAACAATGCGGAAAGATGAAAGATGAAACAATGCGGAAAGATGAAAGATGAAACAATGCGGAAAGATGAAACAATGCGGAAAGATGAAAGATGAAACAATGCGGAAAGATGAAAGATGAAACAATGCGGAAAGATGAAACAATGCGGAAAGATGAAACAATGCGGAAAGATGAAACAATGCGGAAAGATGAAACAATGCGGAAAGATGAAACAATGCGGAAAGATGAAACAATGCGGAAAGATGAAACAATGCGGAAAGATGAAACAATGCGGAAAGATGAAAGATGAAACAATGCGGAAAGATGAAAGATGAAACAATGCGGAAAGATGAAAGATGAAAAAATGCGGAAAGATGAAAGATGAAACAATGCGGAAAGATGAAAGATGAAAAAATGCGGAAAGATGAAAGATGAAACAATGCGGAAAGATGAAAGATGAAAGAATGCGGAAGATGAAAGATGAAACAATGCGGAAAGATGAAAGATGAAACAATGCGGAAAGATGAAAGATGAAACAATGCGGAAAGATGAAAGATGAAACAATGCGGAAAGATGAAAGATGAAACAATGCGGAAAGATGAAAGATGAAACAATGCGGAAAGATGAAAGATGAAAGAATGCGGAAGATGAAAGATGAAACAATGCGGAAAGATGAAACAATGCGGAAAGATGAAAGATGAAACAATGCGGAAAGATGAAAGATGAAACAATGCGGAAAGATGAAAGATGAAAAAATGCGGAAAGATGAAAGATGAAACAATGCGGAAAGATGAAATATGAAAGAATGCGGAAAGATGAAAGATTAAACAATGCGGAACGATGAAACAATGCGGAAAGATGAAACAATGCGGAAAGATGAAACAATGCGGAAAGATGAAACAATGCGGAAAGATGAAACAATGCGGAAAGATGAAACAATGCGGAAAGATGAAACAATGCGGAAAGATGAAAGATGAAAGAATGCGGAAAGATGAAAGATGAAACAATGCGGAAAGATGAAAGATGAAACAATGCGGAAAGGTGAAAGATGAAACAATGCGGAAAGAAGAAAGATGAAACAATGCGGAAAGATGAAAGATGAAACAATGCGGAAAGATGAAAGATGAAACAATGCGGAAAGATGAAAGATGAAAGAATGCGGAAGATGAAAGATGAAACAATGCGGAAAGATGAAACAATGCGGAAAGATGAAAGATGAAAGAATGCGGAAAGATGAAAGATGAAACAATGCGGAAAGATGAAAGATGAAACAATGCGGAAAGATGAAAGATGAAACAATGCGGAAAGATGAAAGATGAAACAATGCGGAAAGATGAAAGATGAAACAATGCGGAAAGATGAAAGATGAAACAATGCGGAAAGATGAAACAATGCGGAAAGATGAAATAATGCGGAAAGATGAAACAATGCGGAAAGATGAAACAATGCGGAAAGATGAAACAATGCGGAAAGATGAAACAATGCGGAAAGATGAAAGATGAAACAATGCGGAAAGATGAAAGATGAAACAATGCGGAAAGATGAAAGATGAAACAATGCGGAAAGATGAAAGATGAAACAATGCGGAAAGATGAAAGATGAAACAATGCGGAAAGATGAAAGATGAAACAATGCGGAACGATGAAAGATGAAACAATGCGGAAAGATGAAAGATGAAACAATGCGGAAAGATGAAACAATGCGGAAAGATGAAACAATGCGGAAAGATGAAACAATGCGGAAAGATGAAACAATGCGGAAAGATGAAACAATGCGGAAAGATGAAACAATGCGGAAAGATGAAACAATGCGGAAAGATGAAACAATGCGGAAAGATGAAAGATGAAACAATGCGGAAAGATGAAAGATGAAACAATGCGGAAAGATGAAAGATGAAAAAATGCGGAAAGATGAAAGATGAAACAATGCGGAAAGATGAAAGATGAAAAAATGCGGAAAGATGAAAGATGAAACAATGCGGAAAGATGAAAGATGAAAGAATGCGGAAGATGAAAGATGAAACAATGCGGAAAGATGAAAGATGAAACAATGCGGAAAGATGAAAGATGAAACAATGCGGAAAGATGAAAGATGAAACAATGCGGAAAGATGAAAGATGAAACAATGCGGAAAGATGAAAGATGAAACAATGCGGAAAGATGAAAGATGAAAGAATGCGGAAGATGAAAGATGAAACAATGCGGAAAGATGAAACAATGCGGAAAGATGAAAGATGAAACAATGCGGAAAGATGAAAGATGAAACAATGCGGAAAGATGAAAGATGAAAAAATGCGGAAAGATGAAAGATGAAACAATGCGGAAAGATGAAATACGAAAGAATGCGGAAAGATGAAAGATTAAACAATGCGGAACGATGAAACAATGCGGAAAGATGAAACAATGCGGAAAGATGAAACAATGCGGAAAGATGAAACAATGCGGAAAGATGAAACAATGCGGAAAGATGAAACAATGCGGAAAGATGAAACAATGCGGAAAGATGAAAGATGAAAGAATGCGGAAAGATGAAAGATGAAACAATGCGGAAAGATGAAAGATGAAACAATGCGGAAAGGTGAAAGATGAAACAATGCGGAAAGAAGAAAGATGAAACAATGCGGAAAGATGAAAGATGAAACAATGCGGAAAGATGAAAGATGAAACAATGCGGAAAGATGAAAGATGAAAGAATGCGGAAGATGAAAGATGAAACAATGCGGAAAGATGAAACAATGCGGAAAGATGAAAGATGAAAGAATGCGGAAAGATGAAAGATGAAACAATGCGGAAAGATGAAAGATGAAACAATGCGGAAAGATGAAAGATGAAACAATGCGGAAAGATGAAAGATGAAACAATGCGGAAAGATGAAAGATGAAACAATGCGGAAAGATGAAAGATGAAACAATGCGGAAAGATGAAACAATGCGGAAAGATGAAATAATGCGGAAAGATGAAACAATGCGGAAAGATGAAACAATGCGGAAAGATGAAACAATGCGGAAAGATGAAACAATGCGGAAAGATGAAAGATGAAACAATGCGGAAAGATGAAAGATGAAACAATGCGGAAAGATGAAAGATGAAACAATGCGGAAAGATGAAAGATGAAACAATGCGGAAAGATGAAAGATGAAACAATGCGGAAAGATGAAAGATGAAACAATGCGGAACGATGAAAGATGAAGCAATGCGGAAAGATGAAAGATGAAACAATGCGGAAAGATGAAACAATGCGGAAAGATGAAACAATGCGGAAAGATGAAACAATGCGGAAAGATGAAACAATGCGGAAAGATGAAACAATGCGGAAAGATGAAACAATGCGGAAAGATGAAACAATGCGGAAAGATGAAACAATGCGGAAAGATGAAACAATGCGGAAAGATGAAACAATGCGGAAAGATGAAACAATGCGGAAAGATGAAACAATGCGGAAAGATGAAACAATGCGGAAAGATGAAACAATGCGGAAAGTTGAAAGATGAAAGAATGCGGAAAGATGAAAGATGAAACAGTGCGGAAAGATGAAAGATGAAACAATGCGGAAAGATGAAAGATGAAACAATGCGGAAAGATGAAAGATGAAAAAATGCGGAAAGATGAAAGATGAAAGAATGCGGAAAGATGAAAGATGAAACAATGCGGAAAGATGAAACATGAAACAATGCGGAAAGATGAAACAATGCGGAAAGATGAAAGATGAAACAATGCGGAAAGATGAAAGATGAAAAAATGCGGAAAGATGAAAAATGAAACAATGCGGAAAGATGAAAGATGAAAGAATGCGGAAGATGAAAGATGAAACAATGCGGAAAGATGAAAGATGAAACATTGCGGAAAGATGAAAGATGAAACAATGCGGAAAGATGAAAGATGAAAGAATGCGGAAAGATGAAAGATGATACAATGCGGAAAGATGAAAGATGAAACAATGCGGAAAGATGAAAGATGAAACAATGCGGAAAGATGAAAGATGAAAGAATGCGGAAAGATGAAAGATGAAACAATGCGGAACGATGAAACAATGCGGAAAGATGAAAGATGAAACAATGCGGAAAGATGAAAGATGAAAAAATGCGGAAAGATAAAAAATGAAACAATGTGGAAAGATAAAAGATGAAAGAATGCGGAAGATGAAAGATGAAACAATGCGGAAAGATGAAAGATGAAACATTGCGGAAAGATGAAAGATGAAACAATGCGGAAAGATGAAAGATGAAAGAATGCGGAAAGATGAAAGATGAAAAAATGCGGAAAGATGAAAGATGAAACAATGCGGAAAAATGAAAGATGAAAGAATGCGGAAGATGAAAGATGAAATAATGCGGAAAGATGAAAGATGAAAAAATGCGGAAAGATGAAAGATGAAACAATGCGGAAAGATGAAAGATGAAACAATGCGGAAAGATGAAAGATGAAACAATGCGGAAAGATGAAAGATGAAACAATGCGGAAAGATGAAACAATGCGGAAAGATGAAACAATGCGGAAAGGTGAAACAATGCGGAAAGATGAAACAATGCGGAAAGATGAAAGATGAAAGAATGCGGAAGATGAAAGATGAAACAATGCGGAAAGATGAAAGATGAAACAATGCGGAAAGATGAAAGATGAAACAATGCGGAAAGATGAAAGATGAAACAATGCGGAAAGATGAAAGATGAAACAATGCGGAAAGATGAAACAATGCGGAAAGATGAAACAATGCGGAAAGATGAAACAATGCGGAAAGCTGAAACAATGCGGAAAGATGAAACAATGCGGAAAGATGAAACAATGCGGAAAGATGAAACAATGCGGAAAGATGAAAGATGAAACAATGCGGAAAGATGAAAGATGAAACAATGCGGAAAGATGAAACAATTCGGAAAGATGAAAGATGAAACAATGCGGAAAGATGAAAGATGAAACAATGCGGAAAGATGAAAGATGAAACAATGCGGAAAGATGAAAGATGAAAAAATGCGGAAAGATGAAAGATGAAACAATGCGGAAAGATGAAAGATGAAAGAATGCGGAAAGATGAAAGATGAAACAATGCGGAAAGATGAAAGATTAAACAATGCGGAAAGATGAAAGATGAAACAATGCGGAAAGATGAAAGATGAAACAATGCGGAAAGATGAAAGATGAAACAATGCGGTAAGATGAAACAATGCGGAAAGATGAAACAATGCGGAAAGCTGAAACAATGCGGAAAGATGAAACAATGCGGAAAGATGAAACAATGCGGAAAGATGAAACAATGCGGAAAGATAAAAGATGAAACAATGCGGAAAGATGAAAGATGAAAAAATGCGGAAAGATGAAAGATGAAACAATGCGGAAAGATGAAAGATGAAACAATGCGGAAAGATGAAAGATGAAACAATGCGGAAAGATGAAACAATGCGGAAAGATGAAAGATGAAACAATGCGGAAAGATGAAACAATGCGGAAAGATGAAACAATGCGGAAAGATGAAAGATGAAACAATGCGGAAAGATGAAAGATGAAACAATGCGGAAAGATGAAAGATGAAACAATGCGGAAAGATGAAACAATGGGGAAAGATGAAACAATGCGGAAAGATGAAACAATGCGGAAAGATGAAACAATGCGAAAAGATGAAAGATGAAACAATGCGGAAAGATGAAAGATGAAACAATGCGGAAAGATGAAACAATGCGGAAAGATGAAAGAAGAAACAATGCGGAAAGATGAAAGATGAAAAAATGCGAAAAGATGAAAGATGAAACAATGCGGAAAGATGAAAGATGAAAGAATGCGGAAGATGAAAGATGAAACAATGCGGAAAGATGAAAGATGAAACAATGCGGAAAGATGAAAGATGAAACAATGCGGAAAGATGAAACAATGGGGAAAGATGAAACAATGCGGAAAGATGAAACAATGCGGAAAGATGAAACAATGCGGAAAGATGAAAGATGAAACAATGCGGAAAGATGAAAGATGAAACAATGCGGAAAGATGAAAGATGAAACAATGCGGAAAGATGAAACAATGCGGAAAGATGAAACAATGCGGAAAGATGAAAGATGAAACAATGCGGAAAGATGAAACAATGCGGAAAGATGAAAGATGAAACAATGCGGAAAGATGAAAGATGAAACAATGCGGAAAGATGAAAGATGAAACAATGCGGAAAGATGAAAGATGAAACAATGCGGAAAGATGAAAGATGAAACAATGCGGAAAGATGAAACAATGGGGAAAGATGAAACAATGCGGAAAGATGAAACAATGCGGAAAGATGAAACAATGCGAAAAGATGAAAGATGAAACAATGCGGAAAGATGAAAGATGAAACAATGCGGAAAGATGAAACAATGCGGAAAGATGAAAGAAGAAACAATGCGGAAAGATGAAAGATGAAAAAATGCGAAAAGATGAAAGATGAAACAATGCGGAAAGATGAAAGATGAAAGAATGCGGAAGATGAAAGATGAAACAATGCGGAAAGATGAAAGATGAAACAATGCGGAAAGATGAAAGATGAAACAATGCGGAAAGATGAAAGATGAAACAATGCGGAAAGATGAAAGATGAAAGATGAAACAATGCGGAAAGATGAAAGATGAAACAATGCGGAAGGATGAAAGATGAAACAATGCGGAAAGATGAAAGATGAAACAATGCGGAAAGATGAAAGATGAAAAAATGCGGAAAGATGAAAGATGAAACAATGCGGAAAGATGAAAGATGAAACAATGCGGAAAGATGAAAGATGAAACAATGCGGAAAGATGAAAGATGAAACAATGCGGAAAGATGAAACAATGCGGAAAGATGAAAGATGAAACAATGCGGAAAGATGAAAGATGAAAGAATGCGGAAGATGAAAGATGAAACAATGCGGAAAGATGAAAGATGAAACAATGCGGAAAGATGAAAGATGAAAGAATGCGGAAGATGAAAGATGAAACAATGCGGAAAGATGAAACAATGCGGAAGATGAAAGATGAAACAATGCGGAAAGATGAAACAATGCGGAAAGATGAAACAATGCGGAAAGATGAAAGATGAAACAATGCGAAAAGATGAAAGATGAAACAATGCGGAAAGAGAAAAGATGAAACAATGCGGAAGATGAAAGATGAAACAATGCGGAAAGATGAAACAATGCGGAAAGATGAAAGATGAAACAATGCGGAAAGATGAAAGATGAAACAATGCGGAAAGATGAAAGATGAAACAATGCGGAAAAATGAAAGATGAAACAATGCGGCAAGATGAAAGATGAAACAATGCGGAAAGATGAAAGATGAAAGAATGCGGAAAGATGAAAGATGAAACAATGGGGAAAGATGAAAGATTAAAGAATGCGGAAAGATGAAAGATGAAACAATGCGGAAAGATGAAAGATGAAACAATGCGGAAAGATGAATGATGAAACAATGCGGAAAGATGAAAGATGAAACAATGCGGAAAGATGAAACAATGCGGAAAGATGAAACAATGCGGAAAGATGAAACAATGCGGAAAGATGAAACAATGCGGAAAGATGAAACAATGCGGGAAGATGAAACAATGCGGAAAGATGAAACAATGCGGAAAGATGAAACAATGCGGAAAGATGAAACAATGCGGAAAGATGAAAGATGAAACAATGCGGAAAGATGAAAGATGAAACAATGCGGAAAGATGAAAGATGAAACAATGCGGAAAGATGAAAGATGAAAGAATGCGGAAGATGAAAGATGAAACAATGCGGAAAGATGAAACAATGCGGAAAGATGAAAGATGAAACAATGCGGAAAGATGGAAGATGAAACAATGCGGAAAGATGAAAGATGAATCAATGCGGAAAGATGAAAGATGAAACAATGCGGAAAGATGAAAGATGAAACAATGCGGAAAGATGAAAGATGAAACAATGCGGAAAGATGAAAGATGAAACAATGCGGAAAGATGAAACAATGCGGAAAGATGAAAGATGAAACAATGCGGAAAGATGAATGATGAAACAATGCGGAAAGATGAAAGATGAAACAATGCGGAAAGATGAATGATGAAACAATGCGGAAAGATGAAAGATGAAACAATGCGGAAAGATGAAACAATGCGGAAAGATGAAACAATGCGGAAAGATGAAACAATGCGGAAAGATGAAACAATGCGGAAAGATGAAACAATGCGGAAAGATGAAACAATGCGGAAAGATGAAACAATGCGGAAAGATGAAACAATGCGGAAAGATGAAACAATGCGGAAAGATGAAACAATGCGGAAAGATGAAACAATGCGGAAAGATGAAACAATGCGGAAAGATGAAAGATGAAAAAATGCGGAAAGATGAAAGATGAAACAATGCGGAAAGATGAAAGATGAAAAAATGCGGAAAGATGAAAGATGAAACAATGCGGAAAGATGAAAGATGAAAGAATGCGGAAGATGAAAGATGAAACAATGCGGAAAGATGAAAGATGAAACAATGCGAAAAGATGAAAGATGAAACAATGCGGAAAGATGAAAGATGAAACAATGCGGAAAGATGAAAGATGAAACAATGCGGAAAGATGAAAGATGAAACAATGCGGAAAGATGAAACAATGCGGAAAGATGAAAGATGAAACAATGCGGAAAGATGAAAGATGAAAAAATGCGGACAGATGAAAAATGAAACAATGCGGAAAGATGAAAGATGAAAGAATGCGGAAGATGAAAGATGAGACAATGCGGAAAGATGACAGATGAAACAATGCGGAAAGATGAAAGATGAAACAATGCGGAAAGATGAAAGATGAAACAATGCGGAAAGATGAAAGATGAAAGAATGCGGAAAGATGAAAGATGAAACAATGCGGAAAGATGAAAGATGAAACAATGCGGAAAGATGAAAGATGAAACAATGCGGAAAGATGAAAGATGAAAAAATGCGGAAAGATGAAAGATGAAACAATGCGGAAAGATGAAAGATGAAACAATGCGGAAAGATGAAAGATGAAACAATGCGGAAAGATGAAAGATGAAGAAATGCGGAAAGATGAAAAATGAAACAATGCGGAAAGATGAAAGATGAAAGAATGCGGAAAGATGAAAGATGAAACAATGCGGAAAGATGAAAGATGAAACAATGCGGAAAGATGAAAGATGAAAAAATGCGGAAAGATGAAAGATGAAAGAATGCGGAAAGATGAAAGATGAAACAATGCGGAAAGATGAAAGATGAAACAATGCGGAAAGATGAAACAATGCGGAAAGATGAAAGATGAAACAATGCGGAAAGATGAAAGATGAAAAAATGCGGAAAGATGAAAAATGAAACAATGCGGAAAGATGAAAGATGAAAGAATGCGGAAGATGAAAGATGAAACAATGCGGAAAGATGAAAGATGAAACATTGCGGAAAGATGAAAGATGAAACAATGCGGAAAGATGAAAGATGAAAGAATGCGGAAAGATGAAAGATGAAACAATGCGGAAAGATGAAAGATGAAACAATGCGGAAAGATGAAAGATGAAACAATGCGGAAAGATGAAAGATGAAAGAATGCGGAAAGATGAAAGATGAAACAATGCGGAAAGATGAAAGATGAAACAATGCGGAAAGATGAAAGATGAAACAATGCGGAAAGATGAAACAATGCGGAAAGATGAAAGATGAAACAATGCGGAAAGATGAAAGATGAAAAAATGCGGAAAGATGAAAGATGAAACAATGCGGAAAGATGAAAGATGAAAGAATGCGGAAGATGAAAGATGAAACAATGCGGAAAGATGAAACAATGCGGAAAGATGAAAGATGAAACAATGCGGAAGATGAAAGATGAAACAATGCGGAAAGATGAAACAATGCGGAAAGATGAAAGATGAAACAATGCGGAAAGATGAAAGATGAAACAATGCGGAAAGATGAAAGATGAAACAATGCGGAAAGATGAAAGATGAAACAATGCGGAAAGATGAAAGATGAAACAATGCGGAAAGATGAAAGATGAAACAATGCGGAAAGATGAAAGATGAAACAATGCGGAAAGATGAAAGATGAAGCAATGCGGAAAGATGAAAGATTAAACAATGCGGAAAGATGAAAGATGAAACAATGCGGAAAGATGAAAGATGAAACAATGCGGAAAGATGAAAGATGAAACAATGCGGAAAGATGAAACAATGCGGAAAGATGAAACAATGCGGAAAGATGAAACAATGCGGAAAGATGAAACAATGCGGAAAGATGAAACAATGCGGAAAGATGAAACAATGCGGAAAGATGAAACAATGCGGAAAGATGAAACAATGCGGAAAGATGAAACAATGCGGAAAGATGAAACAATGCGGAAAGATGAAACAATGCGGAAAGATGAAACAATGCGGAAAGATGAAACAATGCGGAAAGATGAAAGATGAAACAATGCGGAAAGATGAAAGATGAAACAATGCGGAAAGATGAAAGATGAAACAATGCAGAAAGATAAAAGATGAAAGAATGCGGAAAGATGAAAGATGAAACAATGCGGAAAGATGAAAGATGAAACAATGCGGAAAGATGAAAGATGAAACAATGCGGAAAGATGAAACAATGCGGAAAGATGAAACAATGCGGAAAGATGAAACAATGCGGAAAGATGAAACAATGCGGAAAGATGAAACAATGCGGAAAGATGAAACAATGCGGAAAGATGAAACAATGCGGAAAGATGAAACAATGCGGAAAGATGAAACAATGCGGAAAGATGAAACAATGCGGAAAGATGAAACAATGCGGAAAGATGAAACAATGCGGAAAGATGAAACAATGCGGAAAGATGAAACAATGCGGAAAGATGAAACAATGCGGAAAGATGAAACAATGCGGAAAGATGAAACAATGCGGAAAGATGAAACAATGCGGAAAGATGAAACAATGCGGAAAGATGAAACAATGCGGAAAGATGAAACAATGCGGAAAGATGAAACAATGCGGAAAGATGAAACAATGCGGAAAGATGAAACAATGCGGAAAGATGAAACAATGCGGAAAGATGAAACAATGCGGAAAGATGAAACAATGCGGAAAGATGAAACAATGCGGAAAGATGAAACAATGCGGAAAGATGAAACAATGCGGAAAGATGAAACAATGCGGAAAGATGAAACAATGCGGAAAGATGAAACAATGCGGAAAGATGAAACAATGCGGAAAGATGAAACAATGCGGAAAGATGAAACAATGCGGAAAGATGAAACAATGCGGAAAGATGAAAGATGAAAGAATGCGGAAAGATGAAAGATGAAACAATGCGGAAAGATGAAAGATGAAACAATGCGGAAAGATGAAAGATGAAACAATGCAGAAAGATGAAAGATGAAAGAATGCGGAAAGATGAAAGATGAAACAATGCGGAAAGATGAAAGATGAAACAATGCGGAAAGATGAAAGATGAAACAATGCGGAAAGATGAAAGATGAAAAAATGCGGAAAGATGAAAGATGAAACAATGCGGAAAGATGAAAGATGAAAGAATGCGGAAAGATGAAACAATGCGGAAAGATGAAAGATGAAACAATGCGGAAAGATGAAAGATGAAACAATGCGGAAAGATGAAAGATGAAACAATGCGGAAAGATGAAAGATGAAAAAATGCGGAAAGATGAAACAATGCGGAAAGATGAAAGATGAAACAATGCGGAAAGATGAAAGATGAAAAAATGCGGAAAGATGAAAAATGAAACAATGCGGAAAGATGAAAGATGAAACAATGCGGAAAGATGAAAGATGAAACAATGCGGAAAGATGAAAGATGAAACAATGCGGAAAGATGAAACAATGCGGAAAGATGAAACAATGCGGAAAGATGAAACAATGCGGAAAGATGAAACAATGCGGGAAGATGAAACAATGCGGAAAGATGAAACAATGCGGAAAGATGAAACAATGCGGAAAGATGAAACAATGCGGAAAGATGAAAGATGAAACAATGCGGAAAGATGAAAGATGAAACAATGCGGAAAGATGAAAGATGAAACAATGCGGAAAGATGAAAGATGAAAGAATGCGGAAGATGAAAGATGAAACAATGCGGAAAGATGAAACAATGCGGAAAGATGAAAGATGAAACAATGCGGAAAGATGGAAGATGAAACAATGCGGAAAGATGAAAGATGAATCAATGCGGAAAGATGAAAGATGAAACAATGCGGAAAGATGAAAGATGAAACAATGCGGAAAGATGAAAGATGAAACAATGCGGAAAGATGAAAGATGAAACAATGCGGAAAGATGAAACAATGCGGAAAGATGAAAGATGAAACAATGCGGAAAGATGAATGATGAAACAATGCGGAAAGATGAAAGATGAAACAATGCGGAAAGATGAATGATGAAACAATGCGGAAAGATGAAAGATGAAACAATGCGGAAAGATGAAACAATGCGGAAAGATGAAACAATGCGGAAAGATGAAACAATGCGGAAAGATGAAACAATGCGGAAAGATGAAACAATGCGGAAAGATGAAACAATGCGGAAAGATGAAACAATGCGGAAAGATGAAACAATGCGGAAAGATGAAACAATGCGGAAAGATGAAACAATGCGGAAAGATGAAACAATGCGGAAAGATGAAACAATGCGGAAAGATGAAAGATGAAAAAATGCGGAAAGATGAAAGATGAAACAATGCGGAAAGATGAAAGATGAAAAAATGCGGAAAGATGAAAGATGAAACAATGCGGAAAGATGAAAGATGAAAGAATGCGGAAGATGAAAGATGAAACAATGCGGAAAGATGAAAGATGAAACAATGCGAAAAGATGAAAGATGAAACAATGCGGAAAGATGAAAGATGAAACAATGCGGAAAGATGAAAGATGAAACAATGCGGAAAGATGAAAGATGAAACAATGCGGAAAGATGAAACAATGCGGAAAGATGAAAGATGAAACAATGCGGAAAGATGAAAGATGAAAAAATGCGGACAGATGAAAAATGAAACAATGCGGAAAGATGAAAGATGAAAGAATGCGGAAGATGAAAGATGAGACAATGCGGAAAGATGACAGATGAAACATTGCGGAAAGATGAAAGATGAAACAATGCGGAAAGATGAAAGATGAAAGAATGCGGAAAGATGAAAGATCAAACAATGCGGAAAGATGAAAGATGAAACAATGCGGAAAGATGAAAGATGAAACAATGCGGAAAGATGAAAGATGAAAGAATGCGGAAAGATGAAAGATGAAACAATGCGGAAAGATGAAAGATGAAACAATGCGGAAAGATGAAAGATGAAACAATGCTGAAAGATGAAAGATGAAAAAATGCGGAAAGATGAAAGATGAAACAATGCGGAAAGATGAAAGATGAAACAATGCGGAAAGATGAAAGATGAAACAATGCGGAAAGATGAAAGATGAAGAAATGCGGAAAGATGAAAAATGAAACAATGCGGAAAGATGAAAGATGAAAGAATGCGGAAAGATGAAAGATGAAACAATGCGGAAAGATGAAAGATGAAACAATGCGGAAAGATGAAAGATGAAAAAATGCGGAAAGATGAAAGATGAAAGAATGCGGAAAGATGAAAGATGAAACAATGCGGAAAGATGAAAGATGAAACAATGCGGAAAGATGAAACAATGCGGAAAGATGAAAGATGAAACAATGCGGAAAGATGAAAGATGAAAAAATGCGGAAAGATGAAAAATGAAACAATGCGGAAAGATGAAAGATGAAAGAATGCGGAAGATGAAAGATGAAACAATGCGGAAAGATGAAAGATGAAACATTGCGGAAAGATGAAAGATGAAACAATGCGGAAAGATGAAAGATGAAAGAATGCGGAAAGATGAAAGATGAAACAATGCGGAAAGATGAAAGATGAAACAATGCGGAAAGATGAAAGATGAAACAATGCGGAAAGATGAAAGATGAAAGAATGCGGAAAGATGAAAGATGAAACAATGCGGAAAGATGAAAGATGAAACAATGCGGAAAGATGAAAGATGAAACAATGCGGAAAGATGAAACAATGCGGAAAGATGAAAGATGAAACAATGCGGAAAGATGAAAGATGAAAAAATGCGGAAAGATGAAAGATGAAACAATGCGGAAAGATGAAAGATGAAAGAATGCGGAAGATGAAAGATGAAACAATGCGGAAAGATGAAACAATGCGGAAAGATGAAAGATGAAACAATGCGGAAGATGAAAGATGAAACAATGCGGAAAGATGAAACAATGCGGAAAGATGAAAGATGAAACAATGCGGAAAGATGAAAGATGAAACAATGCGGAAAGATGAAAGATGAAACAATGCGGAAAGATGAAAGATGAAACAATGCGGAAAGATGAAAGATGAAACAATGCGGAAAGATGAAAGATGAAACAATGCGGAAAGATGAAAGATGAAACAATGCGGAAAGATGAAAGATGAAGCAATGCGGAAAGATGAAAGATTAAACAATGCGGAAAGATGAAAGATGAAACAATGCGGAAAGATGAAAGATGAAACAATGCGGAAAGATGAAAGATGAAACAATGCGGAAAGATGAAACAATGCGGAAAGATGAAACAATGCGGAAAGATGAAACAATGCGGAAAGATGAAACAATGCGGAAAGATGAAACAATGCGGAAAGATGAAACAATGCGGAAAGATGAAACAATGCGGAAAGATGAAACAATGCGGAAAGATGAAACAATGCGGAAAGATGAAACAATGCGGAAAGATGAAACAATGCGGAAAGATGAAACAATGCGGAAAGATGAAACAATGCGGAAAGATGAAAGATGAAACAATGCGGAAAGATGAAAGATGAAACAATGCGGAAAGATGAAAGATGAAACAATGCAGAAAGATAAAAGATGAAAGAATGCGGAAAGATGAAAGATGAAACAATGCGGAAAGATGAAAGATGAAACAATGCGGAAAGATGAAAGATGAAACAATGCGGAAAGATGAAACAATGCGGAAAGATGAAACAATGCGGAAAGATGAAACAATGCGGAAAGATGAAACAATGCGGAAAGATGAAACAATGCGGAAAGATGAAACAATGCGGAAAGATGAAACAATGCGGAAAGATGAAACAATGCGGAAAGATGAAACAATGCGGAAAGATGAAACAATGCGGAAAGATGAAACAATGCGGAAAGATGAAACAATGCGGAAAGATGAAACAATGCGGAAAGATGAAACAATGCGGAAAGATGAAACAATGCGGAAAGATGAAACAATGCGGAAAGATGAAACAATGCGGAAAGATGAAACAATGCGGAAAGATGAAACAATGCGGAAAGATGAAACAATGCGGAAAGATGAAACAATGCGGAAAGATGAAACAATGCGGAAAGATGAAACAATGCGGAAAGATGAAACAATGCGGAAAGATGAAACAATGCGGAAAGATGAAACAATGCGGAAAGATGAAACAATGCGGAAAGATGAAACAATGCGGAAAGATGAAACAATGCGGAAAGATGAAACAATGCGGAAAGATGAAACAATGCGGAAAGATGAAAGATGAAAGAATGCGGAAAGATGAAAGATGAAACAATGCGGAAAGATGAAAGATGAAACAATGCGGAAAGATGAAAGATGAAACAATGCAGAAAGATGAAAGATGAAAGAATGCGGAAAGATGAAAGATGAAACAATGCGGAAAGATGAAAGATGAAACAATGCGGAAAGATGAAAGATGAAACAATGCGGAAAGATGAAAGATGAAAAAATGCGGAAAGATGAAAGATGAAACAATGCGGAAAGATGAAAGATGAAAGAATGCGGAAAGATGAAACAATGCGGAAAGATGAAAGATGAAACAATGCGGAAAGATGAAAGATGAAACAATGCGGAAAGATGGAAGATGAAACAATGCGGAAAGATGAAAGATGAAAAAATGCGGAAAGATGAAACAATGCGGAAAGATGAAAGATGAAACAATGCGGAAAGATGAAAGATGAAAAAATGCGGAAAGATGAAAAATGAAACAATGCGGAAAGATGAAAGATGAAACAATGCGGAAAGATGAAAGATGAAACAATGCGGAAAGATGAAAGATGAAACAATGCGGAAAGATGAAAGATGAAACAATGCGGAAAGATGAAAGATGAAACAATGCGGAAAGATGAAACAATGCGGAAAGATGAAAGATGAAACAATGCGGAAAGATGAAAGATGAAAAAATGCGGAAAGATGAAAAATGAAACAATGCGGAAAGATGAAAGATGAAAGAATGCGGAAGATGAAAGATGAGACAATGCGGAATGATGAAAGATGAAACATTGCGGAAAGATGAAAGATGAAACAATGAGGAAAGATGAAAGATGAAAGAATGCGGAAAGATGAAAGATGAAACAATGCGGAAAGATGAAAGATGAAACAATGCGGAAAGATGAAACAATGCGGAAAGATGAAAGATGAAACAATGCGGAAAGATGAAAGATGAAAGAATGCGGAAAGATGAAAGATGAAACAATGCGGAAAGATGAAAGATGAATAATGCGGAAAGATGAAAGATGAAACAATGCGGAAAGATGAAAGATGAAAAAATGCGGAAAGATGAAAGATGAAACAATGCGGAAAGATGAAAGATGAAACAATGCGGAAAGATGAAACAATGCGGAAAGATGAAAGATGAAACAATGCGGAAAGATGAAAGATGAAAAAATGCGGAAAGATGAAAAATGAAACAATGCGGAAAGATGAAAGATGAAAGAATGCGGAAAGATGAAAGATGAAACAATGCGGAAAGATGAAAGATGAAACAATGCGGAAAGATGAAAGATGAAAAAATGCGGAAAGATGAAAGATGAAAGAATGCGGAAAGATGAAAGATGAAACAATGCGGAAAGATGAAAGATGAAACAATGCGGAAAGATGAAACAATGCGGAAAGATGAAAGATGAAACAATGCGGAAAGATGAAAGATGAAAAAATGCGGAAAGATGAAAGATGAAACAATGCGGAAAGATGAAAGATGAAACAATGCGGAAAGATGAAAGATGAAACAATGCGGAAAGATGAAAGATGAAACAATGCGGAAAGATGAAACAATGCGGAAAGATGAAACAATGCGGAAAGGTGAAACAATGCGGAAAGATGAAACAATGCGGAAAGATGAAAGATGAAACAATGCGGAAAGATGAAAGATGAAAGAATGCGGAAGATGAAAGATGAAACAATGCGGAAAGATGAAAGATGAAACATTGCGGAAAGATGAAAGATGAAAGAATGCGGAAAGATGAAAGATGAAAGAATGCGGAAAGATGAAAGATGAAACAATGCGGAAAGATGAAAGATGAAACAATGCGGAAAGATGAAAGATGAAACAATGCGGAAAGATGAAAGATGAAACAATGCGGAAAGATGAAAGATGAAACAATGCGGAAAGATGAAAGATGAAACAATGCGGAAAGATGAAAGATGAAACAATGCGGAAAGATGAAAGATGAAAGAATGCGGAAGATGAAAGATGAAACAATGCGGAAAGATGAAACAATGCGGAAAGATGAAAGATGAAACAATGCGGAAAGATGAAAGATGAAAAAATGCGGAAAGATGAAACAATGCGGAAAGATGAAAGATGAAAGAATGCGGAAGATGAAAGATGAAACAATGCGGAAAGATGAAACAATGCAGAAAGATGAAAGATGAAACAATGCGGAAAGATGAAAGATGAAAAAATGCGGAAAGATGAAAGATGAAACAATGCGGAAAGATGAAAGATGAAAGAATGCGGAAGATGAAAGATGAAACAATGCGGAAAGATGAAACAATGCGGAAAGATGAAACAATGCGGAAAGATGAAACAATGCGGAAAGATGAAACAATGCGGAAAGATGAAACAATGCGGAAAGATGAAACAATGCGGAAAGATGAAACAATGCGGAAAGATGAAAGATGAAACAATGCGGAAAGATGAAAGATGAAACAATGCGGAAAGATGAAAGATGAAACAATGCGGAAAGATGAAACAATGCGGAAAGATGAAACAATGCGGAAAGATGAAAGATGAAACAATGCGGAAAGATGAAAGATGAAACAATGCGGAAAGATGAAAGATGAAACAATGCGGAAAGATGAAAGATGAAACAATGCGGAAAGATGAAAGATGAAACAATGCGGAAAGATGAAAGATGAAACAATGCGGAAAGATGAAAGATGAAAGAATGCGGAAGATGAAAGATGAAACAATGCGGAAAGATGAAACAATGCGGAAAGATGAAAGATGAAACAATGCGGAAAGATGAAAGATGAAACAATGCGGAAAGATGAAAGATGAAAAAATGCGGAAAGATGAAAGATGAAACAATGCGGAAAGATGAAAGATGAAAGAATGCGGAAAGATGACAGATGAAACAATGCGGAGAGATGAAAGATGAAAGAATGCGGAAGATGAAAGATGAAACAATGCGGAAAGATGAAAGATGAAACAATGCGGAAAGATGAAACAATGCGGAAAGATGAAACAATGCGGAAAGATGAAAGATGAAACAATGCGGAAGATGAAAGATGAAACAATGCGGAAAGATGAAACAATGCGGAAAGATGAAAGATGAAACAATGCGGAAAGATGAAAGATGAAACAATGCGGAAAGATGAAAGATGAAACAATGCGGAAAGATGAAAGATGAAACAATGCGGAAAGATGAAAGATGAAAGAATGCGGAAAGATGAAAGATGAAACAATGCGGAAAGATGAAAGATGAAACAATGCGGAAAGATGAAAGATGAAACAATGCGGAAAGATGAAAGATGAAAAAATGCGGAAAGATGAAAGATGAAACAATGCGGAAAGATGAAAGATGAAACAATGCGGAAAGATGAAAGATGAAACAATGCGGAAAGATGAAACAATGCGGAAAGATGAAACAATGCGGAAAGATGAAAGATGAAACAATGCGGAAAGATGAAAGATGAAACAATGCGGAAAGATAAAAGATGAAAGAATGCGGAAAGATGAAAGATGAAACAATGCGGAAAGATGAAAGATGAAACAATGCGGAAAGATGAAAGATGAAACAATGCGGAAAGATGAAAGATGAAACAATGCGGAAAGATGAAAGATGAAACAATGCGGAAAGATGAAACAATGCGGAAAGATGAAACAATGCGGAAAGATGAAACAATGCGGAAAGATGAAACAATGCGGAAAGATGAAACAATGCGGAAAGATGAAACAATGCGGAAAGATGAAACAATGCGGAAAGATGAAACAATGCGGAAAGATGAAACAATGCGGAAAGATGAAACAATGCGGAAAGATGAAACAATGCGGAAAGATGAAACAATGCGGAAAGATGAAACAATGCGGAAAGATGAAACAATGCGGAAAGATGAAACAATGCGGAAAGATGAAACAATGCGGAAAGATGAAACAATGCGGAAAGATGAAACAATGCGGAAAGATGAAACAATGCGGAAAGATGAAACAATGCGGAAAGATGAAACAATGCGGAAAGATGAAACAATGCGGAAAGATGAAACAATGCGGAAAGATGAAACAATGCGGAAAGATGAAACAATGCGGAAAGATGAAACAATGCGGAAAGATGAAACAATGCGGAAAGATGAAAGATGAAAGAATGCGGAAAGATGAAAGATGAAACAATGCGGAAAGATGAAAGATGAAACAATGCGGAAAGATGAAAGATGAAACAATGCAGAAAGATGAAAGATGAAAGAATGCGGAAAGATGAAAGATGAAACAATGCGGAAAGATGAAAGATGAAACAATGCGGAAAGATGAAAGATGAAACAATGCGGAAAGATGAAAGATGAAAAAATGCGGAAAGATGAAAGATGAAACAATGCGGAAAGATGAAAGATGAAAGAATGCGGAAGATGAAAGATGAAACAATGCGGAAAGATGAAACAATGCGGAAAGATGAAAGATGAAACAATGCGGAAAGATGAAACAATGCGGAAAGATGAAAGATGAAACAATGCGGAAAGATGAAAGATGAAAAAATGCGGAAAGATGAAACAATGCGGAAAGATGAAACAATGCGGAAAGATGAAACAATGCGGAAAGATGAAACAATGCGGAAAGATGAAACAATGCGGAAAGATGAAAGATGAAACAATGCGGAAAGATGAAAGATGAATAAATGCGGAAAGATGAAAGATGAAACAATGCGGAAAGATGAAAGATGAAAAAATGCGGAAAGATGAAAGATGAAACAATGCGGAAAGATGAAAGATGAAAGAATGCGGAAGATGAAAGATGAAACAATGCGGAAAGATGAAAGATGAAACAATGCGGAAAGATGAAACAATGCGGAAAGATGAAAGATGAAACAATGCGGAAAGATGAAAGATGAAAAAATGCGGAAAGATGAAACAATGCGGAAAGATGAAACAATGCGGAAAGATGAAACAATGCGGAAAGATGAAACAATGCGGAAAGATGAAACAATGCGGAAAGATGAAACAATGCGGAAAGATGAAAGATGAAACAATGCGGAAAGATGAAAGATGAAACAATGCGGAAAGATGAAAGATGAAACAATGCGGAAAGATGAAAGATGAAACAATGCGGAAAGATGAAAGATGAAACAATGCGGAAAGATGAAAGATGAAACAATGCGGAAAGATGAAACAATGCGGAAAGATGAAAGATGAAACAATGCGGAAAGATGAAAGATGAAAAAATGCGGAAAGATGAAAAATGAAACAATGCGGAAAGATGAAAGATGAAAGAATGCGGAAGATGAAAGATGAGACAATGCGGAAAGATGAAAGATGAAACATTGCGGAAAGATGAAAGATGAAACAATGCGGAAAGATGAAAGATGAAAGAATGCGGAAAGATGAAAGATGAAACAATGCGGAAAGATGAAAGATGAAACAATGCGGAAAGATGAAAGATGAAACAATGCGGAAAGATGAAAGATGAAAGAATGCGGAAAGATGAAAGATGAAACAATGCGGAAAGATGAAAGATGAAACAATGCGGAAAGATGAAAGATGAAACAATGCGGAAAGATGAAAGATGAAACAATGCGGAAAGATGAAAGATGAAACAATGCGGAAAGATGAAAGATGAAACAATGCGGAAAGATGAAAGATGAAACAATGCGGAAAGATGAAAGATGAAACAATGCGGAAAGATGAAAGATGAAACAATGCGGAAAGATGAAAGATGAAAGAATGCGGAAGATGAAAGATGAAACAATGCGGAAAGATGAAACAATGCGGAAAGATGAAAGATGAAACAATGCGGAAAGATGAAAGATGAAACAATGCGGAAAGATGAAAGATGAAAAAATGCGGAAAGATGAAAGATGAAACAATGCGGAAAGATGAAAGATGAAAGAATGCGGAAAGATGAAAGATGAAACAATGCGGAAAGATGAAAGATGAAACAATGCGGAAAGATGAAAGATGAAAGAATGCGGAAAGATGAAAGATGAAACAATGCGGAAAGATGAAAGATGAAACAATGCGGAAAGATGAAAGATGAAAGAATGCGGAAAGATGAAAGATGAAACAATGCGGAAAGATGAAAGATGAAACAATGCGGAAAGATGAAAGATGAAACAATGCGGAAAGATGAAAGATGAAACAATGTGGAAAGATGAAACAATGCGGAAAGATGAAACAATGCGGAAAGATGAAACAATGCGGAAAGATGAAAGATGAAACAATGCGGAAAGATGAAAGATGAAACAATGCGGAAAGATGAAAGATGAAACAATGCGGAAAGATGAAAGATGAAACAATGCGGAAAGATGAAAGATGAAACAATGCGGAAAGATGAAAGATGAAACAATGCGGAAAGATGAAAGATGAAACAATGCGGAAAGATGAAAGATGAAACAATGCGGAAAGATGAAAGATGAAACAATGCGGAAAGATGAAACAATGCGGAAAGATGAAACAATGCGGAAAGATGAAACAATGCGGAAAGATGAAACAATGCGGAAAGATGAAACAATGCGGAAAGATGAAACAATGCGGAAAGATGAAACAATGCGGAAAGATGAAACAATGCGGAAAGATGAAACAATGCGGAAAGATGAAACAATGCGGAAAGATGAAACAATGCGGAAAGATGAAACAATGCGGAAAGATGAAACAATGCGGAAAGATGAAACAATGCGGAAAGATGAAACAATGCGGAAAGATGAAACAATGCGGAAAGATGAAACAATGCGGAAAGATGAAACAATGCGGAAAGATGAAACAATGCGGAAAGATGAAACAATGCGGAAAGATGAAACAATGCGGAAAGATGAAACAATGCGGAAAGATGAAACAATGCGGAAAGATGAAACAATGCGGAAAGATGAAACAATGCGGAAAGATGAAACAATGCGGAAAGATGAAACAATGCGGAAAGATGAAACAATGCGGAAAGATGAAACAATGCGGAAAGATGAAACAATGCGGAAAGATGAAACAATGCGGAAAGATGAAACAATGCGGAAAGATGAAACAATGCGGAAAGATGAAACAATGCGGAAAGATGAAAGATGAAAGAATGCGGAAAGATGAAAGATGAAACAATGCGGAAAGATGAAAGATGAAACAATGCGGAAAGATGAAAGATGAAACAATGCAGAAAGATGAAAGATGAAAGAATGCGGAAAGATGAAAGATGAAACAATGCGGAAAGATGAAAGATGAAACAATGCGGAAAGATGAAAGATGAAACAATGCGGAAAGATGAAAGATGAAAAAATGCGGAAAGATGAAAGATGAAACAATGCGGAAAGATGAAAGATGAAAGAATGCGGAAGATGAAAGATGAAACAATGCGGAAAGATGAAACAATGCGGAAAGATGAAAGATGAAACAATGCGGAAAGATGAAAGATGAAAAAATGCGGAAAGATGAAAGATGAAACAATGCGGAAAGATGAAAGATGAAAGAATGCGGAAAGATGAAAGATGAAAAAATGCGGAAAGATGAAAGATGAAACAATGCGGAAAGATGAAAGATGAAAGAATGCGGAAGATGAAAGATGAAACAATGCGGAAAGATGAAACAATGCGGAAAGATGAAACAATGCGGAAAGATGAAACAATGCGGAAAGATGAAACAATGCGGAAAGATGAAAGATGAAACAATGCGGAAAGATGAAAGATGAAACAATGCGGAAAGATGAAAGATGAAACAATGCGGAAAGATGAAAGATGAAAAAATGCGGAAAGATGAAAGATGAAAGAATGCGGAAAGATGAAAGATGAAACAATGCGGAAAGATAAAAGATGAAACAATGCGGAAAGATGAAAGATGAAACTATGCGGAAAGATGAAAGATGAAACAATGCGGAAAGATGAAAGATGAAAAAATGCGGAAAGATGAAAGATGAAACAATGCGGAAAGATGAAAGATGAAAGAATGCGGAAGATGAAAGATGAAACAATGCGGAAAGATGAAAGATGAAACATTGCGGAAATATGAAAGATGAAACAATGCGGAAAGATGAAAGATGAAAGAATGCGGAAAGATGAAACAATGCGGAAAGATGAAACAATGCGGAAATATGAAAGATGAAAGAATGCGGAAAGATGAAAGATGAAACAATGCGGAAAGATGAAAGATGAAAGAATGCGGAAAGATGAAAGATGAAACAATGCGGAAAGATGAAAGATGAAACAATGCGGAAAGATGAAAGATGAAACAATGCGGAAAGATGAAAGATGAAAAAATGCGGAAAGATGAAAGATGAAACAATGCGGAAAGATGAAAGATGAAACAATGCGGAAAGATGAAAGATGAAACAATGCGGAAAGATGAAAGATGAAAGAATGCGGAAAGATGAAAGATGAAACAATGCGGAAAGATGAAAGATGAAAGAATGCGGAAAGATGAAAGATGAAACAATGCGGAAAGATGAAAGATGAAACAATGCGGAAAGATGAAAGATGAAACAATGCGGAAAGATGAAAGATGAAAAAATGCGGAAAGATGAAAGATGAAACAATGCGGAAAGATGAAAGATGAAACAATTCGGAAAGATGAAAGATGAAACAATGCGGAAAGATGAAGATGAAATGGGAAAGATAAAGATGAAACAATGCGGAAAGATAAAAGATGAAACAATGCGGAAAGATGAAAGATGAAACAATGCGGAAAGATGAAAGATGAAACAATGCGGAAAGATGAAAGATGAAACAATGCGGAAAGATGAAAGATGAAACAATGTTGAAAGATGTAAGATGAAACAATGCGGAAAGATGAAAGATGATACAATGCGGAAAGATGAAAGATGAAACAATGCGGAAAGATGAAAGATGAAACAATGCGGAAAGATGAAAGATGAAAAAATGCGGAAGATGAAAGATGAAACAATGCGGAAAGATGAAAGATGAAAGAATGCGGAAGATGAAAGATGAAACAATGCGGAAAGATGAAAGATGAAACAATGCGGAAAGATGAAAGATGAAACAATGCGGAAAGATGAAAGATGAAACAATGCGGAAAGATGAAAGATGAAACAATGCGGAAAGATGAAAGATGAAACAATGCGGAAAGATGAAAGATGAAACAATGCGGAAAGATGAAAGATGAAACAATTCGGAAAGATGAAAGATGAAACAATGCGGAAAGATGAAAGATGAAACAATGCGGAAAGATGAAAGATGAAACAATGCGGAAAGATGAAAGATGAAACAATGCGGAAAGATGAAAGATGAAACAATGCGGAAAGATGAATGATGAAACAATGCGGAAAGATGAAAGATGAAACAATGCGGAAAGATGAAACAATGCGGAAAGATGAAACAATGCGGAAAGATGAAACAATGCGGAAAGATGAAACAATGCGGAAAGATGAAACAATGCGGAAAGATGAAACAATGCGGAAAGATGAAACAATGCGGAAAGATGAAACAATGCGGAAAGATGAAACAATGCGGAAAGATGAAAGATGAAAAAATGCGGAAAGATGAAAGATGAAACAATGCGGAAAGATGAAAGATGAAAGAATGCGGAAGATGAAAGATGAAACAATGCGGAAAGATGAAAGATGAAACATTGCGGAAATATGAAAGATGAAACAATGCGGAAAGATGAAAGATGAAAGAATGCGGAAAGATGAAACAATGCGGAAAGATGAAACAATGCGGAAAGATGAAACAATGCGGAAAGATGAAACAATGCGGAAATATGAAAGATGAAAGAATGCGGAAAGATGAAAGATGAAAGATGAAAGAATGCGGAAAGATGAAAGATGAAACAATGCGGAAAGATGAAAGATGAAACAATGCGGAAAGATGAAAGATGAAACAATGCGGAAAGATGAAAGATGAAAAAATGCGGAAAGATGAAAGATGAAACAATGCGGAAAGATGAAAGATGAAACAATGCGGAAAGATGAAAGATGAAACAATGCGGAAAGATGAAAGATGAAAGAATGCGGAAAGATGAAAGATGAAACAATGCGGAAAGATGAAAGATGAAACAATGCGGAAAGATGAAACAATGCGGAAAGATGAAAGATGAAAGAATGCGGAAAGATGAAAGATGAAACAATGCGGAAAGATGAAAGATGAAAGAATGCGGAAAGATGAAAGATGAAACAATGCGGAAAGATGAAAGATGAAACAATGCGGAAAGATGAAACAATGCGGAAAGATGAAACAATGCGGAAAGATGAAAGATGAAACAATGCGGAAAGATGAAAGATGCAAAAAATGCGGAAAGATGAAAGATGAAACAATGCGGAAAGATGAAAGATGAAAAAATGCGGAAAGATGAAAGATGAAACAATGCGGAAAGATGAAAGATGAAACAATTCGGAAAGATGAAAGATGAAACAATGCGGAAAGATGAAAGATGAAAGAATGCGGAAAGATGAAAGATGAAACAATGCGAAAAGATGAAAGATGAAACAATGCGGAAAGATGAAAGATGAAACAATGCGGAAAGATGAAAGATGAAACAATGCGGAAAGATGAAAGATGAAACAATGCGGAAAGATGAAAGATCAAAAAATGCGGAAAGATGAAAGATGAAACAATGCGGAAAGATGTAAGATGAAACATTGCGGAAAGATGAAAGATGATACAATGCGGAAAGATGAAAGATGAAACAATGCGGAAAGATGAAAGATGAAACAATGCGGAAAGATGAAAGATGAAAAAATGCGGAAAGATGAAAGATGAAACAATGCGGAAAGATGAAAGATGAAAGAATGCGGAAGATGAAAGATGAAACAATGCGGAAAGATGAAACAATGCGGAAAGATGAAACAATGCGGAAAGATGAAAGATGAAACAATGCGGAAAGATGAAAGATGAAACAATGCGGAAAGATGAAAGATGAAACAATGCGGAAAGATGAAAGATGAAACAATGCGGAAAGATGAAAGATGAAACAATGCGGAAAGATGAAAGATGAAACAATGCGGAAAGATGAAAGATGAAACAATGCGGAAAGATGAAAGATTAAACAATGCGGAAAGATGAAAGATGAAACAATTCGGAAAGATGAAAGATGAAACAATGCGGAAAGATGAAAGATGAAACAATGCGGAAAGATGAAAGATGAAACAATGCGGAAAGATGAAAGATGAAACAATGCGGAAAGATGAAAGATGAAACAATGCGGAAAGATGAATGATGAAACAATGCGGAAAGATGGAAGATGAAACAATGCGGAAAGATGAAACAATGCGGAAAGATGAAACAATGCGGAAAGATGAAACAATGCGGAAAGATGAAACAATGCGGAAAGATGAAACAATGCGGAAAGATGAAACAATGCGGAAAGATGAAACAATGCGGAAAGATGAAACAATGCGGAAAGATGAAACAATGCGGAAAGATGAAACAATGCGGAAAGATGAAACAATGCGGAAAGATGAAACAATGCGGAAAGATGAAACAATGCGGAAAGATGAAACAATGCGGAAAGATGAAACAATGCGGAAAGATGAAACAATGCGGAAAGATGAAACAATGCGGAAAGATGAAACAATGCGGAAAGATGAAACAATGCGGAAAGATGAAACAATGCGGAAAGATGAAACAATGCGGAAAGATGAAACAATGCGGAAAGATGAAACAATGCGGAAAGATGAAACAATGCGGAAAGATGAAACAATGCGGAAAGATGAAAGATGAAAAAATGCGGAAAGATGAAAGATGAAACAATGCGGAAAGATGAAAGATGAAAGAATGCGGAAGATGAAAGATGAAACAATGCGGAAAGATGAAAGATGAAACATTGCGGAAATATGAAAGATGAAACAATGCGGAAAGATGAAAGATGAAAGAATGCGGAAAGATGAAACAATGCGGAAAGATGAAACAATGCGGAAAGATGAAACAATGCGGAAAGATGAAAGATGAAACATTGCGGAAATATGAAAGATGAAACAATGCGGAAAGATGAAAGATGAAAGAATGCGGAAAGATGAAACAATGCGGAAAGATGAAACAATGCGGAAAGATGAAACAATGCGGAAAGATGAAACAATGCGGAAAGATGAAACAATGCGGAAAGATGAAACAATGTGGAAAGATGAAAGATGAAACAATGCGGAAAGATGAAAGATGAAACAATGCGGAAAGATGAAAGATGAAAGAATGCGGAAGATGAAAGATGAAACAATGCGGAAAGATGAAAGATGAAACAATGCGGAAAGATGAAAGATGAAACAATGCGGAAAGATGAAAGATGAAACAATGCGGAAAGATGAAAGATGAAACAATGCGGAAAGATGAAAGATGAAACAATGCGGAAAGATGAAACAATTCGGAAAGATGAAAGATGAAACAATGCGGAAAGATGAAAGATGAAACAATGCGGAAAGATGAAACAATGCGGAAAGATGAAAGATGAAAAAATGCGGAAAGATGAAAGATGAAACAATGCGGAAAGATGAAAGATGAAAGAATGCGGAAGATGAAAGATGAAACAATGCGGAAAGTTGAAACAATGCGGAAAGATGAAAGATGAAACAATGCGGAAGATGAAAGATGAAACAATGCGGAAAGATGAAAGATGAAAAAATGCGGAAAGATGAAAGATGAAACAATGCGGAAAGATGAAAGATGAAAAAATGCGGAAAGATGAAAGATGAAACAATGCGGAAGATGAAAGATGAAAGAATGCGGAAGATGAAAGATGAAAGATGAAACAATGCGGAAAGATGAAAGATGAAAAAATGCGGAAAGATGAAAGATGAAACAATGCGGAAAGATGAAAGATGAAACAATGCGGAAAGATGAAAGATGAAACAATGCGGAAAGATGAAAGATGCAAGAATGCGGAAGATGAAAGATGAAACAATGCGGAAAGATGAAAGATGAAACATTGCGGAAAGATGAAAGATGAAACAATGCGGAAAGATGAAAGATGAAACAATGCGGAAGATGAAAGATGAAAGAATGCGGAAGATGAAAGATGAAAGATGAAACAATGCGGAAAGATGAAAGATGAAAAAATGCGGAAAGATGAAAGATGAAACAATGCGGAAAGATGAAAGATGAAACAATGCGGAAAGATGAAAGATGAAACAATGCGGAAAGATGAAAGATGCAAGAATGCGGAAGATGAAAGATGAAACAATGCGGAAAGATGAAAGATGAAACATTGCGGAAAGATGAAAGATGAAACAATGCGGAAAGATGAAAGATAAAACAATGCGGAAAGATGAAAGATGAAACAATGCGGAAAGATGAAACAATGCGGAAAGATGAAACAATGCGGAAAGATGAAACAATGCGGAAAGATGAAACAATGCGGAAAGATGAAAGATGAAACAATGCGGAAAGATGAAAGATGAAAAAATGCGGAAAGATGAAAGATGAAACAATGCGGAAAGATGAAAGATGAAACAATGCGGAAAGATGAAAGATGAAACAATGCGGAAAGATGAAAGATGCAAGAATGCGGAAGATGAAAGATGAAACAATGCGGAAAGATGAAAGATGAAACATTGCGGAAAGATGAAAGATGAAACAATGCGGAAAGATGAATGATGAAACAATGCGGAAAGATGAAAGATGAAACAATGCGGAAAGATGAAACAATGCGGAAAGATGAAACAATGCGGAAAGATGAAACAATGCGGAAAGATGAAACAATGCGGAAAGATGAAACAATGCGGAAAGATGAAACAATGCGGAAAGATGAAAGATGAAACAATGCGGAAAGATGAAAGATGAAAGAATGCGGAAAGATGAAAGATGAAACAATGCGGAAAGATGAAAGATGAAACAATGCGGAAAGATGAAAGATGAAACAATGCGGAAAGATGAAAGATGAAACAATGAGGAAAGATGAAAGATGAAACAATGCGGAAAGATGAAAGATGAAACAATGCGGAAAGATGAAACAATGCGGAAAGATGAAAGATGAAACAATGCGGAAAGATGAAACAATGCGGAAAGATGAAACAATGCGGAAAGATGAAACAATGCGGGAAGATTAACTAATGCGGAAAGATGAAACAATGCGGAAAGATGAAACAATGCGGAAAGATGAAACAATGCGGAAAGATGAAACAATGCGGAAAGATGAAACAATGCGGAAAGATGAAACAATGCGGAAAGATGAAAGATGAAACAATGCGGAAAGATGAAAGATGAAACAATGCGGAAAGGTGAAAGATGAAACAATGCGGAAAGATGAAAGATGAAACAATGCGGAAAGATGAAAGATGAAAAAATGCGGAAAGATGAAAGATGAAACAATGCGGAAAGATGAAAGATGAAAGAATGCGGAAGATGAAAGATGAAACAATGCGGAAAGTTGAAACAATGCGGAAAGATGAAAGATGAAACAATGCGGAAGATGAAAGATGAAACAATGCGGAAAGATGAAAGATGAAAAAATGCGGAAAGATGAAAGATGAAACA
Source organism: Gastracanthus pulcherrimus (assembly GCA_949152435.1). NCBI lineage: Eukaryota > Metazoa > Arthropoda > Insecta > Hymenoptera > Pteromalidae > Gastracanthus > Gastracanthus pulcherrimus. Next base: position 155,625 of record CASCKD010000024.1, on the reverse strand, counting down.
ATGCGGAAAGATGAAAGATGAAAAAATGCGGAAAGATGAAAGATGAAACAATGCGGAAAGATGAAAGATGAAAGAATGCGGAAGATGAAAGATGAAAGATGAAACAATGCGGAAAGATTAAAGATGAAACAATGCGGAAAGATGAAAGATGAAACAATGCGGAAAGATGAAAGATGAAACAATGCGGAAAGATGAAAGATGAAACAATGCGGAAAGATGAAAGATGAAACAATGAGGAAAGATGAAAGATGAAACAATGCGGAAAGATGAAACAATGCGGAAAGATGAAAGATGAAACAATGCGGAAAGATGAAAGATGAAAAAATGCGGAAAGATGAAAGATGAAACAATGCGGAAAGATGAAAGATGAAACAATGCGGAAAGATGAAAGATGAAACAATGCGGAAAGATGAAAGATGAAACAATGCGGAAAGATGAAAGATGAAACAATGCGGAAAGATGAAAGATGAAACAATGCGGAAAGATGAAAGATGAAACAATGCGGAAAGATGAAAGATGAAACAATGCGGAAAGATGAAAGATAAAACAATGCGGAAAGATGAAAGATGAAACAATGCGGAAAGATGAAACAATGCGGAAAGATGAAACAATGCGGAAAGATGAAACAATGCGGAAAGATGAAACAATGCGGAAAGATGAAAGATGAAACAATGCGGAAAGATGAAAGATGAAAAAATGCGGAAAGATGAAAGATGAAACAATGCGGAAAGATGAAAGATGAAACAATGCGGAAAGATGAAAGATGAAACAATGCGGAAAGATGAAAGATGCAAGAATGCGGAAGATGAAAGATGAAACAATGCGGAAAGATGAAAGATGAAACATTGCGGAAAGATGAAAGATGAAACAATGCGGAAAGATGAAAGATGAAAGAATGCGGAAAGATGAAAGATGAAACAATGCGGAAAGATGAAAGATGAAACAATGCGGAAAGATGAAAGATGAAACAATGCGGAAAGATGAAAGATGAAAGAATGCGGAAAGATGAAAGATGAAACAATGCGGAAAGATGAAAGATGAAACAATGCGGAAAGATGAAAGATGAAACAATGCGGAAAGATGAATGATGAAACAATGCGGAAAGATGAAAGATGAAACAATGCGGAAAGATGAAACAATGCGGAAAGATGAAACAATGCGGAAAGATGAAAGATGAAACAATGCGGAAAGATGAAAGATGAAAGAATGCGGAAAGATGAAAGATGAAACAATGCGGAAAGATGAAAGATGAAACAATGCGGAAAGATGAAACAATGCGGAAAGATGAAACAATGCGGAAAGATGAAACAATGCGGAAAGATGAAAGATGAAACAATGCGGAAAGATGAAAGATGAAAAAATGCGGAAAGATGAAAGATGAAACAATGCGGAAAGATGAAAGATGAAAAAATGCGGAAAGATGAAAGATGAAACAATGCGGAAAGATGAAAGATGAAAGAATTCGGAAGATGAAAGATGAAACAATGCGGAAAGATGGAAGATGAAACAATGCGGAAAGATGAAAGATGAAAGAATGCGGAAATATGAAAGAAGAAACAATGCGGAAAGATGAAAGATGAAACAATGCGGAAAGATGAAAGATGAAACAATGCGGAAAGATGAAAGATGAAACAATGAGGAAAGATGAAAGATGAAACAATGCGGAAAGATGAAAGATGAAACAATGCGGAAAGATGAAAGATGAAACAATGCGGAAAGATGAAACAATGCGGAAAGATGAAACAATGCGGAAAGATGAAACAATGCGGGAAGATTAACTAATGCGGAAAGATGAAACAATGCGGAAAGATGAAACAATGCGGAAAGATGAAACAATGCGGAAAGATGAAACAATGCGGAAAGATGAAACAATGCGGAAAGATGAAACAATGCGGAAAGATGAAAGATGAAACAATGCGGAAAGATGAAAGATGAAACAATGCGGAAAGATGAAAGATGAAACAATGCGGAAAGGTGAAAGATGAAACAATGCGGAAAGATGAAAGATGAAACAATGCGGAAAGATGAAAGATGAAAAAATGCGGAAAGATGAAAGATGAAACAATGCGGAAAGATGAAAGATGAAAGAATGCGGAAGATGAAAAATGAAACAATGCGGAAAGTTGAAACAATGCGGAAAGATGAAAGATGAAACAATGCGGAAGATGAAAGATGAAACAATGCGGAAAGATGAAAGATGAAAAAATGCGGAAAGATGAAAGATGAAACAATGCGGAAAGATGAAAGATGAAAAAATGCGGAAAGATGAAAGATGAAACAATGCGGAAAGATGAAAGATGAAAGAATGCGGAAGATGAAAGATGAAAGATGAAACAATGCGGAAAGATTAAAGATGAAACAATGCGGAAAGATGAAAGATGAAACAATGCGGAAAGATGAAAGATGAAACAATGCGGAAAGATGAAAGATGAAACAATGCGGAAAGATGAAAGATGAAACAATGAGGAAAGATGAAAGATGAAACAATGCGGAAAGATGAAACAATGCGGAAAGATGAAACAATGCGGAAAGATGAAAGATGAAACAATGCGGAAAGATGAAAGATGAAAAAATGCGGAAAGATGAAAGATGAAACAATGCGGAAAGATGAAAGATGAAAAAATGCGGAAAGATGAAAGATGAAACAATGCGGAAAGATGAAAGATGAAACAATGCGGAAAGATGAAAGATGAAACAATGCGGAAAGATGAAAGATGAAACAATGCGGAAAGATGAAAGATGAAACAATGCGGAAAGATGAAAGATGAAACAATGCGGAAAGATGAAAGATGAAACAATGCGGAAAGATGAAAGATGAAACAATGCGGAAAGATGAAAGATAAAACAATGCGGAAAGATGAAAGATGAAACAATGCGGAAAGATGAAACAATGCGGAAAGATGAAACAATGCGGAAAGATGAAACAATGCGGAAAGATGAAAGATGAAACAATGCGGAAAGATGAAAGATGAAAAAATGCGGAAAGATGAAAGATGAAACAATGCGGAAAGATGAAAGATGAAACAATGCGGAAAGATGAAAGATGAAACAATGCGGAAAGATGAAAGATGCAAGAATGCGGAAGATGAAAGATGAAACAATGCGGAAAGATGAAAGATGAAACATTGCGGAAAGATGAAAGATGAAACAATGCGGAAAGATGAAAGATGAAAGAATGCGGAAAGATGAAAGATGAAACAATGCGGAAAGATGAAAGATGAAACAATGCGGAAAGATGAAAGATGAAACAATGCGGAAAGATGAAAGATGAAAGAATGCGGAAAGATGAAAGATGAAACAATGCGGAAAGATGAAAGATGAAACAATGCGGAAAGATGAAAGATGAAACAATGCGGAAAGATGAATGATGAAACAATGCGGAAAGATGAAAGATGAAACAATGCGGAAAGATGAAACAATGCGGAAAGATGAAACAATGCGGAAAGATGAAAGATGAAACAATGCGGAAAGATGAAAGATGAAAGAATGCGGAAAGATGAAAGATGAAACAATGCGGAAAGATGAAAGATGAAACAATGCGGAAAGATGAAACAATGCGGAAAGATGAAACAATGCGGAAAGATGAAACAATGCGGAAAGATGAAAGATGAAACAATGCGGAAAGATGAAAGATGAAAAAATGCGGAAAGATGAAAGATGAAACAATGCGGAAAGATGAAAGATGAAAAAATGCGGAAAGATGAAAGATGAAACAATGCGGAAAGATGAAAGATGAAAGAATTCGGAAGATGAAAGATGAAACAATGCGGAAAGATGGAAGATGAAACAATGCGGAAAGATGAAAGATGAAAGAATGCGGAAATATGAAAGATGAAACAATGCGGAAAGATGAAAGATGAAACAATGCGGAAAGATGAAAGATGAAACAATGCGGAAAGATGAAAGATGAAACAATGAGGAAAGATGAAAGATGAAACAATGCGGAAAGATGAAAGATGAAACAATGCGGAAAGATGAAAGATGAAACAATGCGGAAAGATGAAAGATGAAACAATGCGGAAAGATGAAAGATGAAACAATTCGGAAAGATGAAAGATGAAACAATGCGGAAAGATGAAAGATGAAAAAATGCGGAAAGATGAAAGATGAAACAATGCGGAAAGATGAAAGATGAAACAATGCGGAAAGATGAAAGATGAAAAAATGCGGAAAGATGAAACAATGCGGAAAGATGAAAGATGAAAGAATGCGGAAGATGAAAGATGAAACAATGCGGAAAGATGAAACAATGCGGAAAGATGAAAGATGAAACAATGCGGAAAGATGAAAGATGAAAAAATGCGGAAAGATGAAAGATGAAACAATGCGGAAAGATGAAAGATGAAAGAATGCGGAAGATGAAAGATGAAACAATGCGGAAAGATGAAACAATGCGGAAAGATGAAACAATGCGGAAAGATGAAACAATGCGGAAAGATGAAACAATGCGGAAAGATGAAACAATGCGGAAAGATGAAACAATGCGGAAAGATGAAAGATGAAACAATGCGGAAAGATGAAAGATGAAACAATGCGGAAAGATGAAACAATGCGGAAAGATGAAAGATGAAACAATGCGGAAAGATGAAAGATGAAACAATGCGGAAAGATGAAAGATGAAACAATGCGGAAAGATGAAAGATGAAACAATGCGGAAAGATGAAAGATGAAACAATGCGGAAAGATGAAAGATGAAAGAATGCGGAAGATGAAAGATGAAACAATGCAGAAAGATGAAACAATGCGGAAAGATGAAAGATGAAACAATGCGGAAGATGAAAGATGAAACAATGCGGAAAGATGAAAGATGAAACAATGCGGAAAGATGAAAGATGAAACAATGCGGAAAGATGAAAGATGAAACAATGCGGAAAGATGAAAGATGAAACAATGCGGAAAGATGAAAGATGAAACAATGCGGAAAGATGAAAGATGAAAGAATGCGGAAAGATGAAAGATGAAACAATGCGGAAAGATGAAAGATGAAGCAATGCGGAAAGATGAAAGATGAAACAATGCGGAAAAATGAAAGATGAAACAATGCGGAAAGATGAAAGATGAAACAATGCGGAAAGATGAAAGATGAAACAATGCGGAAAGATGAAACAATGCGGAAAGATGAAACAATGCGGAAAGATGAAACAATGCGGAAAGATGAAACAATGCGGAAAGATGAAACAATGCGGAAAGATGAAACAATGCGGAAAGATGAAACAATGCGGAAAGATGAAACAATGCGGAAAGATGAAACAATGCGGAAAGATGAAACAATGCGGAAAGATGAAAGATGAAACAATGCGGAAAGATGAAAGATGAAACAATGCGGAAAGATGAAAGATGAAACAATGCGGAAAGATAAAAGATCAAAGAATGCGGAAAGATGAAAGATGAAACAATGCGGAAAGATGAAAGATGAAACAATGCGGAAAGATGAAAGATGAAACAATGCGGAAAGATGAAACAATGCGGAAAGATGAAACAATGCGGAAAGATGAAACAATGCGGAAAGATGAAACAATGCGGAAAGATGAAACAATGCGGAAAGATGAAACAATGCGGAAAGATGAAACAATGCGGAAAGATGAAACAATGCGGAAAGATGAAACAATGCGGAAAGATGAAACAATGCGGAAAGATGAAACAATGCGGAAAGATGAAACAATGCGGAAAGATGAAACAATGCGGAAAGATGAAACAATGCGGAAAGATGAAACAATGCGGAAAGATGAAACAATGCGGAAAGATGAAACAATGCGGAAAGATGAAACAATGCGGAAAGATGAAACAATGCGGAAAGATGAAACAATGCGGAAAGATGAAACAATGCGGAAAGATGAAACAATGCGGAAAGATGAAACAATGCGGAAAGATGAAACAATGCGGAAAGATGAAACAATGCGGAAAGATGAAACAATGCGGAAAGATGAAACAATGCGGAAAGATGAAACAATGCGGAAAGATGAAACAATGCGGAAAGATGAAACAATGCGGAAAGATGAAACAATGCGGAAAGATGAAACAATGCGGAAAGATGAAACAATGCGGAAAGATGAAACAATGCGGAAAGATGAAACAATGCGGAAAGATGAAACAATGCGGAAAGATGAAACAATGCGGAAAGATGAAACAATGCGGAAAGATGAAACAATGCGGAAAGATGAAACAATGCGGAAAGATGAAACAATGCGGAAAGATGAAACAATGCGGAAAGATGAAACAATGCGGAAAGATGAAACAATGCGGAAAGATGAAACAATGCGGAAAGATGAAAGATGAAAGAATGCGGAAAGATGAAAGATGAAACAATGCGGAAAGATGAAAGATGAAACAATGCGGAAAGATGAAAGATGAAACAATGCAGAAAGATGAAAGATGAAAGAATGCGGAAAGATGAAAGATGAAACAATGCGGAAAGATGAAAGATGAAACAATGCGGAAAGATGAAAGATGAAACAATGCGGAAAGATGAAAGATGAAAAAATGCGGAAAGATGAAAGATGAAACAATGCGGAAAGATGAAAGATGAAAGAATGCGGAAGATGAAAGATGAAACAATGCGGAAAGATGAAACAATGCGGAAAGATGAAAGATGAAACAATGCGGAAAGATGAAAGATGAAACAATGCGGAAAGATGAAAGATGAAACAATGCGGAAAGATGAAACAATGCGGAAAGATGAAAGATGAAACAATGCGGAAAGATGAAAGATGAAACAATGCGGAAAGATGAAAGATGAAACAATGCGGAAAGATGAAAGATGAAACAATGCGGAAAGATGAAAGATGAAACAATGCGGAAAGATGAAAGATGAAACAATTCGGAAAGATGAAAGATGAAACAATGCGGAAAGATGAAAGATGAAACAATGCGGAAAGATGAAAGATGAAACAATGCGGAAAGATGAAAGATGAAACAATGCGGAAAGATGAAAGATGAAACAATGCGGAAAGATGAATGATGAAACAATGCGGAAAGATGAAAGATGAAACAATGCGGAAAGATGAAACAATGCGGAAAGATGAAACAATGCGGAAAGATGAAACAATGCGGAAAGATGAAACAATGCGGAAAGATGAAACAATGCGGAAAGATGAAACAATGCGGAAAGATGAAACAATGCGGAAAGATGAAACAATGCGGAAAGATGAAACAATGCGGAAAGATGAAACAATGCGGAAAGATGAAAGATGAAAAAATGCGGAAAGATGAAAGATGAAACAATGCGGAAAGATGAAAGATGAAAGAATGCGGAAGATGAAAGATGAAACAATGCGGAAAGATGAAAGATGAAACATTGCGGAAATATGAAAGATGAAACAATGCGGAAAGATGAAAGATGAAAGAATGCGGAAAGATGAAACAATGCGGAAAGATGAAACAATGCGGAAAGATGAAACAATGCGGAAAGATGAAACAATGCGGAAATATGAAAGATGAAAGAATGCGGAAAGATGAAAGATGAAAGATGAAAGAATGCGGAAAGATGAAAGATGAAACAATGCGGAAAGATGAAAGATGAAACAATGCGGAAAGATGAAAGATGAAACAATGCGGAAAGATGAAAGATGAAAAAATGCGGAAAGATGAAAGATGAAACAATGCGGAAAGATGAAAGATGAAACAATGCGGAAAGATGAAAGATGAAACAATGCGGAAAGATGAAAGATGAAAGAATGCGGAAAGATGAAAGATGAAACAATGCGGAAAGATGAAAGATGAAAGAATGCGGAAAGATGAAAGATGAAACAATGCGGAAAGATGAAAGATGAAACAATGCGGAAAGATGAAACAATGCGGAAAGATGAAAGATGAAAGAATGCGGAAAGATGAAAGATGAAACAATGCGGAAAGATGAAACAATGCGGAAAGATGAAAGATGAAAGAATGCGGAAAGATGAAAGATGAAACAATGCGGAAAGATGAAAGATGAAAGAATGCGGAAAGATGAAAGATGAAACAATGCGGAAAGATGAAAGATGAAACAATGCGGAAAGATGAAACAATGCGGAAAGATGAAACAATGCGGAAAGATGAAAGATGAAACAATGCGGAAAGATGAAAGATGCAAAAAATGCGGAAAGATGAAAGATGAAACAATGCGGAAAGATGAAAGATGAAAAAATGCGGAAAGATGAAAGATGAAACAATGCGGAAAGATGAAAGATGAAACAATTCGGAAAGATGAAAGATGAAACAATGCGGAAAGATGAAAGATGAAAGAATGCGGAAAGATGAAAGATGAAACAATGCGGAAAGATGAAAGATGAAACAATGCGGAAAGATGAAAGATGAAACAATGCGGAAAGATGAAAGATGAAACAATGCGGAAAGATGAAAGATGAAACAATGCGGAAAGATGAAAGATCAAAAAATGCGGAAAGATGAAAGATGAAACAATGCGGAAAGATGTAAGATGAAACAATGCGGAAAGATGAAAGATGATACAATGCGGAAAGATGAAAGATGAAACAATGCGGAAAGATGAAAGATGAAACAATGCGGAAAGATGAAAGATGAAAAAATGCGGAAAGATGAAAGATGAAACAATGCGGAAAGATGAAAGATGAAAGAATGCGGAAGATGAAAGATGAAACAATGCGGAAAGATGAAACAATGCGGAAAGATGAAACAATGCGGAAAGATGAAACAATGCGGAAAGATGAAAGATGAAACAATGCGGAAAGATGAAAGATGAAACAATGCGGAAAGATGAAAGATGAAACAATGCGGAAAGATGAAAGATGAAACAATGCGGAAAGATGAAAGATGAAACAATGCGGAAAGATGAAAGATGAAACAATGCGGAAAGATGAAAGATGAAACAATGCGGAAAGATGAAAGATGAAACAATGCGGAAAGATGAAAGATTAAACAATGCGGAAAGATGAAAGATGAAACAATTCGGAAAGATGAAAGATGAAACAATGCGGAAAGATGAAAGATGAAACAATGCGGAAAGATGAAAGATGAAACAATGCGGAAAGATGAAAGATGAAACAATGCGGAAAGATGAAAGATGAAACAATGCGGAAAGATGAATGATGAAACAATGCGGAAAGATGGAAGATGAAACAATGCGGAAAGATGAAACAATGCGGAAAGATGAAACAATGCGGAAAGATGAAACAATGCGGAAAGATGAAACAATGCGGAAAGATGAAACAATGCGGAAAGATGAAACAATGCGGAAAGATGAAACAATGCGGAAAGATGAAACAATGCGGAAAGATGAAACAATGCGGAAAGATGAAACAATGCGGAAAGATGAAACAATGCGGAAAGATGAAACAATGCGGAAAGATGAAACAATGCGGAAAGATGAAACAATGCGGAAAGATGAAACAATGCGGAAAGATGAAACAATGCGGAAAGATGAAACAATGCGGAAAGATGAAAGATGAAACAATGCGGAAAGATGAAAGATGAAACAATGCGGAAAGATGAAAGATGAAACAATGCGGAAAGGTGAAAGATGAAACAATGCGGAAAGATGAAACAATGCGGAAAGATGAAACAATGCGGAAAGATGAAACAATGCGGGAAGATTAACTAATGCGGAAAGATGAAACAATGCGGAAAGATGAAACAATGCGGAAAGATGAAACAATGCGGAAAGATGAAACAATGCGGAAAGATGAAACAATGCGGAAAGATGAAACAATGCGGAAAGATGAAAGATGAAACAATGCGGAAAGATGAAAGATGAAACAATGCGGAAAGATGAAAGATGAAACAATGCGGAAAGGTGAAAGATGAAACAATGCGGAAAGATGAAAGATGAAACAATGCGGAAAGATGAAAGATGAAAAAATGCGGAAAGATGAAAGATGAAACAATGCGGAAAGATGAAAGATGAAAGAATGCGGAAGATGAAAAATGAAACAATGCGGAAAGTTGAAACAATGCGGAAAGATGAAAGATGAAACAATGCGGAAGATGAAAGATGAAACAATGCGGAAAGATGAAAGATGAAAAAATGCGGAAAGATGAAAGATGAAACAATGCGGAAAGATGAAAGATGAAAAAATGCGGAAAGATGAAAGATGAAACAATGCGGAAAGATGAAAGATGAAAGAATGCGGAAGATGAAAGATGAAAGATGAAACAATGCGGAAAGATTAAAGATGAAACAATGCGGAAAGATGAAAGATGAAACAATGCGGAAAGATGAAAGATGAAACAATGCGGAAAGATGAAAGATGAAACAATGCGGAAAGATGAAAGATGAAACAATGAGGAAAGATGAAAGATGAAACAATGCGGAAAGATGAAACAATGCGGAAAGATGAAACAATGCGGAAAGATGAAAGATGAAACAATGCGGAAAGATGAAAGATGAAAAAATGCGGAAAGATGAAAGATGAAACAATGCGGAAAGATGAAAGATGAAAAAATGCGGAAAGATGAAAGATGAAACAATGCGGAAAGATGAAAGATGAAACAATGCGGAAAGATGAAAGATGAAACAATGCGGAAAGATGAAAGATGAAACAATGCGGAAAGATGAAAGATGAAACAATGCGGAAAGATGAAAGATGAAACAATGCGGAAAGATGAAAGATGAAACAATGCGGAAAGATGAAAGATGAAACAATGCGGAAAGATGAAAGATAAAACAATGCGGAAAGATGAAAGATGAAACAATGCGGAAAGATGAAACAATGCGGAAAGATGAAACAATGCGGAAAGATGAAACAATGCGGAAAGATGAAAGATGAAACAATGCGGAAAGATGAAAGATGAAAAAATGCGGAAAGATGAAAGATGAAACAATGCGGAAAGATGAAAGATGAAACAATGCGGAAAGATGAAAGATGAAACAATGCGGAAAGATGAAAGATGCAAGAATGCGGAAGATGAAAGATGAAAGAATGCGGAAAGATGAAAGATGAAACATTGCGGAAAGATGAAAGATGAAACAATGCGGAAAGATGAAAGATGAAAGAATGCGGAAAGATGAAAGATGAAACAATGCGGAAAGATGAAAGATGAAACAATGCGGAAAGATGAAAGATGAAACAATGCGGAAAGATGAAAGATGAAAGAATGCGGAAAGATGAAAGATGAAACAATGCGGAAAGATGAAAGATGAAACAATGCGGAAAGATGAAAGATGAAACAATGCGGAAAGATGAATGATGAAACAATGCGGAAAGATGAAAGATGAAACAATGCGGAAAGATGAAACAATGCGGAAAGATGAAACAATGCGGAAAGATGAAAGATGAAACAATGCGGAAAGATGAAAGATGAAAGAATGCGGAAAGATGAAAGATGAAACAATGCGGAAAGATGAAAGATGAAACAATGCGGAAAGATGAAACAATGCGGAAAGATGAAACAATGCGGAAAGATGAAACAATGCGGAAAGATGAAAGATGAAACAATGCGGAAAGATGAAAGATGAAAAAATGCGGAAAGATGAAAGATGAAACAATGCGGAAAGATGAAAGATGAAAAAATGCGGAAAGATGAAAGATGAAACAATGCGGAAAGATGAAAGATGAAAGAATTCGGAAGATGAAAGATGAAACAATGCGGAAAGATGGAAGATGAAACAATGCGGAAAGATGAAAGATGAAAGAATGCGGAAATATGAAAGATGAAACAATGCGGAAAGATGAAAGATGAAACAATGCGGAAAGATGAAAGATGAAACAATGCGGAAAGATGAAAGATGAAACAATGAGGAAAGATGAAAGATGAAACAATGCGGAAAGATGAAAGATGAAACAATGCGGAAAGATGAAAGATGAAACAATGCGGAAAGATGAAAGATGAAACAATGCGGAAAGATGAAAGATGAAACAATTCGGAAAGATGAAAGATGAAACAATGCGGAAAGATGAAAGATGAAAAAATGCGGAAAGATGAAAGATGAAACAATGCGGAAAGATGAAAGATGAAACAATGCGGAAAGATGAAAGATGAAAAAATGCGGAAAGATGAAACAATGCGGAAAGATGAAAGATGAAAGAATGCGGAAGATGAAAGATGAAACAATGCGGAAAGATGAAACAATGCGGAAAGATGAAAGATGAAACAATGCGGAAAGATGAAAGATGAAAAAATGCGGAAAGATGAAAGATGAAACAATGCGGAAAGATGAAAGATGAAAGAATGCGGAAGATGAAAGATGAAACAATGCGGAAAGATGAAACAATGCGGAAAGATGAAACAATGCGGAAAGATGAAACAATGCGGAAAGATGAAACAATGCGGAAAGATGAAACAATGCGGAAAGATGAAAGATGAAACAATGCGGAAAGATGAAAGATGAAACAATGCGGAAAGATGAAACAATGCGGAAAGATGAAAGATGAAACAATGCGGAAAGATGAAAGATGAAACAATGCGGAAAGATGAAAGATGAAACAATGCGGAAAGATGAAAGATGAAACAATGCGGAAAGATGAAAGATGAAACAATGCGGAAAGATGAAAGATGAAAGAATGCGGAAGATGAAAGATGAAACAATGCGGAAAGATGAAACAATGCGGAAAGATGAAAGATGAAACAATGCGGAAGATGAAAGATGAAACAATGCGGAAAGATGAAAGATGAAACAATGCGGAAAGATGAAAGATGAAACAATGCGGAAAGATGAAAGATGAAACAATGCGGAAAGATGAAAGATGAAACAATGCGGAAAGATGAAAGATGAAAGAATGCGGAAAGATGAAAGATGAAACAATGCGGAAAGATGAAAGATGAAGCAATGCGGAAAGATGAAAGATGAAACAATGCGGAAAAATGAAAGATGAAACAATGCGGAAAGATGAAAGATGAAACAATGCGGAAAGATGAAAGATGAAACAATGCGGAAAGATGAAACAATGCGGAAAGATGAAACAATGCGGAAAGATGAAACAATGCGGAAAGATGAAACAATGCGGAAAGATGAAACAATGCGGAAAGATGAAACAATGCGGAAAGATGAAACAATGCGGAAAGATGAAACAATGCGGAAAGATGAAAGATGAAACAATGCGGAAAGATGAAAGATGAAACAATGCGGAAAGATGAAAGATGAAACAATGCGGAAAGATAAAAGATCAAAGAATGCGGAAAGATGAAAGATGAAACAATGCGGAAAGATGAAAGATGAAACAATGCGGAAAGATGAAAGATGAAACAATGCGGAAAGATGAAACAATGCGGAAAGATGAAACAATGCGGAAAGATGAAACAATGCGGAAAGATGAAACAATGCGGAAAGATGAAACAATGCGGAAAGATGAAACAATGCGGAAAGATGAAACAATGCGGAAATATGAAACAATGCGGAAAGATGAAACAATGCGGAAAGATGAAACAATGCGGAAAGATGAAACAATGCGGAAAGATGAAACAATGCGGAAAGATGAAACAATGCGGAAAGATGAAACAATGCGGAAAGATGAAACAATGCGGAAAGATGAAACAATGCGGAAAGATGAAACAATGCGGAAAGATGAAACAATGCGGAAAGATGAAACAATGCGGAAAGATGAAACAATGCGGAAAGATGAAACAATGCGGAAAGATGAAACAATGCGGAAAGATGAAACAATGCGGAAAGATGAAACAATGCGGAAAGATGAAACAATGCGGAAAGATGAAACAATGCGGAAAGATGAAACAATGCGGAAAGATGAAACAATGCGGAAAGATGAAACAATGCGGAAAGATGAAACAATGCGGAAAGATGAAACAATGCGGAAAGATGAAACAATGCGGAAAGATGAAACAATGCGGAAAGATGAAACAATGCGGAAAGATGAAACAATGCGGAAAGATGAAACAATGCGGAAAGATGAAACAATGCGGAAAGATGAAACAATGCGGAAAGATGAAACAATGCGGAAAGATGAAACAATGCGGAAAGATGAAACAATGCGGAAAGATGAAACAATGCGGAAAGATGAAACAATGCGGAAAGATGAAACAATGCGGAAAGATGAAAGATGAAAGAATGCGGAAAGATGAAAGATGAAACAATGCGGAAAGATGAAAGATGAAACAATGCGGAAAGATGAAAGATGAAACAATGCAGAAAGATGAAAGATGAAAGAATGCGGAAAGATGAAAGATGAAACAATGCGGAAAGATGAAAGATGAAACAATGCGGAAAGATGAAAGATGAAACAATGCGGAAAGATGAAAGATGAAAAAATGCGGAAAGATGAAAGATGAAACAATGCGGAAAGATGAAAGATGAAAGAATGCGGAAGATGAAAGATGAAACAATGCGGAAAGATGAAACAATGCGGAAAGATGAAAGATGAAACAATGCGGAAAGATGAAAGATGAAACAATGCGGAAAGATGAAAGATGAAACAATGCGGAAAGATGAAACAATGCGGAAAGATGAAAGATGAAACAATGCGGAAAGATGAAAGATGAAACAATGCGGAAAGATGAAAGATGAAACAATGCGGAAAGATGAAAGATGAAACAATGCGGAAAGATGAAAGATGAAACAATGCGGAAAGATGAAAGATGAAACAATTCGGAAAGATGAAAGATGAAACAATGCGGAAAGATGAAAGATGAAACAATGCGGAAAGATGAAAGATGAAACAATGCGGAAAGATGAAAGATGAAACAATGCGGAAAGATGAAAGATGAAACAATGCGGAAAGATGAATGATGAAACAATGCGGAAAGATGAAAGATGAAACAATGCGGAAAGATGAAACAATGCGGAAAGATGAAACAATGCGGAAAGATGAAACAATGCGGAAAGATGAAACAATGCGGAAAGATGAAACAATGCGGAAAGATGAAACAATGCGGAAAGATGAAACAATGCGGAAAGATGAAAGATGAAAAAATGCGGAAAGATGAAAGATGAAACAATGCGGAAAGATGAAAGATGAAAGAATGCGGAAGATGAAAGATGAAACAATGCGGAAAGATGAAAGATGAAACATTGCGGAAATATGAAAGATGAAACAATGCGGAAAGATGAAAGATGAAAGAATGCGGAAAGATGAAACAATGCGGAAAGATGAAACAATGCGGAAAGATGAAACAATGCGGAAAGATGAAACAATGCGGAAATATGAAAGATGAAAGAATGCGGAAAGATGAAAGATGAAAGATGAAAGAATGCGGAAAGATGAAAGATGAAACAATGCGGAAAGATGAAAGATGAAACAATGCGGAAAGATGAAAGATGAAACAATGCGGAAAGATGAAAGATGAAAAAATGCGGAAAGATGAAAGATGAAACAATGCGGAAAGATGAAAGATGAAACAATGCGGAAAGATGAAAGATGAAACAATGCGGAAAGATGAAAGATGAAAGAATGCGGAAAGATGAAAGATGAAACAATGCGGAAAGATGAAAGATGAAAGAATGCGGAAAGATGAAAGATGAAACAATGCGGAAAGATGAAAGATGAAACAATGCGGAAAGATGAAACAATGCGGAAAGATGAAAGATGAAAGAATGCGGAAAGATGAAAGATGAAACAATGCGGAAAGATGAAACAATGCGGAAAGATGAAAGATGAAAGAATGCGGAAAGATGAAAGATGAAACAATGCGGAAAGATGAAAGATGAAAGAATGCGGAAAGATGAAAGATGAAACAATGCGGAAAGATGAAAGATGAAACAATGCGGAAAGATGAAACAATGCGGAAAGATGAAACAATGCGGAAAGATGAAAGATGAAACAATGCGGAAAGATGAAAGATGCAAAAAATGCGGAAAGATGAAAGATGAAACAATGCGGAAAGATGAAAGATGAAAAAATGCGGAAAGATGAAAGATGAAACAATGCGGAAAGATGAAAGATGAAACAATTCGGAAAGATGAAAGATGAAACAATGCGGAAAGATGAAAGATGAAAGAATGCGGAAAGATGAAAGATGAAACAATGCGGAAAGATGAAAGATGAAACAATGCGGAAAGATGAAAGATGAAACAATGCGGAAAGATGAAAGATGAAACAATGCGGAAAGATGAAAGATGAAACAATGCGGAAAGATGAAAGATCAAAAAATGCGGAAAGATGAAAGATGAAACAATGCGGAAAGATGTAAGATGAAACAATGCGGAAAGATGAAAGATGATACAATGCGGAAAGATGAAAGATGAAACAATGCGGAAAGATGAAAGATGAAACAATGCGGAAAGATGAAAGATGAAAAAATGCGGAAAGATGAAAGATGAAACAATGCGGAAAGATGAAAGATGAAAGAATGCGGAAGATGAAAGATGAAACAATGCGGAAAGATGAAACAATG
This sequence comes from Gastracanthus pulcherrimus, assembly GCA_949152435.1. Classification (NCBI taxonomy): domain Eukaryota; kingdom Metazoa; phylum Arthropoda; class Insecta; order Hymenoptera; family Pteromalidae; genus Gastracanthus; species Gastracanthus pulcherrimus. Next base: position 139,389 of record CASCKD010000024.1, on the reverse strand, counting down.
CGGAAAGATGAAACAATGCGGAAAGATGAAAGATGAAACAATGCGGAAAGATGAAAGATGAAACAATGCGGAAAGATGAAAGATGAAACAATGCGGAAAGATGAAAGATGAAACAATGCGGAAAGATGAAAGATGAAACAATGCGGAAAGATGAAAGATGAAACAATGCGGAAAGATGAAAGATGAAACAATGCGGAAAGATGAAAGATGAAACAATGCGGAAAGATGAAAGATTAAACAATGCGGAAAGATGAAAGATGAAACAATTCGGAAAGATGAAAGATGAAACAATGCGGAAAGATGAAAGATGAAACAATGCGGAAAGATGAAAGATGAAACAATGCGGAAAGATGAAAGATGAAACAATGCGGAAAGATGAAAGATGAAACAATGCGGAAAGATGAATGATGAAACAATGCGGAAAGATGGAAGATGAAACAATGCGGAAAGATGAAACAATGCGGAAAGATGAAACAATGCGGAAAGATGAAACAATGCGGAAAGATGAAACAATGCGGAAAGATGAAACAATGCGGAAAGATGAAACAATGCGGAAAGATGAAACAATGCGGAAAGATGAAACAATGCGGAAAGATGAAACAATGCGGAAAGATGAAACAATGCGGAAAGATGAAACAATGCGGAAAGATGAAACAATGCGGAAAGATGAAACAATGCGGAAAGATGAAACAATGCGGAAAGATGAAACAATGCGGAAAGATGAAACAATGCGGAAAGATGAAACAATGCGGAAAGATGAAACAATGCGGAAAGATGAAACAATGCGGAAAGATGAAACAATGCGGAAAGATGAAACAATGCGGAAAGATGAAACAATGCGGAAAGATGAAACAATGCGGAAAGATGAAAGATGAAAAAATGCGGAAAGATGAAAGATGAAACAATGCGGAAAGATGAAAGATGAAAGAATGCGGAAGATGAAAGATGAAACAATGCGGAAAGATGAAAGATGAAACATTGCGGAAATATGAAAGATGAAACAATGCGGAAAGATGAAAGATGAAAGAATGCGGAAAGATGAAACAATGCGGAAAGATGAAACAATGCGGAAAGATGAAACAATGCGGAAAGATGAAAGATGAAACATTGCGGAAATATGAAAGATGAAACAATGCGGAAAGATGAAAGATGAAAGAATGCGGAAAGATGAAACAATGCGGAAAGATGAAACAATGCGGAAAGATGAAACAATGCGGAAAGATGAAACAATGCGGAAAGATGAAACAATGTGGAAAGATGAAAGATGAAACAATGCGGAAAGATGAAAGATGAAACAATGCGGAAAGATGAAAGATGAAAGAATGCGGAAGATGAAAGATGAAACAATGCGGAAAGATGAAAGATGAAACAATGCGGAAAGATGAAAGATGAAACAATGCGGAAAGATGAAAGATGAAACAATGCGGAAAGATGAAAGATGAAACAATGCGGAAAGATGAAAGATGAAACAATGCGGAAAGATGAAACAATTCGGAAAGATGAAAGATGAAACAATGCGGAAAGATGAAAGATGAAACAATGCGGAAAGATGAAACAATGCGGAAAGATGAAAGATGAAAAAATGCGGAAAGATGAAAGATGAAACAATGCGGAAAGATGAAAGATGAAAGAATGCGGAAGATGAAAGATGAAACAATGCGGAAAGTTGAAACAATGCGGAAAGATGAAAGATGAAACAATGCGGAAGATGAAAGATGAAACAATGCGGAAAGATGAAAGATGAAAAAATGCGGAAAGATGAAAGATGAAACAATGCGGAAAGATGAAAGATGAAAAAATGCGGAAAGATGAAAGATGAAACAATGCGGAAGATGAAAGATGAAAGAATGCGGAAGATGAAAGATGAAAGATGAAACAATGCGGAAAGATGAAAGATGAAAAAATGCGGAAAGATGAAAGATGAAACAATGCGGAAAGATGAAAGATGAAACAATGCGGAAAGATGAAAGATGAAAGAATGCGGAAAGATGAAAGATGAAACAATGCGGAAAGATGAAAGATGAAACAATGCGGAAAGATGAAACAATGCGGAAAGATGAAACAATGCGGAAAGATGAAAGATGAAACAATGCGGAAAGATGAAAGATGCAAAAAATGCGGAAAGATGAAAGATGAAACAATGCGGAAAGATGAAAGATGAAAAAATGCGGAAAGATGAAAGATGAAACAATGCGGAAAGATGAAAGATGAAACAATTCGGAAAGATGAAAGATGAAACAATGCGGAAAGATGAAAGATGAAAGAATGCGGAAAGATGAAAGATGAAACAATGCGGAAAGATGAAAGATGAAACAATGCGGAAAGATGAAAGATGAAACAATGCGGAAAGATGAAAGATGAAACAATGCGGAAAGATGAAAGATGAAACAATGCGGAAAGATGAAAGATCAAAAAATGCGGAAAGATGAAAGATGAAACAATGCGGAAAGATGTAAGATGAAACAATGCGGAAAGATGAAAGATGATACAATGCGGAAAGATGAAAGATGAAACAATGCGGAAAGATGAAAGATGAAACAATGCGGAAAGATGAAAGATGAAAAAATGCGGAAAGATGAAAGATGAAACAATGCGGAAAGATGAAAGATGAAAGAATGCGGAAGATGAAAGATGAAACAATGCGGAAAGATGAAACAATGCGGAAAGATGAAACAATGCGGAAAGATGAAAGATGAAACAATGCGGAAAGATGAAAGATGAAACAATGCGGAAAGATGAAAGATGAAACAATGCGGAAAGATGAAAGATGAAACAATGCGGAAAGATGAAAGATGAAACAATGCGGAAAGATGAAAGATGAAACAATGCGGAAAGATGAAAGATGAAACAATGCGGAAAGATGAAAGATGAAACAATGCGGAAAGATGAAAGATTAAACAATGCGGAAAGATGAAAGATGAAACAATTCGGAAAGATGAAAGATGAAACAATGCGGAAAGATGAAAGATGAAACAATGCGGAAAGATGAAAGATGAAACAATGCGGAAAGATGAAAGATGAAACAATGCGGAAAGATGAAAGATGAAACAATGCGGAAAGATGAATGATGAAACAATGCGGAAAGATGGAAGATGAAACAATGCGGAAAGATGAAACAATGCGGAAAGATGAAACAATGCGGAAAGATGAAACAATGCGGAAAGATGAAACAATGCGGAAAGATGAAACAATGCGGAAAGATGAAACAATGCGGAAAGATGAAACAATGCGGAAAGATGAAACAATGCGGAAAGATGAAACAATGCGGAAAGATGAAACAATGCGGAAAGATGAAACAATGCGGAAAGATGAAACAATGCGGAAAGATGAAACAATGCGGAAAGATGAAACAATGCGGAAAGATGAAACAATGCGGAAAGATGAAACAATGCGGAAAGATGAAACAATGCGGAAAGATGAAACAATGCGGAAAGATGAAACAATGCGGAAAGATGAAACAATGCGGAAAGATGAAACAATGCGGAAAGATGAAACAATGCGGAAAGATGAAAGATGAAAAAATGCGGAAAGATGAAAGATGAAACAATGCGGAAAGATGAAAGATGAAAGAATGCGGAAGATGAAAGATGAAACAATGCGGAAAGATGAAAGATGAAACATTGCGGAAATATGAAAGATGAAACAATGCGGAAAGATGAAAGATGAAAGAATGCGGAAAGATGAAACAATGCGGAAAGATGAAACAATGCGGAAAGATGAAACAATGCGGAAAGATGAAAGATGAAACATTGCGGAAATATGAAAGATGAAACAATGCGGAAAGATGAAAGATGAAAGAATGCGGAAAGATGAAACAATGCGGAAAGATGAAACAATGCGGAAAGATGAAACAATGCGGAAAGATGAAACAATGCGGAAAGATGAAACAATGTGGAAAGATGAAAGATGAAACAATGCGGAAAGATGAAAGATGAAACAATGCGGAAAGATGAAAGATGAAAGAATGCGGAAGATGAAAGATGAAACAATGCGGAAAGATGAAAGATGAAACAATGCGGAAAGATGAAAGATGAAACAATGCGGAAAGATGAAAGATGAAACAATGCGGAAAGATGAAAGATGAAACAATGCGGAAAGATGAAAGATGAAACAATGCGGAAAGATGAAACAATTCGGAAAGATGAAAGATGAAACAATGCGGAAAGATGAAAGATGAAACAATGCGGAAAGATGAAACAATGCGGAAAGATGAAAGATGAAAAAATGCGGAAAGATGAAAGATGAAACAATGCGGAAAGATGAAAGATGAAAGAATGCGGAAGATGAAAGATGAAACAATGCGGAAAGTTGAAACAATGCGGAAAGATGAAAGATGAAACAATGCGGAAGATGAAAGATGAAACAATGCGGAAAGATGAAAGATGAAAAAATGCGGAAAGATGAAAGATGAAACAATGCGGAAAGATGAAAGATGAAAAAATGCGGAAAGATGAAAGATGAAACAATGCGGAAGATGAAAGATGAAAGAATGCGGAAGATGAAAGATGAAAGATGAAACAATGCGGAAAGATGAAAGATGAAAAAATGCGGAAAGATGAAAGATGAAACAATGCGGAAAGATGAAAGATGAAACAATGCGGAAAGATGAAAGATGAAACAATGCGGAAAGATGAAAGATGCAAGAATGCGGAAGATGAAAGATGAAACAATGCGGAAAGATGAAAGATGAAACATTGCGGAAAGATGAAAGATGAAACAATGCGGAAAGATGAAAGATAAAACAATGCGGAAAGATGAAAGATGAAACAATGCGGAAAGATGAAACAATGCGGAAAGATGAAACAATGCGGAAAGATGAAACAATGCGGAAAGATGAAAGATGAAACAATGCGGAAAGATGAAAGATGAAACAATGCGGAAAGATGAAAGATGAAACAATGCGGAAAGATGAAAGATGCAAGAATGCGGAAGATGAAAGATGAAACAATGCGGAAAGATGAAAGATGAAACATTGCGGAAAGATGAAAGATGAAACAATGCGGAAAGATGAATGATGAAACAATGCGGAAAGATGAAAGATGAAACAATGCGGAAAGATGAAACAATGCGGAAAGATGAAACAATGCGGAAAGATGAAACAATGCGGAAAGATGAAAGATGAAACAATGCGGAAAGATGAAAGATGAAAGAATGCGGAAAGATGAAAGATGAAACAATGCGGAAAGATGAAAGATGAAACAATGCGGAAAGATGAAAGATGAAACAATGCGGAAAGATGAAAGATGAAACAATGAGGAAAGATGAAAGATGAAACAATGCGGAAAGATGAAAGATGAAACAATGCGGAAAGATGAAACAATGCGGAAAGATGAAAGATGAAACAATGCGGAAAGATGAAACAATGCGGAAAGATGAAACAATGCGGGAAGATTAACTAATGCGGAAAGATGAAACAATGCGGAAAGATGAAACAATGCGGAAAGATGAAACAATGCGGAAAGATGAAACAATGCGGAAAGATGAAAGATGAAACAATGCGGAAAGATGAAAGATGAAACAATGCGGAAAGATGAAAGATGAAACAATGCGGAAAGGTGAAAGATGAAACAATGCGGAAAGATGAAAGATGAAACAATGCGGAAAGATGAAAGATGAAAGAATGCGGAAGATGAAAGATGAAACAATGCGGAAAGTTGAAACAATGCGGAAAGATGAAAGATGAAACAATGCGGAAGATGAAAGATGAAACAATGCGGAAAGATGAAAGATGAAAAAATGCGGAAAGATGGAAGATGAAACAATGCGGAAAGATGAAAGATGAAAAAATGCGGAAAGATGAAAGATGAAACAATGCGGAAAGATGAAAGATGAAAGAATGCGGAAGATGAAAGATGAAAGATGAAACAATGCGGAAAGATTAAAGATGAAACAATGCGGAAAGATGAAAGATGAAACAATGCGGAAAGATGAAAGATGAAACAATGCGGAAAGATGAAAGATGAAACAATGCGGAAAGATGAAAGATGAAACAATGCGGAAAGATGAAAGATGAAACAATGCGGAAAGATGAAAGATGAAAGAATGCGGAAGATGAAAGATGAAAGATGAAACAATGCGGAAAGATTAAAGATGAAACAATGCGGAAAGATGAAAGATGAAACAATGCGGAAAGATGAAAGATGAAACAATGCGGAAAGATGAAAGATGAAACAATGCGGAAAGATGAAAGATGAAACAATGCGGAAAGATGAAAGATGCAAGAATGCGGAAGATGAAAGATGAAACAATGCGGAAAGATGAAAGATGAAACATTGCGGAAAGATGAAAGATGAAACAATGCGGAAAGATGAAAGATGAAAGAATGCGGAAAGATGAAAGATGAAACAATGCGGAAAGATGAAAGATGAAACAATGCGGAAAGATGAAAGATGAAACAATGCGGAAAGTTGAAACAATGCGGAAAGATGAAAGATGAAACAATGCGGAAGATGAAAGATGAAACAATGCGGAAAGATGAAAGATGAAAAAATGCGGAAAGATGAAAGATGAAACAATGCGGAAAGATGAAAGATGAAAAAATGCGGAAAGATGAAAGATGAAACAATGCGGAAAGATGAAAGATGAAAGAATGCGGAAGATGAAAGATGAAAGATGAAACAATGCGGAAAGATTAAAGATGAAACAATGCGGAAAGATGAAAGATGAAACAATGCGGAAAGATGAAAGATGAAACAATGCGGAAAGATGAAAGATGAAACAATGCGGAAAGATGAAAGATGAAACAATGCGGAAAGATGAAAGATGCAAGAATGCGGAAGATGAAAGATGAAACAATGCGGAAAGATGAAAGATGAAACATTGCGGAAAGATGAAAGATGAAACAATGCGGAAAGATGAAAGATGAAAGAATGCGGAAAGATGAAAGATGAAACAATGCGGAAAGATGAAAGATGAAACAATGCGGAAAGATGAAAGATGAAACAATGCGGAAAGATGAAAGATGAAAGAATGCGGAAAGATGAAAGATGAAACAATGCGGAAAGATGAAAGATGAAACAATGCGGAAAGATGAAAGATGAAACAATGCGGAAAGATGAATGATGAAACAATGCGGAAAGATGAAAGATGAAACAATGCGGAAAGATGAAACAATGCGGAAAGATGAAACAATGCGGAAAGATGAAAGATGAAACAATGCGGAAAGATGAAAGATGAAAGAATGCGGAAAGATGAAAGATGAAACAATGCGGAAAGATGAAAGATGAAACAATGCGGAAAGATTAAACAATGCGGAAAGATGAAACAATGCGGAAAGATGAAACAATGCGGAAAGATGAAAGATGAAACAAGGCGGAAAGATGAAAGATGAAAAAATGCGGAAAGATGAAAGATGAAACAATGCGGAAAGATGAAAGATGAAAAAATGCGGAAAGATGAAAGATGAAACAATGCGGAAAGATGAAAGATGAAAGAATTCGGAAGATGAAAGATGAAACAATGCGGAAAGATGGAAGATGAAACAATGCGGAAAGATGAAAGATGAAAGAATGCGGAAATATGAAAGAAGAAACAATGCGGAAAGATGAAAGATGAAACAATGCGGAAAGATGAAAGATGAAACAATGCGGAAAGATGAAAGATGAAACAATGAGGAAAGATGAAAGATGAAACAATGCGGAAAGATGAAAGATGAAACAATGCGGAATGATGAAACAATGCGGAAAGATGAAAGATGAAACAATGCGGAAAGATGAAACAATGCGGAAAGATGAAACAATGCGGAAAGATGAAACAATGCGGGAAGATTAACTAATGCGGAAAGATGAAACAATGCGGAAAGATGAAACAATGCGGAAAGATGAAACAATGCGGAAAGATGAAACAATGCGGAAAGATGAAACAATGCGGAAAGATGAAACAATGCGGAAAGATGAAAGATGAAACAATGCGGAAAGATGAAAGATGAAACAATGGGGAAAGATGAAAGATGAAACAATGCGGAAAGGTGAAAGATGAAACAATGCGGAAAGATGAAAGATGAAACAATGCGGAAAGATGAAAGATGAAAAAATGCGGAAAGATGAAAGATGAAACAATGCGGAAAGATGAAAGATGAAAGAATGCGGAAGATGAAAGATGAAACAATGCGGAAAGTTGAAACAATGCGGAAAGATGAAAGATGAAACAATGCGGAAGATGAAAGATGAAACAATGCGGAAAGATGAAAGATGAAAAAATGCGGAAAGATGAAAGATGAAACAATGCGGAAAGATGAAAGATGAAAAAATGCGGAAAGATGAAAGATGAAACAATGCGGAAAGATGAAAGATGAAAGAATGCGGAAGATGAAAGATGAAAGATGAAACAATGCGGAAAGATTAAAGATGAAACAATGCGGAAAGATGAAAGATGAAACAATGCGGAAAGATGAAAGATGAAACAATGCGGAAAGATGAAAGATGAAACAATGCGGAAAGATGAAAGATGAAACAATGAGGAAAGATGAAAGATGAAACAATGCGGAAAGATGAAACAATGCGGAAAGATGAAACAATGCGGAAAGATGAAAGATGAAACAATGCGGAAAGATGAAAGATGAAAAAATGCGGAAAGATGAAAGATGAAACAATGCGGAAAGATGAAAGATGAAACAATGCGGAAAGATGAAAGATGAAACAATGCGGAAAGATGAAAGATGAAACAATGCGGAAAGATGAAAGATGAAACAATGCGGAAAGATGAAAGATGAAACAATGCGGAAAGATGAAAGATGAAACAATGCGGAAAGATGAAAGATGAAACAATGCGGAAAGATGAAAGATAAAACAATGCGGAAAGATGAAAGATGAAACAATGCGGAAAGATGAAACAATGCGGAAAGATGAAACAATGCGGAAAGATGAAACAATGCGGAAAGATGAAAGATGAAACAATGCGGAAAGATGAAAGATGAAAAAATGCGGAAAGATGAAAGATGAAACAATGCGGAAAGATGAAAGATGAAACAATGCGGAAAGATGAAAGATGAAACAATGCGGAAAGATGAAAGATGCAAGAATGCGGAAGATGAAAGATGAAACAATGCGGAAAGATGAAAGATGAAACATTGCGGAAAGATGAAAGATGAAACAATGCGGAAAGATGAAAGATGAAAGAATGCGGAAAGATGAAAGATGAAACAATGCGGAAAGATGAAAGATGAAACAATGCGGAAAGATGAAAGATGAAACAATGCGGAAAGATGAAAGATGAAAGAATGCGGAAAGATGAAAGATGAAACAATGCGGAAAGATGAAAGATGAAACAATGCGGAAAGATGAAAGATGAAACAATGCGGAAAGATGAATGATGAAACAATGCGGAAAGATGAAAGATGAAACAATGCGGAAAGATGAAACAATGCGGAAAGATGAAAGATGAAACAATGCGGAAAGATGAAAGATGAAAGAATGCGGAAAGATGAAAGATGAAACAATGCGGAAAGATGAAAGATGAAACAATGCGGAAAGATGAAACAATGCGGAAAGATGAAACAATGCGGAAAGATGAAACAATGCGGAAAGATGAAACAATGCGGAAAGATGAAAGATGAAACAATGCGGAAAGATGAAAGATGAAAAAATGCGGAAAGATGAAAGATGAAACAATGCGGAAAGATGAAAGATGAAAAAATGCGGAAAGATGAAAGATGAAACAATGCGGAAAGATGAAAGATGAAAGAATTCGGAAGATGAAAGATGAAACAATGCGGAAAGATGGAAGATGAAACAATGCGGAAAGATGAAAGATGAAAGAATGCGGAAATATGAAAGATGAAACAATGCGGAAAGATGAAAGATGAAACAATGCGGAAAGATGAAAGATGAAACAATGCGGAAAGATGAAAGATGAAACAATGAGGAAAGATGAAAGATGAAACAATGCGGAAAGATGAAAGATGAAACAATGCGGAAAGATGAAAGATGAAACAATGCGGAAAGATGAAAGATGAAACAATGCGGAAAGATGAAAGATGAAACAATTCGGAAAGATGAAAGATGAAACAATGCGGAAAGATGAAAGATGAAAAAATGCGGAAAGATGAAAGATGAAACAATGCGGAAAGATGAAAGATGAAACAATGCGGAAAGATGAAAGATGAAAAAATGCGGAAAGATGAAACAATGCGGAAAGATGAAAGATGAAAGAATGCGGAAGATGAAAGATGAAACAATGCGGAAAGATGAAACAATGCGGAAAGATGAAAGATGAAACAATGCGGAAAGATGAAAGATGAAAAAATGCGGAAAGATGAAAGATGAAACAATGCGGAAAGATGAAAGATGAAAGAATGCGGAAGATGAAAGATGAAACAATGCGGAAAGATGAAACAATGCGGAAAGATGAAACAATGCGGAAAGATGAAACAATGCGGAAAGATGAAACAATGCGGAAAGATGAAACAATGCGGAAAGATGAAACAATGCGGAAAGATGAAACAATGCGGAAAGATGAAAGATGAAACAATGCGGAAAGATGAAAGATGAAACAATGCGGAAAGATGAAACAATGCGGAAAGATGAAAGATGAAACAATGCGGAAAGATGAAAGATGAAACAATGCGGAAAGATGAAAGATGAAACAATGCGGAAAGATGAAAGATGAAACAATGCGGAAAGATGAAAGATGAAACAATGCGGAAAGATGAAAGATGAAAGAATGCGGAAGATGAAAGATGAAACAATGCGGAAAGATGAAACAATGCGGAAAGATGAAAGATGAAACAATGCGGAAGATGAAAGATGAAACAATGCGGAAAGATGAAAGATGAAACAATGCGGAAAGATGAAAGATGAAACAATGCGGAAAGATGAAAGATGAAACAATGCGGAAAGATGAAAGATGAAACAATGCGGAAAGATGAAAGATGAAACAATGCGGAAAGATGAAAGATGAAAGAATGCGGAAAGATGAAAGATGAAACAATGCGGAAAGATGAAAGATGAAGCAATGCGGAAAGATGAAAGATGAAACAATGCGGAAAGATGAAAGATGAAACAATGCGGAAAGATGAAAGATGAAACAATGCGGAAAGATGAAAGATGAAACAATGCGGAAAGATGAAACAATGCGGAAAGATGAAACAATGCGGAAAGATGAAACAATGCGGAAAGATGAAACAATGCGGAAAGATGAAACAATGCGGAAAGATGAAACAATGCGGAAAGATGAAACAATGCGGAAAGATGAAACAATGCGGAAAGATGAAAGATGAAACAATGCGGAAAGATGAAAGATGAAACAATGCGGAAAGATGAAAGATGAAACAATGCGGAAAGATAAAAGATCAAAGAATGCGGAAAGATGAAAGATGAAACAATGCGGAAAGATGAAAGATGAAACAATGCGGAAAGATGAAAGATGAAACAATGCGGAAAGATGAAACAATGCGGAAAGATGAAACAATGCGGAAAGATGAAACAATGCGGAAAGATGAAACAATGCGGAAAGATGAAACAATGCGGAAAGATGAAACAATGCGGAAAGATGAAACAATGCGGAAAGATGAAACAATGCGGAAAGATGAAACAATGCGGAAAGATGAAACAATGCGGAAAGATGAAACAATGCGGAAAGATGAAACAATGCGGAAAGATGAAACAATGCGGAAAGATGAAACAATGCGGAAAGATGAAACAATGCGGAAAGATGAAACAATGCGGAAAGATGAAACAATGCGGAAAGATGAAACAATGCGGAAAGATGAAACAATGCGGAAAGATGAAACAATGCGGAAAGATGAAACAATGCGGAAAGATGAAACAATGCGGAAAGATGAAACAATGCGGAAAGATGAAACAATGCGGAAAGATGAAACAATGCGGAAAGATGAAACAATGCGGAAAGATGAAACAATTCGGAAAGATGAAACAATGCGGAAAGATGAAACAATGCGGAAAGATGAAACAATGCGGAAAGATGAAACAATGCGGAAAGATGAAACAATGCGGAAAGATGAAACAATGCGGAAAGATGAAACAATGCGGAAAGATGAAACAATGCGGAAAGATGAAACAATGCGGAAAGATGAAACAATGCGGAAAGATGAAACAATGCGGAAAGATGAAACAATGCGGAAAGATGAAACAATGCGGAAAGATGAAACAATGCGGAAAGATGAAACAATGCGGAAAGATGAAACAATGCGGAAAGATGAAACAATGCGGAAAGATGAAACAATGCGGAAAGATGAAACAATGCGGAAAGATGAAAGATGAAAGAATGCGGAAAGATGAAAGATGAAACAATGCGGAAAGATGAAAGATGAAACAATGCGGAAAGATGAAAGATGAAACAATGCAGAAAGATGAAAGATGAAAGAATGCGGAAAGATGAAAGATGAAACAATGCGGAAAGATGAAAGATGAAACAATGCGGAAAGATGAAAGATGAAACAATGCGGAAAGATGAAAGATGAAAAAATGCGGAAAGATGAAAGATGAAACAATGCGGAAAGATGAAAGATGAAAGAATGCGGAAGATGAAAGATGAAACAATGCGGAAAGATGAAACAATGCGGAAAGATGAAAGATGAAACAATGCGGAAAGATGAAAGATGAAACAATGCGGAAAGATGAAACAATGCGGAAAGATGAAAGATGAAACAATGCGGAAAGATGAAAGATGAAAAAATGCGGAAAGATGAAACAATGCGGAAAGATGAAACAATGCGGAAAGATGAAACAATGCGGAAAGATGAAAGATGAAACAATACGGAAAGATGAAAGATGAAACAATGCGGAAAGATGAAAGATGAAAAAATGCGGAAAGATGAAAGATGAAACAATGCGGAAAGATGAAAGATGAAAAAATGCGGAAAGATGAAAGATGAAACAATGCGGAAAGATGAAAGATGAAAGAATGCGGAAGATGAAAGATGAAACAATGCGGAAAGATGAAAGATGAAACAATGCGGAAAGATGAAACAATGCGGAAAGATGAAAGATGAAACAATGCGGAAAGATGAAAGATGAAAAAATGCGGAAAGATGAAACAATGCGGAAAGATGAAACAATGCGGAAAGATGAAACAATGCGGAAAGATGAAACAATGCGGAAAGATGAAACAATGCGGAAAGATGAAACAATGCGGAAAGATGAAACAATGCGGAAAGATGAAACAATGCGGAAAGATGAAAGATGAAACAATGCGGAAAGATGAAAGATGAAACAATGCGGAAAGATGAAAGATGAAACAATGCGGAAAGATGAAAGATGAAACAATGCGGAAAGATGAAAGATGAAACAATGCGGAAAGATGAAACAATGCGGAAAGATGAAAGATGAAACAATGCGGAAAGATGAAAGATGAAACAATGCGGAAAGATGAAAGATGAAACAATGCGGAAAGATGAAAGATGAAACAATGCGGAAAGATGAAAGATGAAAGAATGCGGAAAGATGAAAGATGAAACAATGCCGAAAGATGAAAGATGAAACAATGCGGAAAGATGAAAGATGAAACAATGCGGAAAGATGAAAGATGAAAAAATGCGGAAAGATGAAAGATGAAACAATGCGGAAAGATGAAAGATGAAACAATGCGGAAAGATGAAACAATGCGGAAAGATGAAAGATGAAACAATGCGGAAAGATGAAAGATGAAACAATGCGGAAAGATGAAAGATGAAACAATGCGGAAAGATGAAAGATGAAAGAATGCGGAAGATGAAAGATGAAACAATGCGGAAAAATGAAACAATGCGGAAAGATGAAAGATGAAACAATGCGGAAAGATGAAAGATGAAAAAATGCGGAAAGATGAAACAATGCGGAAAGATGAAAGATGAAAGAATGCGGAAGATGAAAGATGAAACAATGCGGAAAGATGAAACAATGCGGAAAGATGAAAGATGAAACAATGCGGAAAGATGAAAGATGAAAAAATGCGGAAAGATGAAAGATGAAACAATGCGGAAAGATGAAAGATGAAAGAATGCGGAAGATGAAAGATGAAACAATGCGGAAAGATGAAACAATGCGGAAAGATGAAACAATGCGGAAAGATGAAACAATGCGGAAAGATGAAACAATGCGGAAAGATGAAACAATGCGGAAAGATGAAACAATGCGGAAAGATGAAACAATGCGGAAAGATGAAAGATGAAACAATGCGGAAAGATGAAAGATGAAACAATGCGGAAAGATGAAAGATGAAACAATGCGGAAAGATGAAAGATGAAACAATGCGGAAAGATGAAAGATGAAACAATGCGGAAAGATGAAACAATGCGGAAAGATGAAACAATGCGCAAAGATGAAAGATGAAACAATGCGGAAAGATGAAAGATGAAACAATGCGGAAAGATGAAAGATGAAACAATGCGGAAAGATGAAAGATGAAACAATGCGGAAAGATGAAAGATGAAACAATGCGGAAAGATGAAAGATGAAACAATGCGGAAAGATGAAAGATGAAAGAATGCGGAAGATGAAAGATGAAACAATGCGGAAAGATGAAACAATGCGGAAAGATGAAACAATGCGGAAAGATGAAAGATGAAACAATGCGGAAAGATGAAAGATGAAACAATGCGGAAAGATGAAAGATGAAAAAATGCGGAAAGATGAAAGATGAAACAATGCGGAAAGATGAAAGATGAAAGAATGCGGAAAGATGAAAGATGAAACAATGCGGAAAGATGAAAGATGAAAGAATGCGGAAGATGAAAGATGAAACAATGCGGAAAGATGAAAGATGAAACAATGCGGAAAGATGAAACAATGCGGAAAGATGAAACAATGCGGAAAGATGAAAGATGAAACAATGCGGAAGATGAAAGATGAAACAATGCGGAAAGATGAAACAATGCGGAAGATGAAAGATGAAACAATGCGGAAAGATGAAACAATGCGGAAAGATGAAACAATGCGGAAAGATGAAAGATGAAACAATGCGGAAAGATGAAAGATGAAACAATGCGGAAAGATGAAAGATGAAACAATGCGGAAAGATGAAAGATGAAACAATGCGGAAAGATGAAAGATGAAAGAATGCGGAAAGATGAAAGATGAAACAATGCGGAAAGATGAAAGATGAAACAATGCGGAAAGATGAAAGATGAAACAATGCGGAAAGATGAAAGATGAAACAATGCGGAAAGATGAAAGATGAAACAATGCGGAAAGATGAAAGATGAAACAATGCGGAAAGATGAAACAATGCGGAAAGATGAAACAATGCGGAAAGATGAAAGATGAAACAATGCGGAAAGATGAAAGATGAAACAATGCGGAAAGATAAAAGATGAAAGAATGCGGAAAGATGAAAGATGAAACAATGCGGAAAGATGAAAGATGAAACAATGCGGAAAGATGAAAGATGAAACAATGCGGAAAGATGAAAGATGAAACAATGCGGAAAGATGAAAGATGATACAATGCGGAAAGATGAAACAATGCGGAAAGATGAAACAATGCGGAAAGATGAAACAATGCGGAAAGATGAAACAATGCGGAAAGATGAAACAATGCGGAAAGATGAAACAATGCGGAAAGATGAAACAATGCGGAAAGATGAAACAATGCGGAAAGATGAAACAATGCGGAAAGATGAAACAATGCGGAAAGATGAAACAATGCGGAAAGATGAAACAATGCGGAAAGATGAAACAATGCGGAAAGATGAAACAATGCGGAAAGATGAAACAATGCGGAAAGATGAAACAATGCGGAAAGATGAAACAATGCGGAAAGATGAAACAATGCGGAAAGATGAAACAATGCGGAAAGATGAAACAATGCGGAAAGATGAAACAATGCGGAAAGATGAAACAATGCGGAAAGATGAAACAATGCGGAAAGATGAAACAATTCGGAAAGATGAAACAATGCGGAAAGATGAAACAATGCGGAAAGATGAAACAATGCGGAAAGATGAAACAATGCGGAAAGATGAAACAATGCGGAAAGATGAAACAATGCGGAAAGATGAAAGATGAAAGAATGCGGAAAGATGAAAGATGAAACAATGCGGAAAGATGAAAGATGAAACAATGCGGAAAGATGAAAGATGAAACAATGCAGAAAGATGAAAGATGAAAGAATGCGGAAAGATGAAAGATGAAACAATGCGGAAAGATGAAAGATGAAACAATGCGGAAAGATGAAAGATGAAACAATGCGGAAAGATGAAAGATGAAAAAATGCGGAAAGATGAAAGATGAAACAATGCGGAAAGATGAAAGATGAAAAAATGCGGAAGATGAAAGATGAAACAATGCGGAAAGATGAAACAATGCGGAAAGATGAAAGATGAAACAATGCGGAAAGATGAAAGATGAAACAATGCGGAAAGATGAAACAATGCGGAAAGATGAAAGATGAAACAATGCGGAAAGATGAAAGATGAAAAAATGCGGAAAGATGAAACAATGCGGAAAGATGAAACAATGCGGAAAGATGAAACAATGCGGAAAGATGAAAGATGAAACAATGCGGAAAGATGAAAGATGAAACAATGCGGAAAGATGAAAGATGAAAAAATGCGGAAAGATGAAAGATGAAACAATGCGGAAAGAAGAAAGATGAAAAAATGCGGAAAGATGAAAGATGAAACAATGCGGAAAGATGAAAGATGAAAGAATGCGGAAGATGAAAGATGAAACAATGCGGAAAGATGAAAGATGAAACAATGCGGAAAGATGAAACAATGCGGAAAGATGAAACAATGCGGAAAGATGAAACAATGCGGAAAGATGAAACAATGCGGAAAGATGAAACAATGCGGAAAGATGAAACAATGCGGAAAGATGAAAGATGAAACAATGCGGAAAGATGAAAGATGAAACAATGCGGAAAGATGAAAGATGAAACAATGCGGAAAGATGAAAGATGAAACAATGCGGAAAGATGAAAGATGAAACAATGCGGAAAGATGAAACAATGCGGAAAGATGAAAGATGAAACAATGCGGAAAGATGAAAGATGAAAAAATGCGGAAAGATGAAAAATGAAACAATGCGGAAAGATGAAAGATGAAAGAATGCGGAAGATGAAAGATGAGACAATGCGGAAAGATGAAAGATGAAACATTGCGGAAAGATGAAAGATGAAACAATGCGGAAAGATGAAAGATGAAAGAATGCGGAAAGATGAAAGATGAAACAATGCGGAAAGATGAAAGATGAAACAATGCGGAAAGATGAAAGATGAAACAATGCGGAAAGATGAAAGATGAAAGAATGCGGAAAGATGAAAGATGAAACAATGCGGAAAGATGAAAGATGAAACAATGCGGAAAGATGAAAGATGAAACAATGCGGAAAGATGAAAGATGAAAAAATGCGGAAAGATGAAAGATGAAACAATGCGGAAAGATGAAAGATGAAACAATGCGGAAAGATGAAACAATGCGGATAGATGAAAGATGAAACAATGCGGAAAGATGAAAGATGAAAAAATGCGGAAAGATGAAAAATGAAACAATGCGGAAAGATGAAAGATGAAAGAATGCGGAAAGATGAAAGATGAAACAATGCGGAAAGATGAAAGATGAAACAATGCGGAAAGATGAAAGATGAAAAAATGCGGAAAGATGAAAGATGAAAGAATGCGGAAAGATGAAAGATGAAACAATGCGGAAAGATGAAAGATGAAACAATGCGGAAAGATGAAACAATGCGGAAAGATGAAAGATGAAACAATGCGGAAAGATGAAAGATGAAAAAATGCGGAAAGATGAAAAATGAAACAATGCGGAAAGATGAAAGATGAAAGAATGCGGAAGATGAAAGATGAAACAATGCGGAAAGATGAAAGATGAAACATTGCGGAAAGATGAAAGATGAAACAATGCGGAAAGATGAAAGATGAAAGAATGCGGAAAGATGAAAGATGAAACAATGCGGAAAGATGAAAGATGAAACAATGCGGAAAGATGAAAGATGAAACAATGCGGAAAGATGAAAGATGAAACAATGCGGAAAGATGAAAGATGAAACAATGCGGAAAGATGAAAGATGAAACAATGCGGAAAGATGAAAGATGAAAAAATGCGGAAGATGAAAGATGAAACAATGCGGAAAGATGAAACAATGCGGAAAGATGAAAGATGAAACAATGCGGAAAGATGAAAGATGAAACAATGCGGAAAGATGAAACAATGCGGAAAGATGAAAGATGAAACAATGCGGAAAGATGAAAGATGAAAAAATGCGGAAAGATGAAACAATGCGGAAAGATGAAACAATGCGGAAAGATGAAACAATGCGGAAAGATGAAAGATGAAACAATGCGGAAAGATGAAAGATGAAACAATGCGGAAAGATGAAAGATGAAAAAATGCGGAAAGATGAAAGATGAAACAATGCGGAAAGAAGAAAGATGAAAAAATGCGGAAAGATGAAAGATGAAACAATGCGGAAAGATGAAAGATGAAAGAATGCGGAAGATGAAAGATGAAACAATGCGGAAAGATGAAAGATGAAACAATGCGGAAAGATGAAACAATGCGGAAAGATGAAACAATGCGGAAAGATGAAACAATGCGGAAAGATGAAACAATGCGGAAAGATGAAACAATGCGGAAAGATGAAAGATGAAACAATGCGGAAAGATGAAAGATGAAACAATGCGGAAAGATGAAAGATGAAACAATGCGGAAAGATGAAAGATGAAACAATGCGGAAAGATGAAAGATGAAACAATGCGGAAAGATGAAACAATGCGGAAAGATGAAAGATGAAACAATGCGGAAAGATGAAAGATGAAAAAATGCGGAAAGATGAAAAATGAAACAATGCGGAAAGATGAAAGATGAAAGAATGCGGAAGATGAAAGATGAGACAATGCGGAAAGATGAAAGATGAAACATTGCGGAAAGATGAAAGATGAAACAATGCGGAAAGATGAAAGATGAAAGAATGCGGAAAGATGAAAGATGAAACAATGCGGAAAGATGAAAGATGAAACAATGCGGAAAGATGAAAGATGAAACAATGCGGAAAGATGAAAGATGAAAGAATGCGGAAAGATGAAAGATGAAACAATGCGGAAAGATGAAAGATGAAACAATGCGGAAAGATGAAAGATGAAACAATGCGGAAAGATGAAAGATGAAAAAATGCGGAAAGATGAAAGATGAAACAATGCGGAAAGATGAAAGATGAAACAATGCGGAAAGATGAAACAATGCGGATAGATGAAAGATGAAACAATGCGGAAAGATGAAAGATGAAAAAATGCGGAAAGATGAAAAATGAAACAATGCGGAAAGATGAAAGATGAAAGAATGCGGAAAGATGAAAGATGAAACAATGCGGAAAGATGAAAGATGAAACAATGCGGAAAGATGAAAGATGAAAAAATGCGGAAAGATGAAAGATGAAAGAATGCGGAAAGATGAAAGATGAAACAATGCGGAAAGATGAAAGATGAAACAATGCGGAAAGATGAAACAATGCGGAAAGATGAAAGATGAAACAATGCGGAAAGATGAAAGATGAAAAAATGCGGAAAGATGAAAAATGAAACAATGCGGAAAGATGAAAGATGAAAGAATGCGGAAGATGAAAGATGAAACAATGCGGAAAGATGAAAGATGAAACATTGCGGAAAGATGAAAGATGAAACAATGCGGAAAGATGAAAGATGAAAGAATGCGGAAAGATGAAAGATGAAACAATGCGGAAAGATGAAAGATGAAACAATGCGGAAAGATGAAAGATGAAACAATGCGGAAAGATGAAAGATGAAACAATGCGGAAAGATGAAAGATGAAACAATGCGGAAAGATGAAAGATGAAACAATGCGGAAAGATGAAAGATGAAAGAATGCGGAAGATGAAAGATGAAACAATGCGGAAAGATGAAACAATGCGGAAAGATGAAAGATGAAACAATGCGGAAAGATGAAAGATGAAAAAATGCGGAAAGATGAAACAATGCGGAAAGATGAAAGATGAAAGAATGCGGAAGATGAAAGATGAAACAATGCGGAAAGATGAAACAATGCGGAAAGATGAAACAATGCGGAAAGATGAAAGATGAAACAATGCGGAAAGATGAAAGATGAAAAAATGCGGAAAGATGAAAGATGAAACAATGCGGAAAGATGAAAGATGAAAGAATGCGGAAGATGAAAGATGAAAGATGAAACAATGCGGAAAGATGAAACAATGCGGAAAGATGAAACAATGCGGAAAGATGAAACAATGCGGAAAGATGAAAGATGAAACAATGCGGAAAGATGAAAGATGAAACAATGCGGAAAGATGAAAGATGAAACAATGCGGAAAGATGAAAGATGAAACAATGCGGAAAGATGAAACAATGCGGAAAGATGAAACAATGCGGAAAGATGAAACAATGCGGAAAGATGAAAGATGAAACAATGCGGAAAGATGAAAGATGAAACAATGCGGAAAGATGAAAGATGAAACAATGCGGAAAGATGAAAGATGAAACAATGCGGAAAGATGAAAGATGAAACAATGCGGAAAGATGAAAGATGAAAGAATGCGGAAGATGAAAGATGAAACAATGCGGAAAGATGAAACAATGCGGAAAGATGAAAGATGAAACAATGCGGAAAGATGAAAGATGAAACAATGCGGAAAGATGAAAGATGAAAAAATGCGGAAAGATGAAAGATGAAACAATGCGGAAAGATGAAAGATGAAAGAATGCGGAAAGATGAAAGATGAAACAATGCGGAAAGATGAAAGATGAAAGAATGCGGAAGATGAAAGATGAAACAATGCGGAAAGATGAAAGATGAAACAATGCGGAAAGATGAAACAATGCGGAAAGATGAAACAATGCGGAAAGATGAAAGATGAAACAATGCGGAAGATGAAAGATGAAACAATGCGGAAAGATGAAACAATGCGGAAAGATGAAAGATGAAACAATGCGGAAAGATGAAAGATGAAACAATGCGGAAAGATGAAAGATGAAACAATGCGGAAAGATGAAAGATGAAATAATGCGGAAAGATGAAAGATGAAACAATGCGGAAAGATGAAAGATGAAACAATGCGGAAAGATGAAAGATGAAACAATGCGGAAAGATGAAAGATGAAACAATGCGGAAAGATGAAAGATGAAACAATGCGGAAAGATGAAAGATGAAACAATGCGGAAAGATGAAACAATGCGGAAAGATGAAACAATGCGGAAAGATGAAAGATGAAACAATGCGGAAAGATGAAAGATGAAACAATGCGGAAAGATAAAAGATGAAACAATGCGGAAAGATGAAAGATGAAACAATGCGGAAAGATGAAAGATGAAACAATGCGGAAAGATGAAAGATGAAACAATGCGGAAAGATGAAAGATGAAACAATGCGGAAAGATGAAAGATGAAAAAATTCGGAAAGATGAAACAATGCGGAAAGATGAAACAATGCGGAAAGATGAAACAATTCGGAAAGATGAAAGATGAAACAATGCGGAAAGATGAAAGATGAAACAATGCGGAAAGATGAAAGATGAAAAAATGCGGAAAGATGAAAGATGAAACAATGCGGAAAGATGAAAGATGAAAAAATGCGGAAAGATGAAAGATGAAACAATGCGGAAAGATGAAAGATGAAAGAATGCGGAAGATGAAAGATGAAACAATGCGGAAAGATGAAAGATGAAACAATGCGGAAAGATGAAACAATGCGGAAAGATGAAAGATGAAACAATGCGGAAAGATGAAAGATGAAAAAATGCGGAAAGATGAAACAATGCGGAAAGATGAAACAATGCGGAAAGATGAAACAATGCGGAAAGATGAAACAATGCGGAAAGATGAAACAATGCGGAAAGATGAAACAATGCGGAAAGATGAAACAATGCGGAAAGATGAAAGATGAAACAATGCGGAAAGATGAAAGATGAAACAATGCGGAAAGATGAAAGATGAAACAATGCGGAAAGATGAAAGATGAAACAATGCGGAAAGATGAAAGATGAAACAATGCGGAAAGATGAAACAATGCGGAAAGATGAAAGATGAAACAATGCGGAAAGATGAAAGATGAAACAATGCGGAAAGATGAAAGATGAAACAATGCGGAAAGATGAAAGATGAAAAAATGCGGAAAGATGAAAGATGAAACAATGCGGAAAGATGAAGATGAAAGAATGCGGAAGATGAAAGATGAAACAATGCGGAAAGATGAAAGATGAAAAAATGCGGAAAGATGAAAGATGAAACAATGCGGAAAGATGAAAGATGAAAAAATGCGAAACATGAAAGATGAAAAAATGCGGAAAGATGAAAGATGAAACAATGCGGAAAGATGAAAGATGAAAAAATGCGGAAAGATGAAAAATGAAACAATGCGGAAAGATGAAAGATGAAAGAATGCGGAAGATGAAAGATGAAACAATGCGGAAAGATGAAAGATGAAACATTGCGGAAAGATGAAAGATGAAACAATGCGGAAAGATGAAAGATGAAAGAATGCGGAAAGATGAAAGATGAAACAATGCGGAAAGATGAAAGATGAAACAATGCGGAAAGATGAAAGATGAAACAATGCGGAAAGATGAAACAATGCGGAAAGATGAAAGATGAAACAATGCGGAAAGATGAAAGATGAAAAAATGCGGAAAGATGAAAAATGAAACAATGCGGAAAGATGAAAGATGAAAGAATGCGGAAAGATGAAAGATGAAACAATGCGGAAAGATGAAAGATGAAACAATGCGGAAAGATGAAAGATGAAAAAATGCGGAAAGATGAAAGATGAAAGAATGCGGAAAGATGAAAGATGAAAGAATGCGGAAAGATGAAACAATGCGGAAAGATGAAAGATGAAACAATGCGGAAAGATGAAAGATGAAAAAATGCGGAAAGATGAAAAATGAAACAATGCGGAAAGATGAAAGATGAAAGAATGCGGAAGATGAAAGATGAAACAATGCGGAAAGATGAAAGATGAAACATTGCGGAAAGATGAAAGATGAAACAATGCGGAAAGATGAAAGATGAAAGAATGCGGAAAGATGAAAGATGAAACAATGCGGAAAGATGAAAGATGAAACAATGCGGAAAGATGAAAGATGAAAAAATGCGGAAAGATGAAAGATGAAACAATGCGGAAAGATGAAAGATGAAAGAATGCGGAAGATGAAAGATGAAACAATGCGGAGAGATGAAACAATGCGGAAAGATGAAAGATGAAACAATGCGGAAAGATGAAAGATGAAACAATGCGGAAAGATGAAACAATGCGGAAAGATGAAAGATGAAACAATGCGGAAAGATGAAAGATGAAAAAATGCGGAAAGATGAAACAATGCGGAAAGATGAAACAATGCGGAAAGATGAAACAATGCGGAAAGATGAAAGATGAAACAATGCGGAAAGATGAAAGATGAAACAATGCGGAAAGATGAAAGATGAAAAAATGCGGAAAGATGAAAGATGAAACAATGCGGAAAGATGAAAGATGAAAAAATGCGGAAAGATGAAAGATGAAACAATGCGGAAAGATGAAAGATGAAAGAATGCGGAAGATGAAAGATGAAACAATGCGGAAAGATGAAAGATGAAACAATGCGGAAAGATGAAACAATGCGGAAAGATGAAAGATGAAACAATGCGGAAAGATGAAAGATGAAAAAATGCGGAAAGATGAAACAATGCGGAAAGATGAAACAATGCGGAAAGATGAAACAATGCGGAAAGATGAAACAATGCGGAAAGATGAAACAATGCGGAAAGATGAAACAATGCGGAAAGATGAAAGATGAAACAATGCGGAAAGATGAAAGATGAAACAATGCGGAAAGATGAAAGATGAAACAATGCGGAAAGATGAAAGATGAAACAATGCGGAAAGATGAATGATGAAACAATGCGGAAAGATGAAAGATGAAACAATGCGGAAAGATGAAAGATGAAACAATGCGGAAAGATGAAACAATGCGGAAAGATGAAAGATGAAACAATGCGGAAAGATGAAAGATGAAAAAATGCGGAAAGATGAAAAATGAAACAATGCGGAAAGATGAAAGATGAAAGAATGCGGAAGATGAAAGATGAGACAATGCGGAATGATGAAAGATGAAACATTGCGGGAAGATGAAAGATGAAACAATGCGGAAAGATGAAAGATGAAAGAATGCGGAAAGATGAAAGATGAAACAATGCGGAAAGATGAAAGATGAAACAATGCGGAAAGATGAAAGATGAAACAATGCGGAAAGATGAAAGATGAAAGAATGCGGAAAGATGAAAGATGAAACAATGCCGAAAGATGAAAGATGAAACAATGCGGAAAGATGAAAGATGAAACAATGCGGAAAGATGAAAGATGAAAAAATGCGGAAAGATGAAAGATGAAACGATGCGGAAAGATGAAAGATGAAACAATGCGGAAAGATGAAACAATGCGGAAAGATGAAAGATGAAACAATGCGGAAAGATGAAAGATGAAAAAATGCGGAAAGATGAAAAATGAAACAATGCGGAAAGATGAAAGATGAAAGAATGCGGAAAGATGAAAGATGAAACAATGCGGAAAGATGAAAGATGAAACAATGCGGAAAGATGAAAGATGAAAAAATGCGGAAAGATGAAAGATGAAAGAATGCGGAAAGATGAAAGATGAAAGAATGCGGAAAGATGAAAGATGAAACAATGCGGAAAGATGAAACAATGCGGAAAGATGAAACAATGCGGAAAGATGAAAGATGAAACAATGCGGAAAGATGAAAGATGAAAAAATGCGGAAAGATGAAAAATGAAACAATGCGGAAAGATGAAAGATGAAAGAATGCGGAAGATGAAAGATGAGACAATGCGGAAAGATGAAAGATGAAACATTGCGGAAAGATGAAAGATGAAACAATGCGGAAAGATGAAAGATGAAAGAATGCGGAAAGATGAAAGATGAAACAATGCGGAAAGATGAAAGATGAAACAATGCGGAAAGATGAAAGATGAAACAATGCGGAAAGATGAAAGATGAAAGAATGCGGAAAGATGAAAGATGAAACAATGCGGAAAGATGAAAGATGAAACAATGCGGAAAGATGAAAGATGAAACAATGCGGAAAGATGAAAGATGAAAAAATGCGGAAAGATGAAAGATGAAACAATGCGGAAAGATGAAAGATGAAACAATGCGGAAAGATGAAACAATTCGGATAGATGAAAGATGAAACAATTCGGAAAGATGAAAGATGAAAAAATGCGGAAAGATGAAAAATGAAACAATGCGGAAAGATGAAAGATGAAAGAATGCGGAAAGATGAAAGATGAAACAATGCGGAAAGATGAAAGATGAAACAATGCGGAAAGATGAAAGATGAAAAAATGCGGAAAGATGAAAGATGAAAGAATGCGGAAAGATGAAAGATGAAACAATGCGGAAAGATGAAAGATGAAACAATGCGGAAAGATGAAACAATGCGGAAAGATGAAAGATGAAACAATGCGGAAAGATGAAAGATGAAAAAATGCGGAAAGATGAAAAATGAAACAATGCGGAAAGATGAAAGATGAAAGAATGCGGAAGATGAAAGATGAAACAATGCGGAAAGATGAAAGATGAAACATTGCGGAAAGATGAAAGATGAAACAATGCGGAAAGATGAAAGATGAAAGAATGCGGAAAGATGAAAGATGAAACAATGCGGAAAGATGAAAGATGAAACAATGCGGAAAGATGAAAGATGAAACAATGCGGAAAGATGAAAGATGAAACAATGCGGAAAGATGAAAGATGAAACAATGCGGAAAGATGAAAGATGAAACAATGCGGAAAGATGAAAGATGAAAGAATGCGGAAGATGAAAGATGAAACAATGCGGAAAGATGAAACAATGCGGAAAGATGAAAGATGAAACAATGCGGAAAGATGAAAGATGAAAAAATGCGGAAATATGAAACAATGCGGAAAGATGAAAGATGAAAGAATGCGGAAGATGAAAGATGAAACAATGCGGAAAGATGAAACAATGCGGAAAGATGAAACAATGCGGAAAGATGAAAGATGAAACAATGCGGAAAGATGAAAGATGAAAAAATGCGGAAAGATGAAAGATGAAACAATGCGGAAAGATGAAAGATGAAAGAATGCGGAAGATGAAAGATGAAACAATGCGGAAAGATGAAACAATGCGGAAAGATGAAACAATGCGGAAAGATGAAACAATGCGGAAAGATGAAACAATGCGGAAAGATGAAACAATGCGGAAAGATGAAAGATGAAACAATGCGGAAAGATGAAAGATGAAACAATGCGGAAAGATGAAAGATGAAACAATGCGGAAAGATGAAAGATGAAACAATGCGGAAAGATGAAACAATGCGGAAAGATGAAACAATGCGGAAAGATGAAAGATGAAACAATGCGGAAAGATGAAAGATGAAACAATGCGGAAAGATGAAAGATGAAACAATGCGGAAAGATGAAAGATGAAACAATGCGGAAAGATGAAAGATGAAACAATGCGGAAAGATGAAAGATGAAAGAATGCGGAAGATGAAAGATGAAACAATGCGGAAAGATGAAACAATGCGGAAAGATGAAAGATGAAACAATGCGGAAAGATGAAAGATGAAACAATGCGGAAAGATGAAAGATGAAACAATGCGGAAAGATGAAAGATGAAAGAATGCGGAAGATGAAAGATGAAACAATGCGGAAAGATGAAACAATGCGGAAAGATGAAACAATGCGGAAAGATGAAACAATGCGGAAAGATGAAAGATGAAACAATGCGGAAAGATGAAAGATGAAACAATGCGGAAAGATGAAAGATGAAACAATGCGGAAAGATGAAAGATGAAAAAATGCGGAAAGATGAAAGATGAAAGAATGCGGAAAGATGAAAGATGAAACAATGCGGAAAGATAAAAGATGAAACAATGCGGAAAGATGAAAGATGAAACAATGCGGAAAGGTGAAAGATGAAACAATGCGGAAAGATGAAAGATGAAACAATGCGGAAAGATGAAAGATGAAACAATGCGGAAAGATGAAAGATGAAAGAATGCGGAAAGATGAAAGATGAAACAATGCGGAAAGATGAAAGATGAAACAATGCGGAAAGATGAAAGATGAAACAATGCGGAAAGATGAAAGATGAAAAAATGCGGAAAGATGAAAGATGAAACAATGCGGAAAGATGAAAGATGAAACAATGCGGAAAGATGAAACAATTCGGATAGATGAAAGATGAAACAATTCGGAAAGATGAAAGATGAAAAAATGCGGAAAGATGAAAAATGAAACAATGCGGAAAGATGAAAGATGAAAGAATGCGGAAAGATGAAAGATGAAACAATGCGGAAAGATGAAAGATGAAACAATGCGGAAAGATGAAAGATGAAAAAATGCGGAAAGATGAAAGATGAAAGAATGCGGAAAGATGAAAGATGAAACAATGCGGAAAGATGAAAGATGAAACAATGCGGAAAGATGAAACAATGCGGAAAGATGAAAGATGAAACAATGCGGAAAGATGAAAGATGAAAAAATGCGGAAAGATGAAAAATGAAACAATGCGGAAAGATGAAAGATGAAAGAATGCGGAAGATGAAAGATGAAACAATGCGGAAAGATGAAAGATGAAACATTGCGGAAAGATGAAAGATGAAACAATGCGGAAAGATGAAAGATGAAAGAATGCGGAAAGATGAAAGATGAAACAATGCGGAAAGATGAAAGATGAAACAATGCGGAAAGATGAAAGATGAAACAATGCGGAAAGATGAAAGATGAAACAATGCGGAAAGATGAAAGATGAAACAATGCGGAAAGATGAAAGATGAAACAATGCGGAAAGATGAAAGATGAAAGAATGCGGAAGATGAAAGATGAAACAATGCGGAAAGATGAAAGATGAAAAAATGCGGAAAGATGAAACAATGCGGAAAGATGAAAGATGAAAGAATGCGGAAGATGAAAGATGAAACAATGCGGAAAGATGAAACAATGCGGAAAGATGAAACAATGCGGAAAGATGAAACAATGCGGAAAGATGAAAGATGAAAAAATGAGGAAAGATGAAAGATGAAACAATGCGGAAAGATGAAAGATGAAAGAATGCGGAAGATGAAAGATGAAACAATGCGGAAAGATGAAACAATGCGGAAAGATGAAACAATGCGGAAAGATGAAACAATGCGGAAAGATGAAACAATGCGGAAAGATGAAACAATGCGGAAAGATGAAACAATGCGGAAAGATGAAACAATGCGGAAAGATGAAACAATGCGGAAAGATGAAACAATGCGGAAAGATGAAAGATGAAACAATGCGGAAAGATGAAAGATGAAACAATGCGGAAAGATGAAAGATGAAACAATGCGGAAAGATGAAAGATGAAACAATGCGGAAAGATGAAACAATGCGGAAAGATGAAACAATGCGGAAAGATGAAAGATGAAACAATGCGGAAAGATGAAAGATGAAACAATGCGGAAAGATGAAAGATGAAACAATGCGGAAAGATGAAAGATGAAACAATGCGGAAAGATGAAAGATGAAACAATGCGGAAAGATGAAAGATGAAAGAATGCGGAAGATGAAAGATGAAACAATGCGGAAAGATGAAACAATGCGGAAAGATGAAAGATGAAACAATGCGGAAAGATGAAAGATGAAACAATGCGGAAAGATGAAAGATGAAAAAATGCGGAAAGATGAAAGATGAAACAATGCGGAAAGATGAAAGATGAAAGAATGCGGAAAGATGCAAGATGAAACAATGCGGAAAGATGAAAGATGAAAGAATGCGGAAGATGAAAGATGAAACAATGCGGAAAGATGAAAGATGAAACAATGCGGAAAGATGAAACAATGCGGAAAGATGAAACAATGCGGAAAGATGAAAGATGAAACAATGCGGAAGATGAAAGATGAAACAATGCGGAAAGATGAAACAATGCGGAAAGATGAAAGATGAAACAATGCGGAAAGATGAAAGATGAAACAATGCGGAAAGATGAAAGATGAAACAATGCGGAAAGATGAAAGATGAAATAATGCGGAAAGATGAAAGATGAAACAATGCGGAAAGATGAAAGATGAAACAATGCGGAAAGATGAAAGATGAAACAATGCGGAAAGATGAAAGATGAAACAATGCGGAAAGATGAAAGATGAAACAATGCGGAAAGATGAAATATGAAACAATGCGGAAAGATGAAACAATGCGGAAAGATGAAAGATGAAACAATGCGGAAAGATGAAAGATGAAACAATGCGGAAAGATAAAAGATGAAACAATGCGGAAAGATGAAAGATGAAACAATGCGGAAAGATGAAAGATGAAACAATGCGGAAAGATGAAAGATGAAACAATGCGGAAAGATGAAAGATGAAACAATGCGGAAAGATGAAAGATGAAACAATGCGGAAAGATGAAACAATGCGGAAAGATGAAACAATGCGGAAAGATGAAACAATGCGGAAAGATGAAACAATGCGGAAAGATGAAACAATGCGGAAAGATGAAACAATGCGGAAAGATGAAACAATGCGGAAAGATGAAACAATGCGGAAAGTTGAAACAATGCGGAAAGATGAAACAATGCGGAAAGATGAAACAATGCGGAAAGATGAAACAATGCGGAAAGATGAAACAATGCGGAAAGATGAAACAATGCGGAAAGATGAAACAATGCGGAAAGATGAAACAATGCGGAAAGATGAAACAATGCGGAAAGATGAAACAATGCGGAAAGATGAAACAATGCGCAAAGATGAAACAATGCGGAAAGATGAAACAATGCGGAAAGATGAAACAATGCGGAAAGATGAAAGATGAAAGAATGCGGAAAGATGAAAGATGAAACAATGCGGAAAGATGAAAGATGAAACAATGCGGAAAGATGAAAGATGAAACAATGCAGAAAGATGAAAGATGAAAGAATGCGGAAAGATGAAAGATGAAACAATGCGGAAAGATGAAAGATGAAACAATGCGGAAAGATGAAAGATGAAACAATGCGGAAAGATGAAAGATGAAAAAATGCGGAAAGATGAAAGATGAAACAATGCGGAAAGATGAAAGATGAAAGAATGCGGAAGATGAAAGATGAAACAATGCGGAAAGATGAAACAATGCGGAAAGATGAAAGATGAAACAATGCGGAAAGATGAAAGATGAAAAAATGCGGAAAGTTGAAAGATGAAACAATGCGGAAAGATGAAAGATGAAAGAATGCAGAAAGATGAAAGATGAAAAAATGCGGAAAGATGAAAGATGAAACAATGCGGAAAGATGAAAGATGAAAGAATGCGGAAGATGAAAGATGAAACAATGCGGAAAGATGAAACAATGCGGAAAGATGAAACAATGCGGAAAGATGAAACAATGCGGAAAGATGAAAGATGAAACAATGCGGAAAGATGAAAGATGAAACAATGCGGAAAGATGAAAGATGAAACAATGCGGAAAGATGAAAGATGAAAAAATGCGGAAAGATGAAAGATGAAAGAATGCGGAAAGATGAAAGATGAAACAATGCGGAAAGATAAAAGATGAAACAATGCGGAAAGATGAAAGATGAAACAATGCGGAAAGATGAAAGATGAAACAATGCGGAAAGATGAAAGATGAAAAAATGCGGAAAGATGAAAGATGAAACAATGCGGAAAGATGAAAGATGAAACAATGCGGAAAGATGAAAGATGAAACAATGCGGAAAGATGAAAGATGAAAGAATGCGGAAAGATGAAAGATTAAACAATGCGGAAAGATGAAAGATGAAAGAATGCGGAAAGATGAAAGATGAAACAATGCGGAAAGATGAAAGATGAAACAATGCGGAAAGATGAAAGATGAAACAATGCGGAAAGATGAAAGATGAAAAAATGCGGAAAGATGAAAGATGAAACAATGCGGAAAGATGAAAGATGAAACAATTCGGAAAGATGAAAGATGAAACAATGCGGAAAGATGAAAGATGAAAGAATGCGGAAAGATGAAAGATGAAACAATGCGGAAAGATGAAAGATGAAACAATGCGGAAAGATGAAAGATGAAACAATGCGGAAAGATGAAAGATGAAACAATGCGGAAAGATGAAAGATGAAACAATCCGGAAAGATGAAAGATGAAACAATGCGGAAAGATGAAAGATGAAACAATGCGGAAAGATGAAAGATGAAACAATGTTGAAAGATGTAAGATGAAACAATGCGGAAAGATGAAAGATGATACAATGCGGAAAGATGAAAGATGAAACAATGCGGAAAGATGAAAGATGAAACAATGCGGAAAGATGAAAGATGAAAAAATGCGGAAAGATGAAAGATGAAACAATGCGGAAAGATGAAAGATGAAAGAATGCGGAAGATGAAAGATGAAACAATGCGGAAAGATGAAACAATGCGGAAAGATGAAACAATGCGGAAAGATGAAAGATGAAACAATGCGGAAAGATGAAAGATGAAACAATGCGGAAAGATGAAAGATGAAACAATGCGGAAAGATGAAAGATGAAACAATGCGGAAAGATGAAAGATGAAACAATGCGGAAAGATGAAAGATGAAACAATGCGGAAAGATGAAAGATGAAACAATGCGGAAAGATGAAAGATGAAACAATGCGGAAAGATGAAAGATGAAACAATGCGGAAAGATGAAAGATGAAACAATGCGGAAAGATGAAAGATGAAACAATGCGGAAAGATGAATGATGAAACAATGCGGAAAGATGAAAGATGAAACAAAGCGGAAAGATGAAACAATGCGGAAAGATGAAACAATGCGGAAAGATGAAACAATGCGGAAAGATGAAACAATGCGGAAAGATGAAACAATGCGGAAAGATGAAACAATGCGGAAAGATGAAACAATGCGGAAAGATGAAACAATGCGGAAAGATGAAACAATGCGGAAAGATGAAAGATGAAAAAATGCGGAAAGATGAAAGATGAAACAATGCGGAAAGATGAAAGATGAAAGAATGCGGAAGATGAAAGATGAAACAATGCGGAAAGATGAAAGATGAAACATTGCGGAAATATGAAAGATGAAACAATGCGGAAAGATGAAAGATGAAAGAATGCGGAAAGATGAAACAATGCGGAAAGATGAAACAATGCGGAAAGATGAAACAATGCGGAAAGATGAAACAATGCGGAAAGATGAAACAATGCGGAAATATGAAAGATGAAAGAATGCGGAAAGATGAAAGATGAAAGATGAAAGAATGCGGAAAGATGAAAGATGAAACAATGCGGAAAGATGAAAGATGAAACAATGCGGAAAGATGAAAGATGAAACAATGCGGAAAGATGAAAGATGAAAGAATGCGGAAGATGAAAGATGAAACAATGCGGAAAGATGAAAGATGAAACAATGCGGAAAGATGAAAGATGAAACAATGCGGAAAGATGAAAGATGAAACAATGCGGAAAGATGAAAGATGAAACAATGCGGAAAGATGAAAGATGAAACAATGCGGAAAGATGAAAGATGAAACAATGCGGAAAGATGAAAGATGAAACAATGCGGAAAGATGAAACAATTCGGAAAGATGAAAGATGAAACAATGCGGAAAGATGAAAGATGAAACAATGCGGAAAGATGAAAGATGAAAAAATGCGGAAAGATGAAAGATGAAACAATGCGGAAAGATGAAAGATGAAAGAATGCGGAAGATGAAAGATGAAACAATGCGGAAAGTTGAAACAATGCGGAAAGATGAAAGATGAAACAATGCGGAAGATGAAAGATGAAACAATGCGGAAAGATGAAAGATGAAAAAATGCGGAAAGATGAAAGATGAAACAATGCGGAAAGATGAAAGATGAAAAAATGCGGAAAGATGAAAGATGAAACAATGCGGAAGATGAAAGATGAAAGAATGCGGAAGATGAAAGATGAAAGATGAAACAATGCGGAAAGATGAAAGATGAAAAAATGCGGAAAGATGAAAGATGAAACAATGCGGAAAGATGAAAGATGAAAGAATGCGGAAAGATGAAAGATGAAACAATGCGGAAAGATGAAAGATGAAACAATGCGGAAAGATGAAACAATGCGGAAAGATGAAAGATGAAACAATGCGGAAAGATGAAAGATGAAAAAATGCGGAAAGATGAAAGATGAAACAATGCGGAAAGATGAAAGATGAAAAAATGCGGAAAGATGAAAGATGAAAGAATTCGGAAGATGAAAGATGAAACAATGCGGAAAGATGGAAGATGAAACAATGCGGAAAGATGAAAGATGAAAGAATGCGGAAATATGAAAGATGAAACAATGCGGAAAGATGAAAGATGAAACAATGCGGAAAGATGAAAGATGAAACAATGCGGAAAGATGAAAGATGAAACAATGAGGAAAGATGAAAGATGAAACAATGCGGAAAGATGAAAGATGAAACAATGCGGAAAGATGAAAGATGAAACAATGCGGAAAGATGAAAGATGAAACAATGCGGAAAGATGAAAGATGAAACAATTCGGAAAGATGAAAGATGAAACAATGCGGAAAGATGAAAGATGAAAAAATGCGGAAAGATGAAACAATGCGGAAAGATGAAAGATGAAAGAATGCGGAAGATGAAAGATGAAACAATGCGGAAAGATGAAACAATGCGGAAAGATGAAAGATGAAACAATGCGGAAAGATGAAAGATGAAAAAATGCGGAAAGATGAAAGATGAAACAATGCGGAAAGATGAAAGATAAAAGAATGCGGAAGATGAAAGATGAAACAATGCGGAAAGATGAAACAATGCGGAAAGATGAAACAATGCGGAAAGATGAAACAATGCGGAAAGATGAAAGATGAAACAATGCGGAAAGATGAAAGATGAAACAATGCGGAAAGATGAAAGATGAAACAATGCGGAAAGATGAAAGATGAAACAATGCGGAAAGATGAAAGATGAAACAATGCGGAAAGATGAAAGATGAAACAATGCGGAAAGATGAAAGATGAAACAATGCGGAAAGATGAAAGATGAAACAATGCGGAAAGATGAAAGATGAAAGAATGCGGAAGATGAAAGATGAAACAATGCGGAAAGATGAAACAATGCGGAAAGATGAAAGATGAAACAATGCGGAAAGATGAAAGATGAAACAATGCGGAAAGATGAAAGATGAAAAAATGCGGAAAGATGAAAGATGAAACAATGCGGAAAGATGAAAGATGAAAGAATGCGGAAAGATGAAAGATGAAACAATGCGGAAAGATGAAAGATGAAAGAATGCGGAAGATGAAAGATGAAACAATGCGGAAAGATGAAAGATGAAACAATGCGGAAAGATGAAACAATGCGGAAAGATGAAACAATGCGGAAAGATGAAACAATGCGGAAAGATGAAACAATGCGGAAAGATGAAACAATGCGGAAAGATGAAACAATGCGGAAAGATGAAACAATGCGGAAAGATGAAACAATGCGGAAAGATGAAACAATGCGGAAAGATGAAACAATGCGGAAAGATGAAACAATGCGGAAAGATGAAAGATGAAACAATGCGGAAGATGAAAGATGAAACAATGCGGAAAGATGAAAGATGAAACAATGCGGAAAGATGAAAGATGAAACAATGCGGAAAGATGAAAGATGAAACAATGCGGAAAGATGAAAGATGAAACAATGCGGAAAGATGAAAGATGAAACAATGCGGAAAGATGAAAGATGAAAGAATGCGGAAAGATGAAAGATGAAACAATGCGGAAAGATGAAAGATGAAACAATGCGGAAAGATGAAAGATGAAACAATGCGGAAAGATGAAAGATGAAACAATGCGGAAAGATGAAAGATGAAACAATGCGGAAAGATGAAAGATGAAACAATGCGGAAAGATGAAACAATGCGGAAAGATGAAACAATGCGGAAAGATGAAACAATGCGGAAAGATGAAACAATGCGGAAAGATGAAACAATGCGGAAAGATGAAACAATGCGGAAAGATGAAACAATGCGGAAAGATGAAACAATGCGGAAAAATGAAACAATGCGGAAAGATGAAACAATGCGGAAAGATGAAACAATGCGGAAAGATGAAACAATGCGGAAAGATGAAACAATGCGGAAAGATGAAACAATGCGGAAAGATGAAACAATGCGGAAAGATGAAACAATGCGGAAAGATGAAAGATGAAAGAATGCGGAAAGATGAAAGATGAAACAATGCGGAAAGATGAAAGATGAAACAATGCGGAAAGATGAAAGATGAAACAATGCAGAAAGATGAAAGATGAAAGAATGCGGAAAGATGAAAGATGAAACAATGCGGAAAGATGAAAGATGAAACAATGCGGAAAGATGAAAGATGAAACAATGCGGAAAGATGAAAGATGAAAAAATGCGGAAAGATGAAAGATGAAACAATGCGGAAAGATGAAAGATGAAAGAATGCGGAAGATGAAAGATGAAACAATGCGGAAAGATGAAACAATGCGGAAAGATGAAACAATGCGGAAAGATGAAAGATGAAACAATGCGGAAAGATGTAAGATGAAACAATGCGGAAAGATGAAAGATGATACAATGCGGAAAGATGAAAGATGAAACAATGCGGAAAGATGAAAGATGAAACAATGCGGAAAGATGAAAGATGAAAAAATGCGGAAAGATGAAAGATGAAACAATGCGGAAAGATGAAAGATGAAAGAATGCGGAAGATGAAAGATGAAACAATGCGGAAAGATGAAACAATCCGGAAAGATGAAAGATGAAACAATGCGGAAAGATGAAAGATGAAACAATGCGGAAAGATGAAAGATGAAACAATGCGGAAAGATGAAAGATGAAACAATGCGGAAAGATGAAAGATGAAACAATGCGGAAAGATGAAAGATGAAACAATGCGGAAAGATGAAAGATGAAACAATGCGGAAAGATGAAAGATTAAACAATGCGGAAAGATGAAAGATGAAACAATTCGGAAAGATGAAAGATGAAACAATGCGGAAAGATGAAAGATGAAACAATGCGGAAAGATTAAAGATGAAACAATGCGGAAAGATGAAAGATGAAACAATGCGGAAAGATGAAACAATGCGGAAAGATGAAACAATGCGGAAAGATGAAACAATGCGGAAAGATGAAACAATGCGGAAAGATGAAACAATGCGGAAAGATGAAACAATGCGGAAAGATGAAACAATGCGGAAAGATGAAACAATGCGGAAAGATGAAACAATGCGGAAAGATGAAACAATGCGGAAAGATGAAACAATGCGGAAAGATGAAACAATGCGGAAAGATGAAACAATGCGGAAAGATGAAACAATGCGGAAAGATGAAACAATGCGGAAAGATGAAACAATGCGGAAAGATGAAACAATGCGGAAAGATGAAACAATGCGGAAAGATGAAACAATGCGGAAAGATGAAAGATGAAACAATGCGGAAAGATGAAAGATGAAACAATGCGGAAAGATGAAAGATGAAAGAATGCGGAAGATGAAAGATGAAACAATGCGGAAAGATTAAAGATGAAACAATGCGGAAAGATGAAAGATGAAACAATGCGGAAAGATGAAAGATGAAACAATGCGGAAAGATGAAAGATGAAACAATGCGGAAAGATGAAAGATGAAACAATGCGGAAAGATGAAAGATGAAACAATGCGGAAAGATGAAAGATGAAACAATGCGGAAAGATGAAAGATGAAACAATGCGGAAAGATGAAAGATGAAACAATGCGGAAAGATGAAAGATGAAACAATGCGGAAAGATGAAAGATGAAACAATGCGGAAAGATGAAAGATGAAACAATGAGGAAAGATGAAAGATGAAACAATGCGGAAAGATGAAAGATGAAACAATGCGGAAAGATGAAAGATGAAACAATGCGGAAAGATGAAAGATGAAACAATGCGGAAAGATGAAAGATGAAACAATTCGGAAAGATGAAAGATGAAACAATGCGGAAAGATGAAAGATGAAAAAATGCGGAAAGATGAAACAATGCGGAAAGATGAAAGATGAAAGAATGCGGAAGATGAAAGATGAAACAATGCGGAAAGATGAAACAATGCGGAAAGATGAAAGATGAAACAATGCGGAAAGATGAAAGATGAAAAAATGCGGAAAGATGAAAGATGAAACAATGCGGAAAGATGAAAGATAAAAGAATGCGGAAGATGAAAGATGAAACAATGCGGAAAGATGAAACAATGCGGAAAGATGAAACAATGCGGAAAGATGAAACAATGCGGAAAGATGAAAGATGAAACAATGCGGAAAGATGAAAGATGAAACAATGCGGAAAGATGAAAGATGAAACAATGCGGAAAGATGAAAGATGAAACAATGCGGAAAGATGAAAGATGAAACAATGCGGAAAGATGAAAGATGAAACAATGCGGAAAGATGAAAGATGAAACAATGCGGAAAGATGAAAGATGAAACAATGCGGAAAGATGAAAGATGAAAGAATGCGGAAGATGAAAGATGAAACAATGCGGAAAGATGAAACAATGCGGAAAGATGAAAGATGAAACAATGCGGAAAGATGAAAGATGAAACAATGCGGAAAGATGAAAGATGAAAAAATGCGGAAAGATGAAAGATGAAACAATGCGGAAAGATGAAAGATGAAAGAATGCGGAAAGATGAAAGATGAAACAATGCGGAAAGATGAAAGATGAAAGAATGCGGAAGATGAAAGATGAAACAATGCGGAAAGATGAAAGATGAAACAATGCGGAAAGATGAAACAATGCGGAAAGATGAAACAATGCGGAAAGATGAAACAATGCGGAAAGATGAAACAATGCGGAAAGATGAAACAATGCGGAAAGATGAAACAATGCGGAAAGATGAAACAATGCGGAAAGATGAAACAATGCGGAAAGATGAAACAATGCGGAAAGATGAAACAATGCGGAAAGATGAAAGATGAAACAATGCGGAAGATGAAAGATGAAACAATGCGGAAAGATGAAAGATGAAACAATGCGGAAAGATGAAAGATGAAACAATGCGGAAAGATGAAAGATGAAACAATGCGGAAAGATGAAAGATGAAACAATGCGGAAAGATGAAAGATGAAACAATGCGGAAAGATGAAAGATGAAAGAATGCGGAAAGATGAAAGATGAAACAATGCGGAAAGATGAAAGATGAAACAATGCGGAAAGATGAAAGATGAAACAATGCGGAAAGATGAAAGATGAAACAATGCGGAAAGATGAAAGATGAAACAATGCGGAAAGATGAAAGATGAAACAATGCGGAAAGATGAAACAATGCGGAAAGATGAAACAATGCGGAAAGATGAAACAATGCGGAAAGATGAAACAATGCGGAAAGATGAAACAATGCGGAAAGATGAAACAATGCGGAAAAATGAAACAATGCGGAAAGATGAAACAATGCGGAAAGATGAAACAATGCGGAAAGATGAAACAATGCGGAAAGATGAAACAATGCGGAAAGATGAAACAATGCGGAAAGATGAAACAATGCGGAAAGATGAAACAATGCGGAAAGATGAAAGATGAAAGAATGCGGAAAGATGAAAGATGAAACAATGCGGAAAGATGAAAGATGAAACAATGCGGAAAGATGAAAGATGAAACAATGCAGAAAGATGAAAGATGAAAGAATGCGGAAAGATGAAAGATGAAACAATGCGGAAAGATGAAAGATGAAACAATGCGGAAAGATGAAAGATGAAACAATGCGGAAAGATGAAAGATGAAAAAATGCGGAAAGATGAAAGATGAAACAATGCGGAAAGATGAAAGATGAAAGAATGCGGAAGATGAAAGATGAAACAATGCGGAAAGATGAAACAATGCGGAAAGATGAAAGATGAAACAATGCGGAAAGATGTAAGATGAAACAATGCGGAAAGATGAAAGATGATACAATGCGGAAAGATGAAAGATGAAACAATGCGGAAAGATGAAAGATGAAACAATGCGGAAAGATGAAAGATGAAAAAATGCGGAAAGATGAAAGATGAAACAATGCGGAAAGATGAAAGATGAAAGAATGCGGAAGATGAAAGATGAAACAATGCGGAAAGATGAAACAATCCGGAAAGATGAAAGATGAAACAATGCGGAAAGATGAAAGATGAAACAATGCGGAAAGATGAAAGATGAAACAATGCGGAAAGATGAAAGATGAAACAATGCGGAAAGATGAAAGATGAAACAATGCGGAAAGATGAAAGATGAAACAATGCGGAAAGATGAAAGATGAAACAATGCGGAAAGATGAAAGATTAAACAATGCGGAAAGATGAAAGATGAAACAATTCGGAAAGATGAAAGATGAAACAATGCGGAAAGATGAAAGATGAAACAATGCGGAAAGATTAAAGATGAAACAATGCGGAAAGATGAAAGATGAAACAATGCGGAAAGATGAAACAATGCGGAAAGATGAAACAATGCGGAAAGATGAAACAATGCGGAAAGATGAAACAATGCGGAAAGATGAAACAATGCGGAAAGATGAAACAATGCGGAAAGATGAAACAATGCGGAAAGATGAAACAATGCGGAAAGATGAAACAATGCGGAAAGATGAAACAATGCGGAAAGATGAAACAATGCGGAAAGATGAAACAATGCGGAAAGATGAAACAATGCGGAAAGATGAAACAATGCGGAAAGATGAAACAATGCGGAAAGATGAAACAATGCGGAAAGATGAAACAATGCGGAAAGATGAAACAATGCGGAAAGATGAAACAATGCGGAAAGATGAAAGATGAAACAATGCGGAAAGATGAAAGATGAAACAATGCGGAAAGATGAAAGATGAAAGAATGCGGAAGATGAAAGATGAAACAATGCGGAAAGATTAAAGATGAAACAATGCGGAAAGATGAAAGATGAAACAATGCGGAAAGATGAAAGATGAAACAATGCGGAAAGATGAAAGATGAAACAATGCGGAAAGATGAAAGATGAAACAATGCGGAAAGATGAAAGATGAAACAATGCGGAAAGATGAAAGATGAAACAATGCGGAAAGATGAAAGATGAAACAATGCGGAAAGATGAAAGATGAAACAATGCGGAAAGATGAAAGATGAAAAAATGCGGAAAGATGAAAGATGAAACAATGCGGAAAGATGAAAGATGAAAGAATGCGGAAAGATGAAAGATGAAACAATGCGGAAAGATGAAAGATGAAAGAATGCGGAAGATGAAAGATGAAACAATGCGGAAAGATGAAAGATGAAACAATGCGGAAAGATGAAACAATGCGGAAAGATGAAACAATGCGGAAAGATGAAACAATGCGGAAAGATGAAACAATGCGGAAAGATGAAACAATGCGGAAAGATGAAACAATGCGGAAAGATGAAACAATGCGGAAAGATGAAACAATGCGGAAAGATGAAAGATGAAACAATGCGGAAGATGAAAGATGAAACAATGCGGAAAGATGAAAGATGAAACAATGCGGAAAGATGAAAGATGAAACAATGCGGAAAGATGAAAGATGAAACAATGCGGAAAGATGAAAGATGAAACAATGCGGAAAGATGAAAGATGAAACAATGCGGAAAGATGAAAGATGAAAGAATGCGGAAAGATGAAAGATGAAACAATGCGGAAAGATGAAAGATGAAACAATGCGGAAAGATGAAAGATGAAACAATGCGGAAAGATGAAAGATGAAACAATGCGGAAAGATGAAAGATGAAACAATGCGGAAAGATGAAAGATGAAACAATGCGGAAAGATGAAACAATGCGGAAAGATGAAACAATGCGGAAAGATGAAACAATGCGGAAAGATGAAACAATGCGGAAAGATGAAACAATGCGGAAAGATGAAACAATGCGGAAAGATGAAACAATGCGGAAAAATGAAACAATGCGGAAAGATGAAACAATGCGGAAAGATGAAACAATGCGGAAAGATGAAACAATGCGGAAAGATGAAACAATGCGGAAAGATGAAACAATGCGGAAAGATGAAACAATGCGGAAAGATGAAACAATGCGGAAAGATGAAAGATGAAAGAATGCGGAAAGATGAAAGATGAAACAATGCGGAAAGATGAAAGATGAAACAATGCGGAAAGATGAAAGATGAAACAATGCAGAAAGATGAAAGATGAAAGAATGCGGAAAGATGAAAGATGAAACAATGCGGAAAGATGAAAGATGAAACAATGCGGAAAGATGAAAGATGAAACAATGCGGAAAGATGAAAGATGAAAAAATGCGGAAAGATGAAAGATGAAACAATGCGGAAAGATGAAAGATGAAAGAATGCGGAAGATGAAAGATGAAACAATGCGGAAAGATGAAACAATGCGGAAAGATGAAAGATGAAACAATGCGGAAAGATGTAAGATGAAACAATGCGGAAAGATGAAAGATGATACAATGCGGAAAGATGAAAGATGAAACAATGCGGAAAGATGAAAGATGAAACAATGCGGAAAGATGAAAGATGAAAAAATGCGGAAAGATGAAAGATGAAACAATGCGGAAAGATGAAAGATGAAAGAATGCGGAAGATGAAAGATGAAACAATGCGGAAAGATGAAACAATCCGGAAAGATGAAAGATGAAACAATGCGGAAAGATGAAAGATGAAACAATGCGGAAAGATGAAAGATGAAACAATGCGGAAAGATGAAAGATGAAACAATGCGGAAAGATGAAAGATGAAACAATGCGGAAAGATGAAAGATGAAACAATGCGGAAAGATGAAAGATGAAACAATGCGGAAAGATGAAAGATTAAACAATGCGGAAAGATGAAAGATGAAACAATTCGGAAAGATGAAAGATGAAACAATGCGGAAAGATGAAAGATGAAACAATGCGGAAAGATTAAAGATGAAACAATGCGGAAAGATGAAAGATGAAACAATGCGGAAAGATGAAACAATGCGGAAAGATGAAACAATGCGGAAAGATGAAACAATGCGGAAAGATGAAACAATGCGGAAAGATGAAACAATGCGGAAAGATGAAACAATGCGGAAAGATGAAACAATGCGGAAAGATGAAACAATGCGGAAAGATGAAACAATGCGGAAAGATGAAACAATGCGGAAAGATGAAACAATGCGGAAAGATGAAACAATGCGGAAAGATGAAACAATGCGGAAAGATGAAAGATGAAACAATGCGGAAAGATGAAAGATGAAACAATGCGGAAAGATGAAAGATGAAAGAATGCGGAAGATGAAAGATGAAACAATGCGGAAAGATGAAAGATGAAACAATGCGGAAAGATGAAAGATGAAACAATGCGGAAAGATGAAAGATGAAACAATGCGGAAAGATGAAAGATGAAACAATGCGGAAAGATGAAAGATGAAACAATGCGGAAAGATGAAAGATGAAACAATGCGGAAAGATGAAAGATGAAACAATGCGGAAAGATGAAAGATGAAACAATGCGGAAAGATGAAAGATGAAACAATGCGGAAAGATGAAACAATGCGGAAAGATGAAAGATGAAACAATGCGGAAAGATGAAAGATGAAACAATGCGGAAAGATGAAAGATGAAACAATGCGGAAAGATGAAACAATGCGGAAAGATGAAACAATGCGGGAAGATTAACTAATGCGGAAAGATGAAACAATGCGGAAAGATGAAACAATGCGGAAAGATGAAACAATGCGGAAAGATGAAAGATGAAACAATGCGGAAAGATGAAAGATGAAACAATGCGGAAAGATGAAAGATGAAACAATGCGGAAAGGTGAAAGATGAAACAATGCGGAAAGATGAAAGATGAAACAATGCGGAAAGATGAAAGATGAAAAAATGCGGAAAGATGAAAGATGAAACAATGCGGAAAGATGAAAGATGAAAGAATGCGGAAGATGAAAGATGAAACAATGCGGAAAGTTGAAACAATGCGGAAAGATGAAAGATGAAACAATGCGGAAGATGAAAGATGAAACAATGCGGAAAGATAAAAGATGAAACAATGCGGAAAGATGAAAGATGAAACAATGCGGAAAGATGAAAGATGAAACAATGCGGAAAGATGAAAGATGAAACAATGTTGAAAGATGTAAGATGAAACAATGCGGAAAGATGAAAGATGATACAATGCGGAAAGATGAAAGATGAAACAATGCGGAAAGATGAAAGATGAAACAATGCGGAAAGATGAAAGATGAAAAAATGCGGAAAGATGAAAGATGAAACAATGCGGAAAGATGAAAGATGAAAGAATGCGGAAGATGAAAGATGAAACAATGCGGAAAGATGAAACAATGCGGAAAGATGAAAGATGAAACAATGCGGAAAGATGAAAGATGAAACAATGCGGAAAGATGAAAGATGAAACAATGCGGAAAGATGAAAGATGAAACAATGCGGAAAGATGAAAGATGAAACAATGCGGAAAGATGAAAGATGAAACAATGCGGAAAGATGAAAGATGAAACAATGCGGAAAGATGAAAGATGAAACAATGCGGAAAGATGAAAGATGAAACAATTCGGAAAGATGAAAGATGAAACAATGCGGAAAGATGAAAGATGAAACAATGCGGAAAGATGAAAGATGAAACAATGCGGAAAGATGAAAGATGAAACAATGCGGAAAGATGAAAGATGAAACAATGCGGAAAGATGAATGATGAAACAATGCGGAAAGATGAAAGATGAAACAATGCGGAAAGATGAAACAATGCGGAAAGATGAAACAATGCGGAAAGATGAAACAATGCGGAAAGATGAAACAATGCGGAAAGATGAAACAATGCGGAAAGATGAAACAATGCGGAAAGATGAAACAATGCGGAAAGATGAAACAATGCGGAAAGATGAAACAATGCGGAAAGATGAAACAATGCGGAAAGATGAAACAATGCGGAAAGATGAAACAATGCGGAAAGATGAAAGATGAAAAAATGCGGAAAGATGAAAGATGAAACAATGCGGAAAGATGAAAGATGAAAGAATGCGGAAGATGAAAGATGAAACAATGCGGAAAGATGAAAGATGAAACATTGCGGAAATATGAAAGATGAAACAATGCGGAAAGATGAAAGATGAAAGAATGCGGAAAGATGAAACAATGCGGAAAGATGAAACAATGCGGAAAGATGAAACAATGCGGAAAGATGAAACAATGCGGAAATATGAAAGATGAAAGAATGCGGAAAGATGAAAGATGAAAGATGAAAGAATGCGGAAAGATGAAAGATGAAACAATGCGGAAAGATGAAAGATGAAACAATGCGGAAAGATGAAAGATGAAACAATGCGGAAAGATGAAAGATGAAAGAATGCGGAAGATGAAAGATGAAACAATGCGGAAAGATGAAAGATGAAACAATGCGGAAAGATGAAAGATGAAACAATGCGGAAAGATGAAAGATGAAACAATG
Source organism: Gastracanthus pulcherrimus (assembly GCA_949152435.1). Lineage (NCBI taxonomy): Eukaryota > Metazoa > Arthropoda > Insecta > Hymenoptera > Pteromalidae > Gastracanthus > Gastracanthus pulcherrimus. The sequence continues at coordinate 95,169 of CASCKD010000024.1, read as the reverse complement.
CGGAAAGATGAAAGATGAAACAATGCGGAAAGATGAAAGATGAAACAATGCGGAAAGATGAAAGATGAAACAATGCGGAAAGATGAAAGATGAAACAATGCGGAAAGATGAAACAATTCGGAAAGATGAAAGATGAAACAATGCGGAAAGATGAAAGATGAAACAATGCGGAAAGATGAAAGATGAAAAAATGCGGAAAGATGAAAGATGAAACAATGCGGAAAGATGAAAGATGAAAGAATGCGGAAGATGAAAGATGAAACAATGCGGAAAGTTGAAACAATGCGGAAAGATGAAAGATGAAACAATGCGGAAGATGAAAGATGAAACAATGCGGAAAGATGAAAGATGAAAAAATGCGGAAAGATGAAAGATGAAACAATGCGGAAAGATGAAAGATGAAAAAATGCGGAAAGATGAAAGATGAAACAATGCGGAAGATGAAAGATGAAAGAATGCGGAAGATGAAAGATGAAAGATGAAACAATGCGGAAAGATGAAAGATGAAAAAATGCGGAAAGATGAAAGATGAAACAATGCGGAAAGATGAAAGATGAAACAATGCGGAAAGATGAAAGATGAAACAATGCGGAAAGATGAAAGATGCAAGAATGCGGAAGATGAAAGATGAAACAATGCGGAAAGATGAAACATTGCGGAAAGATGAAAGATGAAACAATGCGGAAAGATGAAAGATAAAACAATGCGGAAAGATGAAAGATGAAACAATGCGGAAAGATGAAACAATGCGGAAAGATGAAACAATGCGGAAAGATGAAACAATGCGGAAAGATGAAAGATGAAACAATGCGGAAAGATGAAAGATGAAAAAATGCGGAAAGATGAAAGATGAAACAATGCGGAAAGATGAAAGATGAAACAATGCGGAACGATGAAAGATGAAACAATGCGGAAAGATGAAAGATGAAACAATGCGGAAAGATGAAAGATGAAACAATGCGGAAAGATGAAAGATGAAACAATGAGGAAAGATGAAAGATGAAACAATGCGGAAAGATGAAAGATGAAAGAATGCGGAAAGATGAAAGATGAAACAATGCGGAAAGATGAAAGATGAAACAATGCGGAAAGATGAAACAATGCGGAAAGATGAAACAATGCGGAAAGATGAAACAATGCGGAAAGATGAAAGATGAAACAATGCGTAAAGATGAAACAATGCGGAAAGATGAAACAATGCGGAAAGATGAAAGATGAAACAATGCGGAAAGATGAAAGATGAAAGAATGCGGAAAGATGAAAGATGAAACAATGCGGAAAGATGAAAGATGAAACAATGCGGAAAGATGAAACAATGCGGAAAGATGAAACAATGCGGAAAGATGAAAGATGAAACAATGCGGAAAGATGAAAGATGAAAAAATGCGGAAAGATGAAAGATGAAACAATGCGGAAAGATGAAAGATGAAAAAATGCGGAATGATGAAAGATGAAACAATGCGGAAAGATGAAAGATGAAAGAATTCGGAAGATGAAAGATGAAACAATGCGGAAAGATGGAAGATGAAACAATGCGGAAAGATGAAAGATGAAAGAATGCGGAAATATGAAAGATGAAACAATGCGGAAAGATGAAAGATGAAACAATGCGGAAAGATGAAAGATGAAACAATGCGGAAAGATGAAAGATGAAACAATGAGGAAAGATGAAAGATGAAACAATGCGGAAAGATGAAAGATGAAACAATGCGGAAAGATGAAAGATGAAACAATGCGGAAAGATGAAAGATGAAACAATGCGGAAAGATGAAAGATGAAACAATTCGGAAAGATGAAAGATGAAACAATGCGGAAAGATGAAAGATGAAAAAATGCGGAAAGATGAAACAATGCGGAAAGATGAAAGATGAAAGAATGCGGAAGATGAAAGATGAAACAATGCGGAAAGATGAAACAATGCGGAAAGATGAAAGATGAAACAATGCGGAAAGATGAAAGATGAAAAAATGCGGAAAGATGAAAGATGAAACAATGCGGAAAGATGAAAGATGAAAGAATGCGGAAGATGAAAGATGAAACAATGCGGAAAGATGAAACAATGCGGAAAGATGAAACAATGCGGAAAGATGAAACAATGCGGAAAGATGAAAGATGAAAGAATGCGGAAGATGAAAGATGAAACAATGCGGAAAGATGAAACAATGCGGAAAGATGAAAGATGAAACAATGCGGAAAGATGAAAGATGAAAAAATGGTGAAAGATGAAAGATGAAACAATGCGGAAAGATGAAAGATGAAAGAATGCGGAAGATGAAAGATGAAACAATGCGGAAAGATGAAACAATGCGGAAAGATGAAACAATGCGGAAAGATGAAACAATGCGGAAAGATGAAAGATGAAACAATGCGGAAAGATGAAAGATGAAACAATGCGGAAAGATGAAAGATGAAACAATGCGGAAAGATGAAAGATGAAACAATGCGGAAAGATGAAAGATGAAACAATGCGGAAAGATGAAAGATGAAACAATGCGGAAAGATGAAAGATGAAACAATGCGGAAAGATGAAAGATGAAACAATGCGGAAAGATGAAAGATGAAACAATGCGGAAAGATGAAAGATGAAAGAATGTGGAAGATGAAAGATGAAACAATGCGGAAAGATGAAACAATGCGGAAAGATGAAAGATGAAACAATGCGGAAAGATGAAAGATGAAACAATGCGGAAAGATGAAAGATGAAAAAATGCGGAAAGATGAAAGATGAAACAATGCGGAAAGATGAAAGATGAAAGAATGCGGAAAGATGAAAGATGAAACAATGCGGAAAGATGAAAGATGAAAGAATGCGGAAGATGAAAGATGAAACAATGCGGAAAGATGAAAGATGAAACAATGCGGAAAGATGAAACAATGCGGAAAGATGAAACAATGCGGAAAGATGAAACAATGCGGAAAGATGAAACAATGCGGAAAGATGAAACAATGCGGAAAGATGAAACAATGCGGAAAGATGAAACAATGCGGAAAGATGAAACAATGCGGAAAGATGAAACAATGCGGAAAGATGAAACAATGCGGAAAGATGAATCAATGCGGAAAGATGAAAGATGAAACAATGCGGAAGATGAAAGATGAAACAATGCGGAAAGATGAAAGATGAAACAATGCGGAAAGATGAAAGATGAAACAATGCGGAAAGATGAAAGATGAAACAATGCGGAAAGATGAAAGATGAAACAATGCGGAAAGATGAAAGATGAAAGAATGCGGAAAGATGAAAGATGAAACAATGCGGAAAGATGAAAGATGAAACAATGCGGAAAGATGAAAGATGAAACAATGCGGAAAGATGAAAGATGAAACAATGCGGAAAGATGAAAGATGAAACAATGCGGAAAGATGAAAGATGAAACAATGCGGAAAGATGAAACAATGCGGAAAGATGAAACAATGCGGAAAGATGAAACAATGCGGAAAGATGAAACAATGCGGAAAGATGAAACAATGCGGAAAGATGAAACAATGCGGAAAAATGAAACAATGCGGAAAGATGAAACAATGCGGAAAGATGAAACAATGCGGAAAGATGAAACAATGCGGAAAGATGAAACAATGCGGAAAGATGAAACAATGCGGAAAGATGAAACAATGCGGAAAGATGAAACAATGCGGAAAGATGAAAGATGAAAGAATGCGGAAAGATGAAAGATGAAACAATGCGGAAAGATGAAAGATGAAACAATGCGGAAAGATGAAAGATGAAACAATGCAGAAAGATGAAAGATGAAAGAATGCGGAAAGATGAAAGATGAAACAATGCGGAAAGATGAGAGATGAAACAATGCGGAAAGATGAAAGATGAAACAATGCGGAAAGATGAAAGATGAAAAAATGCGGAAAGATGAAAGATGAAACAATGCGGAAAGATGAAAGATGAAAGAATGCGGAAGATGAAAGATGAAACAATGCGGAAAGATGAAACAATGCGGAAAGATGAAAGATGAAACAATGCGGAAAGATGTAAGATGAAACAATGCGGAAAGATGAAAGATGATACAATGCGGAAAGATGAAAGATGAAACAATGCGGAAAGATGAAAGATGAAACAATGCGGAAAGATGAAAGATGAAAAAATGCGGAAAGATGAAAGATGAAACAATGCGGAAAGATGAAAGATGAAAGAATGCGGAAGATGAAAGATGAAACAATGCGGAAAGATGAAACAATCCGGAAAGATGAAAGATGAAACAATGCGGAAAGATGAAAGATGAAACAATGCGGAAAGATGAAAGATGAAACAATGCGGAAAGATGAAAGATGAAACAATGCGGAAAGATGAAAGATGAAACAATGCGGAAAGATGAAAGATGAAACAATGCGGAAAGATGAAAGATGAAACAATGCGGAAAGATGAAAGATGAAACAATGCGGAAAGATGAAAGATTAAACAATGCGGAAAGATGAAAGATGAAACAATTCGGAAAGATGAAAGATGAAACAATGCGGAAAGATGAAAGATGAAACAATGCGGAAAGATTAAAGATGAAACAATGCGGAAAGATGAAAGATGAAACAATGCGGAAAGATGAAACAATGCGGAAAGATGAAACAATGCGGAAAGATGAAACAATGCGGAAAGATGAAACAATGCGGAAAGATGAAACAATGCGGAAAGATGAAACAATGCGGAAAGATGAAACAATGCGGAAAGATGAAACAATGCGGAAAGATGAAACAATGCGGAAAGATGAAACAATGCGGAAAGATGAAACAATGCGGAAAGATGAAACAATGCGGAAAGATGAAACAATGCGGAAAGATGAAACAATGCGGAAAGATGAAACAATGCGGAAAGATGAAACAATGCGGAAAGATGAAAGATGAAACAATGCGGAAAGATGAAAGATGAAACAATGCGGAAAGATGAAAGATGAAAGAATGCGGAAGATGAAAGATGAAACAATGCGGAAAGATGAAAGATGAAACAATGCGGAAAGATGAAAGATGAAACAATGCGGAAAGATGAAAGATGAAACAATGCGGAAAGATGAAAGATGAAACAATGCGGAAAGATGAAAGATGAAACAATGCGGAAAGATGAAAGATGAAACAATGCGGAAAGATGAAAGATGAAACAATGCGGAAAGATGAAAGATGAAACAATGCGGAAAGATGAAAGATGAAACAATGCGGAAAGATGAAACAATGCGGAAAGATGAAAGATGAAACAATGCGGAAAGATGAAAGATGAAACAATGCGGAAAGATGAAACAATGCGGAAAGATGAAACAATGCGGGAAGATTAACTAATGCGGAAAGATGAAACAATGCGAAAAGATGAAACAATGCGGAAAGATGAAACAATGCGGAAAGATGAAAGATGAAACAATGCGGAAAGATGAAAGATGAAACAATGCGGAAAGATGAAAGATGAAACAATGCGGAAAGGTGAAAGATGAAACAATGCGGAAAGATGAAAGATGAAACAATGCGGAAAGATGAAAGATGAAAAAATGCGGAAAGATGAAAGATGAAACAATGCGGAAAGATGAAAGATGAAAGAATGCGGAAGATGAAAGATGAAACAATGCGGAAAGTTGAAACAATGCGGAAAGATGAAAGATGAAACAATGCGGAAGATGAAAGATGAAACAATGCGGAAAGATGAAAGATGAAAAAATGCGGAAAGATGAAAGATGAAACAATGCGGAAAGATGAAAGATGAAAAAATGCGGAAAGATGAAAGATGAAACAATGCGGAAGATGAAAGATGAAAGAATGCGGAAGATGAAAGATGAAAGATGAAACAATGCGGAAAGATTAAAGATGAAACAATGCGGAAAGATGAAAGATGAAACAATGCGGAAAGATGAAAGATGAAACAATGCGGAAAGATGAAAGATGAAACAATGCGGAAAGATGAAAGATGAAACAATGAGGAAAGATGAAAGATGAAACAATGCGGAAAGATGAAACAATGCGGAAAGATGAAAGATGAAACAATGCGGAAAGATGAAAGATGAAAAAATGCGGAAAGATGAAAGATGAAACAATGCGGAAAGATGAAAGATGAAACAATGCGGAAAGATGAAAGATGAAACAATGCGGAAAGATGAAAGATGAAACAATGCGGAAAGATGGAAGATGAAACAATGCGGAAAGATGAAAGATGAAACAATGCGGAAAGATGAAAGATGAAACAATGCGGAAAGATGAAAGATGAAACAATGCGGAAAGATGAAAGATAAAACAATGCGGAAAGATGAAAGATGAAACAATGCGGAAAGATGAAACAATGCGGAAAGATGAAACAATGCGGAAAGATGAAAGATGAAACAATGCGGAAAGATGAAAGATGAAAAAATGCGGGAAGATGAAAGATGAAACAATGCGGAAAGATGAAAGATGAAACAATGCGGTAAGATGAAAGATGAAACAATGCGGAAAGATGAAAGATGCAAGAATGCGGAAGATGAAAGATGAAACAATGCGGAAAGATGAAAGATGAAACATTGCGGAAAGATGAAAGATGAAACAATGCGGAAAGATGAAAGATGAAAGAATGCGGAAAGATGAAAGATGAAACAATGCGGAAAGATGAAAGATGAAACAATGCGGAAAGATGAAAGATGAAACAATGCGGAAAGATGAAAGATGAAAGAATGCGGAAAGATGAAAGATGAAACAATGCGGAAAGATGAAAGATGAAACAATGCGGAAAGATGAAAGATGAAACAATGCGGAAAGATGAATGATGAAACAATGCGGAAAGATGAAAGATGAAACAATGCGGAAAGATGAAACAATGCGGAAAGATGAAACAATGCGGAAAGATGAAAGATGAAACAATGCGGAAAGATGAAAGATGAAAGAATGCGGAAAGATGAAAGATGAAACAATGCGGAAAGATGAAAGATGAAACAATGCGGAAAGATGAAACAATGCGGAAAGATGAAACAATGCGGAAAGATGAAACAATGCGGAAAGATGAAAGATGAAACAATGCGGAAAGATGAAAGATGAAAAAATGCGGAAAGATGAAAGATGAAACAATGCGGAAAGATGAAAGATGAAAGAATGCGGAAGATGAAAGATGAAACAATGCGGAAAGTTGAAACAATGCGGAAAGATGAAAGATGAAACAATGCGGAAGATGAAAGATGAAACAATGCGGAAAGATGAAAGATGAAAAAATGCGGAAAGATGAAAGATGAAACAATGCGGAAAGATGAAAGATGAAAAAATGCGGAAAGATGAAAGATGAAACAATGCGGAAAGATGAAAGATGAAAGAATGCGGAAGATGAAAGATGAAAGATGAAACAATGCGGAAAGATTAAAGATGAAACAATGCGGAAAGATGAAAGATGAAACAATGCGGAAAGATGAAAGATGAAACAATGCGGAAAGATGAAAGATGAAACAATGCGGAAAGATGAAAGATGAAACAATGAGGAAAGATGAAAGATGAAACAATGCGGAAAGATGAAACAATGCGAAAAGATGAAACAATGCGGAAAGATGAAACAATGCGGAAAGATGAAAGATGAAACAATGCGGAAAGATGAAAGATGAAAAAATGCGGAAAGATGAAAGATGAAACAATGCGGAAAGATGAAAGATGAAACAATGCGGAAAGATGAAAGATGAAACAATGCGGAAAGATGAAAGATGAAACAATGCGGAAAGATGAAAGATGAAACAATGCGGAAAGATGAAAGATGAAACAATGCGGAAAGATGAAAGATGAAACAATGCGGAAAGATGAAAGATGAAACAATGCGGAAAGATGAAAGATAAAACAATGCGGAAAGATGAAAGATGAAACAATGCGGAAAGATGAAACAATGCGGAAAGATGAAACAATGCGGAAAGATGAAACAATGCGGAAAGATGAAACAATGCGGAAAGATGAAAGATGAAACAATGCGGAAAGATGAAAGATGAAAAAATGCGGAAAGATGAAAGATGAAACAATGCGGAAAGATGAAAGATGAAACAATGCGGAAAGATGAAAGATGAAACAATGCGGAAAGATGAAAGATGCAAGAATGCGGAAGATGAAAGATGAAACAATGCGGAAAGATGAAAGATGAAACATTGCGGAAAGATGAAAGATGAAACAATGCGGAAAGATGAAAGATGAAAGAATGCGGAAAGATGAAAGATGAAACAATGCGGAAAGATGAAAGATGAAACAATGCGGAAAGATGAAAGATGAAACAATGCGGAAAGATGAAAGATGAAAGAATGCGGAAAGATGAAAGATGAAACAATGCGGAAAGATGAAAGATGAAACAATGCGGAAAGATGAAAGATGAAACAATGCGGAAAGATGAATGATGAAACAATGCGGAAAGATGAAAGATGAAACAATGTGGAAAGATGAAACAATGCGGAAAGATGAAACAATGCGGAAAGATGAAAGATGAAACAATGCGGAAAGATGAAAGATGAAACAATGCGGAAAGATGAAACAATGCGGAAAGATGAAACAATGCGGAAAGATGAAAGATGAAACAATAAGGAAAGATGAAAGATGAAAGAATGCGGAAAGATGAAAGATGAAACAATGCGGAAAGATGAAAGATGAAACAATGCGGAAAGATGAAACAATGCGGAAAGATGAAACAATGCGGAAAGATGAAACAATGCGGAAAGATGAAAGATGAAACAATGCGGAAAGATGAAAGATGAAAAAATGCGGAAAGATGAAAGATGAAACAATGATGAAAGATGAAAGATGAAAAAATGCGGAAGATGAAAGATGAAACAATGCGGAAAGATGGAAGATGAAACAATGCGGAAAGATGAAAGATGAAAGAATGCGGAAATATGAAAGATGAAACAATGCGGAAAGATGAAAGATGAAACAATGCGGAAAGATGAAAGATGAAACAATGCGGAAAGATGAAAGATGAAACAATGCGGAAAGATGAATGATGAAACAATGCGGAAAGATGAAACAATGCGGAAAGATGAAACAATGCGGAAAGATGAAACAATGCGGAAAGATGAAACAATGCGGAAAGATGAAACAATGCGGAAAGATGAAACAATGCGGAAAGATGAAACAATGCGGAAAGATGAAACAATGCGGAAAGATGAAACAATGCGGAAAGATGAAACAATGCGGAAAGATGAAACAATGCGGAAAGATGAAACAATGCGGAAAGATGAAACAATGCGGAAAGATGAAACAATGCGGAAAGATGAAACAATGCGGAAAGATGAAACAATGCGGAAAGATGAAACAATGCGGAAAGATGAAACAATGCGGAAAGATGAAACAATGCGGAAAGATGAAACAATGCGGAAAGATGAAACAATGCGGAAAGATGAAACAATGCGGAAAGATGAAACAATGCGGAAAGATGAAACAATGCGGAAAGATGAAACAATGCGGAAAGATGAAACAATGCGGAAAGATGAAACAATGCGGAAAGATGAAACAATGCGGAAAGATGAAACAATGCGGAAAGATGAAACAATGCGGAAAGATGAAACAATGCGGAAAGATGAAACAATGCGGAAAGATGAAAGATGAAACAATGCGGAAAGATGAAAGATGAAACAATGCGGAAAGATGAAAGATGAAAGAATGCGGAAGATGAAAGATGAAACAATGCGGAAAGATGAAAGATGAAACAATGCGGAAAGATGAAAGATGAAACAATGCGGAAAGATGAAAGATGAAACAATGCGGAAAGATGAAAGATGAAACAATGCGGAAAAATGAAAGATGAAACAATGCGGAAAGATGAAAGATGAAACAATGCGGAAAGATGAAAGATGAAACAATGCGGAAAGATGAAAGATGAAACAATGCGGAAAGATGAAAGATGAAACAATGCGGAAAGATGAAACAATGCGGAAAGATGAAAGATGAAACAATGCGGAAAGATGAAAGATGAAACAATGCGGAAAGATGAAACAATGCGGAAAGATGAAACAATGCGGGAAGATTAACTAATGCGGAAAGATGAAACAATGCGGAAAGATGAAACAATGCGGAAAGATGAAACAATGCGGAAAGATGAAAGATGAAACAATGCGGAAAGATGAAAGATGAAACAATGCGGAAAGATGAAAGATGAAACAATGCGGAAAGGTGAAAGATGAAACAATGCGGAAAGATGAAAGATGAAACAATGCGGAAAGATGAAAGATGAAAAAATGCGGAAAGATGAAAGATGAAACAATGCGGAAAGATGAAAGATGAAAGAATGCGGAAGATGAAAGATGAAACAATGCGGAAAGTTGAAACAATGCGGAAAGATGAAAGATGAAACAATGCGGAAGATGAAAGATGAAACAATGCGGAAAGATAAAAGATGAAACAATGCGGAAAGATGAAAGATGAAACAATGCGGAAAGATGAAAGATGAAACAATGCGGAAAGATGAAAGATGAAACAATGCGGAAAGATGAAAGATGAAACAATGCGGAAAGATGAAAGATGAAACAATGCGGAAAGATGAAACAATGCGGAAAGATGAAACAATGCGGAAAGATGAAACAATGCGGAAAGATGAAACAATGCGGAAAGATGAAACAATGCGGAAAGATGAAACAATGCGGAAAGATGAAACAATGCGGAAAGTTGAAACAATGCGGAAAGATGAAACAATGCGGAAAGATGAAACAATGCGGAAAGATGAAACAATGCGGAAAGATGAAACAATGCGGAAAGATGAAACAATGCGGAAAGATGAAACAATGCGGAAAGATGAAACAATGCGGAAAGATGAAACAATGCGGAAAGATGAAACAATGCGGAAAGATGAAACAATGCGGAAAGATGAAACAATGCGCAAAGATGAAACAATGCGGAAAGATGAAACAATGCGGAAAGATGAAACAATGCGGAAAGATGAAACAATGCGGAAAGATGAAACAATGCGGAAAGATGAAAGATGAAACAATGCGGAAAGATGAAAGATGAAACAATGCAGAAAGATGAAAGATGAAAGAATGCGGAAAGATGAAAGATGAAACAATGCGGAAAGATGAAAGATGAAACAATGCGGAAAGATGAAAGATGAAACAATGCGGAAAGATGAAAGATGAAAAAATGCGGAAAGATGAAAGATGAAACAATGCGGAAAGATGAAAGATGAAAGAATGCGGAAGATGAAAGATGAAACAATGCGGAAAGATGGAAGATGAAACAATGCGGAAAGATGAAAGATGAAAGAATGCGGAAATATGAAAGATGAAACAATGCGGAAAGATGAAAGATGAAACAATGCGGAAAGATGAAAGATGAAACAATGCGGAAAGATGAAAGATGAAACAATGCGGAAAGATGAAAGATGAAACAATGCGGAAAGATGAAAGATGAAACAATGCGGAAAGATGAAACAATGCGGAAAGATGAAACAATGCGGAAAGATGAAACAATGCGGAAAGATGAAACAATGCGGAAAGATGAAACAATGCGGAAAGATGAAACAATGCGGAAAGATGAAACAATGCGGAAAGATGAAACAATGCGGAAAGATGAAACAATGCGGAAAGATGAAACAATGCGGAAAGATGAAACAATGCGGAAAGATGAAACAATGCGGAAAGATGAAACAATGCGGAAAGATGAAACAATGCGGAAAGATGAAACAATGCGGAAAGATGAAACAATGCGGAAAGATGAAACAATGCGGAAAGATGAAACAATGCGGAAAGATGAAACAATGCGGAAAGATGAAACAATGCGGAAAGATGAAACAATGCGGAAAGATGAAACAATGCGGAAAGATGAAACAATGCGGAAAGATGAAACAATGCGGAAAGATGAAACAATGCGGAAAGATGAAACAATGCGGAAAGATGAAACAATGCGGAAAGATGAAACAATGCGGAAAGATGAAAGATGAAACAATGCGGAAAGATGAAAGATGAAACAATGCGGAAAGATGAAAGATGAAAGAATGCGGAAGATGAAAGATGAAACAATGCGGAAAGATGAAAGATGAAACAATGCGGAAAGATGAAAGATGAAACAATGCGGAAAGATGAAAGATGAAACAATGCGGAAAGATGAAAGATGAAACAATGCGGAAAAATGAAAGATGAAACAATGCGGAAAGATGAAAGATGAAACAATGCGGAAAGATGAAAGATGAAACAATGCGGAAAGATGAAAGATGAAACAATGCGGAAAGATGAAAGATGAAACAATGCGGAAAGATGAAACAATGCGGAAAGATGAAAGATGAAACAATGCGGAAAGATGAAAGATGAAACAATGCGGAAAGATGAAACAATGCGGAAAGATGAAACAATGCGGGAAGATTAACTAATGCGGAAAGATGAAACAATGCGGAAAGATGAAACAATGCGGAAAGATGAAACAATGCGGAAAGATGAAAGATGAAACAATGCGGAAAGATGAAAGATGAAACAATGCGGAAAGATGAAAGATGAAACAATGCGGAAAGGTGAAAGATGAAACAATGCGGAAAGATGAAAGATGAAACAATGCGGAAAGATGAAAGATGAAAAAATGCGGAAAGATGAAAGATGAAACAATGCGGAAAGATGAAAGATGAAAGAATGCGGAAGATGAAAGATGAAACAATGCGGAAAGTTGAAACAATGCGGAAAGATGAAAGATGAAACAATGCGGAAGATGAAAGATGAAACAATGCGGAAAGATAAAAGATGAAACAATGCGGAAAGATGAAAGATGAAACAATGCGGAAAGATGAAAGATGAAACAATGCGGAAAGATGAAAGATGAAACAATGCGGAAAGATGAAAGATGAAACAATGCGGAAAGATGAAAGATGAAACAATGCGGAAAGATGAAACAATGCGGAAAGATGAAACAATGCGGAAAGATGAAACAATGCGGAAAGATGAAACAATGCGGAAAGATGAAACAATGCGGAAAGATGAAACAATGCGGAAAGATGAAACAATGCGGAAAGATGAAACAATGCGGAAAGATGAAACAATGCGGAAAGATGAAACAATGCGGAAAGTTGAAACAATGCGGAAAGATGAAACAATGCGGAAAGATGAAACAATGCGGAAAGATGAAACAATGCGGAAAGATGAAACAATGCGGAAAGATGAAACAATGCGGAAAGATGAAACAATGCGGAAAGATGAAACAATGCGGAAAGATGAAACAATGCGGAAAGATGAAACAATGCGGAAAGATGAAACAATGCGGAAAGATGAAACAATGCGCAAAGATGAAACAATGCGGAAAGATGAAACAATGCGGAAAGATGAAACAATGCGGAAAGATGAAACAATGCGGAAAGATGAAACAATGCGGAAAGATGAAAGATGAAACAATGCGGAAAGATGAAAGATGAAACAATGCAGAAAGATGAAAGATGAAAGAATGCGGAAAGATGAAAGATGAAACAATGCGGAAAGATGAAAGATGAAACAATGCGGAAAGATGAAAGATGAAACAATGCGGAAAGATGAAAGATGAAAAAATGCGGAAAGATGAAAGATGAAACAATGCGGAAAGATGAAAGATGAAAGAATGCGGAAGATGAAAGATGAAACAATGCGGAAAGATGAAACAATGCGGAAAGATGAAAGATGAAACAATGCGGAAAGATGAAAGATGAAAAAATGCGGAAAGTTGAAAGATGAAACAATGCGGAAAGATGAAAGATGAAACAATGCGGAAAGATGAAAGATAAAACAATGCGGAAAGATGAAAGATGAAACAATGCGGAAAGATGAAACAATGCGGAAAGATGAAACAATGCGGAAAGATGAAACAATGCGGAAAGATGAAACAATGCGGAAAGATGAAAGATGAAACAATGCGGAAAGATGAAAGATGAAAAAATGCGGAAAGATGAAAGATGAAACAATGCGGAAAGATGAAAGATGAAACAATGCGGAAAGATGAAAGATGAAACAATGCGGAAAGATGAAAGATGCAAGAATGCGGAAGATGAAAGATGAAACAATGCGGAAAGATGAAAGATGAAACATTGCGGAAAGATGAAAGATGAAACAATGCGGAAAGATGAAAGATGAAAGAATGCGGAAAGATGAAAGATGAAACAATGCGGAAAGATGAAAGATGAAACAATGCGGAAAGATGAAAGATGAAACAATGCGGAAAGATGAAAGATGAAAGAATGCGGAAAGATGAAAGATGAAACAATGCGGAAAGATGAAAGATGAAACAATGCGGAAAGATGAAAGATGAAACAATGCGGAAAGATGAATGATGAAACAATGCGGAAAGATGAAAGATGAAACAATGTGGAAAGATGAAACAATGCGGAAAGATGAAACAATGCGGAAAGATGAAAGATGAAACAATGCGGAAAGATGAAAGATGAAACAATGCGGAAAGATGAAACAATGCGGAAAGATGAAACAATGCGGAAAGATGAAAGATGAAACAATAAGGAAAGATGAAAGATGAAAGAATGCGGAAAGATGAAAGATGAAACAATGCGGAAAGATGAAAGATGAAACAATGCGGAAAGATGAAACAATGCGGAAAGATGAAACAATGCGGAAAGATGAAACAATGCGGAAAGATGAAAGATGAAACAATGCGGAAAGATGAAAGATGAAAAAATGCGGAAAGATGAAAGATGAAACAATGATGAAAGATGAAAGATGAAAAAATGCGGAAGATGAAAGATGAAACAATGCGGAAAGATGGAAGATGAAACAATGCGGAAAGATGAAAGATGAAAGAATGCGGAAATATGAAAGATGAAACAATGCGGAAAGATGAAAGATGAAACAATGCGGAAAGATGAAAGATGAAACAATGCGGAAAGATGAAAGATGAAACAATGCGGAAAGATGAAAGATGAAACAATGCGGAAAGATGAAAGATGAAACAATGCGGAAAGATGAAACAATGCGGAAAGATGAAACAATGCGGAAAGATGAAACAATGCGGAAAGATGAAACAATGCGGAAAGATGAAACAATGCGGAAAGATGAAACAATGCGGAAAGATGAAACAATGCGGAAAGATGAAACAATGCGGAAAGATGAAACAATGCGGAAAGATGAAACAATGCGGAAAGATGAAACAATGCGGAAAGATGAAACAATGCGGAAAGATGAAACAATGCGGAAAGATGAAACAATGCGGAAAGATGAAACAATGCGGAAAGATGAAACAATGCGGAAAGATGAAACAATGCGGAAAGATGAAACAATGCGGAAAGATGAAACAATGCGGAAAGATGAAACAATGCGGAAAGATGAAACAATGCGGAAAGATGAAAGATGAAACAATGCGGAAAGATGAAAGATGAAACAATGCGGAAAGATGAAAGATGAAAGAATGCGGAAGATGAAAGATGAAACAATGCGGAAAGATGAAAGATGAAACAATGCGGAAAGATGAAAGATGAAACAATGCGGAAAGATGAAAGATGAAACAATGCGGAAAGATGAAAGATGAAACAATGCGGAAAAATGAAAGATGAAACAATGCGGAAAGATGAAAGATGAAACAATGCGGAAAGATGAAAGATGAAACAATGCGGAAAGATGAAAGATGAAACAATGCGGAAAGATGAAAGATGAAACAATGCGGAAAGATGAAACAATGCGGAAAGATGAAAGATGAAACAATGCGGAAAGATGAAAGATGAAACAATGCGGAAAGATGAAACAATGCGGAAAGATGAAACAATGCGGAAAGATGAAACAATGCGGGAAGATTAACTAATGCGGAAAGATGAAACAATGCGGAAAGATGAAACAATGCGGAAAGATGAAACAATGCGGAAAGATGAAAGATGAAACAATGCGGAAAGATGAAAGATGAAACAATGCGGAAAGATGAAAGATGAAACAATGCGGAAAGGTGAAAGATGAAACAATGCGGAAAGATGAAAGATGAAACAATGCGGAAAGATGAAAGATGAAAAAATGCGGAAAGATGAAAGATGAAACAATGCGGAAAGATGAAAGATGAAAGAATGCGGAAGATGAAAGATGAAACAATGCGGAAAGTTGAAACAATGCGGAAAGATGAAAGATGAAACAATGCGGAAGATGAAAGATGAAACAATGCGGAAAGATAAAAGATGAAACAATGCGGAAAGATGAAAGATGAAACAATGCGGAAAGATGAAAGATGAAACAATGCGGAAAGATGAAAGATGAAACAATGCGGAAAGATGAAAGATGAAACAATGCGGAAAGATGAAAGATGAAACAATGCGGAAAGATGAAACAATGCGGAAAGATGAAACAATGCGGAAAGATGAAACAATGCGGAAAGATGAAACAATGCGGAAAGATGAAACAATGCGGAAAGATGAAACAATGCGGAAAGATGAAACAATGCGGAAAGTTGAAACAATGCGGAAAGATGAAACAATGCGGAAAGATGAAACAATGCGGAAAGATGAAACAATGCGGAAAGATGAAACAATGCGGAAAGATGAAACAATGCGGAAAGATGAAACAATGCGGAAAGATGAAACAATGCGGAAAGATGAAACAATGCGGAAAGATGAAACAATGCGGAAAGATGAAACAATGCGGAAAGATGAAACAATGCGCAAAGATGAAACAATGCGGAAAGATGAAACAATGCGGAAAGATGAAACAATGCGGAAAGATGAAACAATGCGGAAAGATGAAACAATGCGGAAAGATGAAAGATGAAACAATGCGGAAAGATGAAAGATGAAACAATGCAGAAAGATGAAAGATGAAAGAATGCGGAAAGATGAAAGATGAAACAATGCGGAAAGATGAAAGATGAAACAATGCGGAAAGATGAAAGATGAAACAATGCGGAAAGATGAAAGATGAAAAAATGCGGAAAGATGAAAGATGAAACAATGCGGAAAGATGAAAGATGAAAGAATGCGGAAGATGAAAGATGAAACAATGCGGAAAGATGGAAGATGAAACAATGCGGAAAGATGAAAGATGAAAGAATGCGGAAATATGAAAGATGAAACAATGCGGAAAGATGAAAGATGAAACAATGCGGAAAGATGAAAGATGAAACAATGCGGAAAGATGAAAGATGAAACAATGCGGAAAGATGAAAGATGAAACAATGCGGAAAGATGAAAGATGAAACAATGCGGAAAGATGAAACAATGCGGAAAGATGAAACAATGCGGAAAGATGAAACAATGCGGAAAGATGAAACAATGCGGAAAGATGAAACAATGCGGAAAGATGAAACAATGCGGAAAGATGAAACAATGCGGAAAGATGAAACAATGCGGAAAGATGAAACAATGCGGAAAGATGAAACAATGCGGAAAGATGAAACAATGCGGAAAGATGAAACAATGCGGAAAGATGAAACAATGCGGAAAGATGAAACAATGCGGAAAGATGAAACAATGCGGAAAGATGAAACAATGCGGAAAGATGAAACAATGCGGAAAGATGAAACAATGCGGAAAGATGAAACAATGCGGAAAGATGAAACAATGCGGAAAGATGAAACAATGCGGAAAGATGAAACAATGCGGAAAGATGAAACAATGCGGAAAGATGAAACAATGCGGAAAGATGAAAGATGAAACAATGCGGAAAGATGAAAGATGAAACAATGCGGAAAGATGAAAGATGAAAGAATGCGGAAGATGAAAGATGAAACAATGCGGAAAGATGAAAGATGAAACAATGCGGAAAGATGAAAGATGAAACAATGCGGAAAGATGAAAGATGAAACAATGCGGAAAGATGAAAGATGAAACAATGCGGAAAAATGAAAGATGAAACAATGCGGAAAGATGAAAGATGAAACAATGCGGAAAGATGAAAGATGAAACAATGCGGAAAGATGAAAGATGAAACAATGCGGAAAGATGAAAGATGAAACAATGCGGAAAGATGAAACAATGCGGAAAGATGAAAGATGAAACAATGCGGAAAGATGAAAGATGAAACAATGCGGAAAGATGAAACAATGCGGAAAGATGAAACAATGCGGGAAGATTAACTAATGCGGAAAGATGAAACAATGCGGAAAGATGAAACAATGCGGAAAGATGAAACAATGCGGAAAGATGAAAGATGAAACAATGCGGAAAGATGAAAGATGAAACAATGCGGAAAGATGAAAGATGAAACAATGCGGAAAGGTGAAAGATGAAACAATGCGGAAAGATGAAAGATGAAACAATGCGGAAAGATGAAAGATGAAAAAATGCGGAAAGATGAAAGATGAAACAATGCGGAAAGATGAAAGATGAAAGAATGCGGAAGATGAAAGATGAAACAATGCGGAAAGTTGAAACAATGCGGAAAGATGAAAGATGAAACAATGCGGAAGATGAAAGATGAAACAATGCGGAAAGATAAAAGATGAAACAATGCGGAAAGATGAAAGATGAAACAATGCGGAAAGATGAAAGATGAAACAATGCGGAAAGATGAAAGATGAAACAATGCGGAAAGATGAAAGATGAAACAATGCGGAAAGATGAAAGATGAAACAATGCGGAAAGATGAAACAATGCGGAAAGATGAAACAATGCGGAAAGATGAAACAATGCGGAAAGATGAAACAATGCGGAAAGATGAAACAATGCGGAAAGATGAAACAATGCGGAAAGATGAAACAATGCGGAAAGATGAAACAATGCGGAAAGATGAAACAATGCGGAAAGATGAAACAATGCGGAAAGTTGAAACAATGCGGAAAGATGAAACAATGCGGAAAGATGAAACAATGCGGAAAGATGAAACAATGCGGAAAGATGAAACAATGCGGAAAGATGAAACAATGCGGAAAGATGAAACAATGCGGAAAGATGAAACAATGCGGAAAGATGAAACAATGCGGAAAGATGAAACAATGCGGAAAGATGAAACAATGCGGAAAGATGAAACAATGCGCAAAGATGAAACAATGCGGAAAGATGAAACAATGCGGAAAGATGAAACAATGCGGAAAGATGAAACAATGCGGAAAGATGAAACAATGCGGAAAGATGAAAGATGAAACAATGCGGAAAGATGAAAGATGAAACAATGCAGAAAGATGAAAGATGAAAGAATGCGGAAAGATGAAAGATGAAACAATGCGGAAAGATGAAAGATGAAACAATGCGGAAAGATGAAAGATGAAACAATGCGGAAAGATGAAAGATGAAAAAATGCGGAAAGATGAAAGATGAAACAATGCGGAAAGATGAAAGATGAAAGAATGCGGAAGATGAAAGATGAAACAATGCGGAAAGATGAAACAATGCGGAAAGATGAAAGATGAAACAATGCGGAAAGATGAAAGATGAAAAAATGCGGAAAGTTGAAAGATGAAACAATGCGGAAAGATGAAAGATGAAAGAATGCGGAAAGATGAAAGATGAAAAAATGCGGAAAGATGAAAGATGAAACAATGCGGAAAGATGAAAGATGAAAGAATGCGGAAGATGAAAGATGAAACAATGCGGAAAGATGAAACAATGCGGAAAGATGAAACAATGCGGAAAGATGAAAGATGAAACAATGCGGAAAGATGAAAGATGAAACAATGCGGAAAGATGAAAGATGAAACAATGTGGAAAGATGAAAGATGAAAAAATGCGGAAAGATGAAAGATGAAAGAATGCGGAAAGATGAAAGATGAAACAATGCGGAAAGATAAAAGATGAAACAATGCGGAAAGATGAAAGATGAAACAATGCGGAAAGATGAAAGATGAAACAATGCGGAAAGATGAAAGATGAAAAAATGCGGAAAGATGAAAGATGAAACAATGCGGAAAGATGAAAGATGAAAGAATGCGGAAGATGAAAGATGAAACAATGCGGAAAGATGAAAGATGAAACATTGCGGAAATATGAAAGATGAAACAATGCGGAAAGATGAAAGATGAAAGAATGCGGAAAGATGAAACAATGCGGAAAGATGAAACAATGCGGAAATATGAAAGATGAAAGAATGCGGAAAGATGAAAGATGAAACAATGCGGAAAGATGAAAGATGAAACAATGCGGAAAGATGAAAGATGAAACAATGCGGAAAGATGAAAGATGAAAAAATGCGGAAAGATGAAAGATGAAACAATGCGGAAAGATGAAAGATGAAACAATTCGGAAAGATGAAAGATGAAACAATGCGGAAAGATGAAAGATGAAAGAATGCGGAAAGATGAAAGATGAAACAATGCGGAAAGATGAAAGATGAAACAATGCGGAAAGATGAAAGATGAAACAATGCGGAAAGATGAAAGATGAAACAATGCGGAAAGATGAAAGATGAAACAATGCGGAAAGATGAAAGATGAAACAATGCGGAAAGATGAAAGATGAAACAATGCGGAAAGATGAAAGATGAAACAATGTTGAAAGATGTAAGATGAAACAATGCGGAAAGATGAAAGATGATACAATGCGGAAAGATGAAAGATGAAACAATGCGGAAAGATGAAAGATGAAACAATGCGGAAAGATGAAAGATGAAAAAATGCGGAAAGATGAAAGATGAAACAATGCGGAAAGATGAAAGATGAAAGAATGCGGAAGATGAAAGATGAAACAATGCGGAAAGATGAAACAATGCGGAAAGATGAAACAATGCGGAAAGATGAAAGATGAAACAATGCGGAAAGATGAAAGATGAAACAATGCGGAAAGATGAAAGATGAAACAATGCGGAAAGATGAAAGATGAAACAATGCGGAAAGATGAAAGATGAAACAATGCGGAAAGATGAAAGATGAAACAATGCGGAAAGATGAAAGATGAAACAATGCGGAAAGATGAAAGATGCAACAATGCGGAAAGATGAAAGATGAAACAATGCGGAAAGATGAAAGATGAAACAATGCGGAAAGATGAAAGATGAAACAATGCGGAAAGATGAAAGATGAAACAATGCGGAAAGATGAAAGATGAAACAATGCGGAAAGATGAATGATGAAACAATGCGGAAAGATGAAAGATGAAACAATGCGGAAAGATGAAACAATGCGGAAAGATGAAACAATGCGGAAAGATGAAACAATGCGGAAAGATGAAACAATGCGGAAAGATGAAACAATGCGGAAAGATGAAACAATGCGGAAAGATGAAACAATGCGGAAAGATGAAACAATGCGGAAAGATGAAACAATGCGGAAAGATGAAACAATGCGGAAAGATGAAAGATGAAAAAATGCGGAAAGATGAAAGATGAAACAATGCGGAAAGATGAAAGATGAAAGAATGCGGAAGATGAAAGATGAAACAATGCGGAAAGATGAAAGATGAAACATTGCGGAAATATGAAAGATGAAACAATGCGGAAAGATGAAAGATGAAAGAATGCGGAAAGATGAAACAATGCGGAAAGATGAAACAATGCGGAAAGATGAAACAATGCGGAAAGATGAAACAATGCGGAAAGATGAAACAATGCGGAAAGATGAAACAATGCGGAAATATGAAAGATGAAAGAATGCGGAAAGATGAAAGATGAAAGATGAAAGAATGCGGAAAGATGAAAGATGAAACAATGCGGAAAGATGAAAGATGAAACAATGCGGAAAGATGAAAGATGAAACAATGCGGAAAGATGAAAGATGAAAGAATGCGGAAGATGAAAGATGAAACAATGCGGAAAGATGAAAGATGAAACAATGCGGAAAGATGAAAGATGAAACAATGCGGAAAGATGAAAGATGAAACAATGCGGAAAGATGAAAGATGAAACAATGCGGAAAGATGAAAGATGAAACAATGCGGAAAGATGAAAGATGAAACAATGCGGAAAGATGAAAGATGAAACAATGCGGAAAGATGAAACAATTCGGAAAGATGAAAGATGAAACAATGCGGAAAGATGAAAGATGAAACAATGCGGAAAGATGAAAGATGAAAAAATGCGGAAAGATGAAAGATGAAACAATGCGGAAAGATGAAAGATGAAAGAATGCGGAAGATGAAAGATGAAACAATGCGGAAAGTTGAAACAATGCGGAAAGATGAAAGATGAAACAATGCGGAAGATGAAAGATGAAACAATGCGGAAAGATGAAAGATGAAAAAATGCGGAAAGATGAAAGATGAAACAATGCGGAAAGATGAAAGATGAAAAAATGCGGAAAGATGAAAGATGAAACAATGCGGAAGATGAAAGATGAAAGAATGCGGAAGATGAAAGATGAAAGATGAAACAATGCGGAAAGATGAAAGATGAAAAAATGCGGAAAGATGAAAGATGAAACAATGCGGAAAGATGAAAGATGAAACAATGCGGAAAGATGAAAGATGAAACAATGCGGAAAGATGAAAGATGCAAGAATGCGGAAGATGAAAGATGAAACAATGCGGAAAGATGAAAGATGAAACATTGCGGAAAGATGAAAGATGAAACAATGCGGAAAGATGAAAGATAAAACAATGCGGAAAGATGAAAGATGAAACAATGCGGAAAGATGAAACAATGCGGAAAGATGAAACAATGCGGAAAGATGAAACAATGCGGAAAGATGAAACAATGCGGAAAGATGAAAGATGAAACAATGCGGAAAGATGAAAGATGAAAAAATGCGGAAAGATGAAAGATGAAACAATGCGGAAAGATGAAAGATGAAACAATGCGGAAAGATGAAAGATGAAACAATGCGGAAAGATGAAAGATGCAAGAATGCGGAAGATGAAAGATGAAACAATGCGGAAAGATGAAAGATGAAACATTGCGGAAAGATGAAAGATGAAACAATGCGGAAAGATGAATGATGAAACAATGCGGAAAGATGAAAGATGAAACAATGCGGAAAGATGAAAGATGAAACAATGCGGAAAGATGAAACAATGCGGAAAGATGAAACAATGCGGAAAGATGAAACAATGCGGAAAGATGAAACAATGCGGAAAGATGAAAGATGAAACAATGCCGAAAGATGAAAGATGAAAAAATGCGGAAAGATGAAAGATGAAACAATGCGGAAAGATGAAAGATGAAAAAATGCGGAAAGATGAAAGATGAAACAATGCGGAAAGATGAAAGATGAAAGAATTCGGAAGATGAAAGATGAAACAATGCGGAAAGATGGAAGATGAAACAATGCGGAAAGATGAAAGATGAAAGAATGCGGAAATATGAAAGAAGAAACAATGCGGAAAGATGAAAGATGAAACAATGCGGAAAGATGAAAGATGAAACAATGCGGAAAGATGAAAGATGAAACAATGAGGAAAGATGAAAGATGAAACAATGCGGAAAGATGAAAGATGAAACAATGCGGAAAGATGAAACAATGCGGAAAGATGAAAGATGAAACAATGCGGAAAGATGAAACAATGCGGAAAGATGAAACAATGCGGGAAGATTAACTAATGCGGAAAGATGAAACAATGCGGAAAGATGAAACAATGCGGAAAGATGAAACAATGCGGAAAGATGAAACAATGCGGAAAGATGAAAGATGAAACAATGCGGAAAGATGAAAGATGAAACAATGCGGAAAGATGAAAGATGAAACAATGCGGAAAGGTGAAAGATGAAACAATGCGGAAAGATGAAAGATGAAACAATGCGGAAAGATGAAAGATGAAAAAATGCGGAAAGATGAAAGATGAAACAATGCGGAAAGATGAAAGATGAAAGAATGCGGAAGATGAAAGATGAAACAATGCGGAAAGTTGAAACAATGCGGAAAGATGAAAGATGAAACAATGCGGAAGATGAAAGATGAAACAATGCGGAAAGATGAAAGATGAAAAAATGCGGAAAGATGAAAGATGAAACAATGCGGAAAGATGAAAGATGAAAAAATGCGGAAAGATGAAAGATGAAACAATGCGGAAAGATGAAAGATGAAAGAATGCGGAAGATGAAAGATGAAAGATGAAACAATGCGGAAAGATTAAAGATGAAACAATGCGGAAAGATGAAAGATGAAACAATGCGGAAAGATGAAAGATGAAACAATGCGGAAAGATGAAAGATGAAACAATGCGGAAAGATGAAAGATGAAACAATGAGGAAAGATGAAAGATGAAACAATGCGGAAAGATGAAACAATGCGGAAAGATGAAACAATGCGGAAAGATGAAACAATGCGGAAAGATGAAACAATGCGGAAAGATGAAACAATGCGGAAAGATGAAAGATGAAACAATGCGGAAAGATGAAAGATGAAAAAATGCGGAAAGATGAAAGATGAAACAATGCGGAAAGATGAAAGATGAAACAATGCGGAAAGATGAAAGATGAAACAATGCGGAAAGATGAAAGATGAAACAATGCGGAAAGATGAAAGATGAAACAATGCGGAAAGATGAAAGATGAAACAATGCGGAAAGATGAAAGATGAAACAATGCGGAAAGATGAAAGATGAAACAATGCGGAAAGATGAAAGATGAAACAATGCGGAAAGATTAAAGATGAAACAATGCGGAAAGATGAAAGATGAAACAATGCGGAAAGATGAAAGATGAAACAATGCGGAAAGATGAAAGATGAAACAATGCGGAAAGATGAAAGATGAAACAATGCGGAAAGATGAAAGATGAAACAATGCGGAAAGATGAAACAATGCGGAAAGATGAAACAATGCGGAAAGATGAAACAATGCGGAAAGATGAAACAATGCGGAAAGATGAAACAATGCGGAAAGATGAAACAATGCGGAAAGATGAAAGATGAAACAATGCGGAAAGATGAAAGATGAAAAAATGCGGAAAGATGAAAGATGAAACAATGCGGAAAGATGAAAGATGAAACAATGCGGAAAGATGAAAGATGAAACAATGCGGAAAGATGAAAGATGCAAGAATGCGGAAGATGAAAGATGAAACAATGCGGAAAGATGAAAGATGAAACATTGTGGAAAGATGAAAGATGAAACAATGCGGAAAGATGAAAGATGAAAGAATGCGGAAAGATGAAAGATGAAACAATGCGGAAAGATGAAAGATGAAACAATGCGGAAAGATGAAAGATGAAACAATGCGGAAAGATGAAAGATGAAAGAATGCGGAAAGATGAAAGATGAAACAATGCGGAAAGATGAAAGATGAAACAATGCGGAAAGATGAAAGATGAAACAATGCGGAAAGATGAATGATGAAACAATGCGGAAAGATGAAAGATGAAACAATGCGGAAAGATGAAACAATGCGGAAAGATGAAACAATGCGGAAAGATGAAAGATGAAACAATGCGGAAAGATGAAAGATGAAAGAATGCGGAAAGATGAAAGATGAAACAATGCGGAAAGATGAAAGATGAAACAATGCGGAAAGATGAAACAATGCGGAAAGATGAAACAATGCGGAAAGATGAAAGATGAAACAATGCGGAAAGATGAAAGATGAAAAAATGCGGAAAGATGAAAGATGAAACAATGCGGAAAGATGAAAGATGAAAAAATGCGGAAAGATGAAAGATGAAACAATGCGGAAAGATGAAAGATGAAAGAATTCGGAAGATGAAAGATGAAACAATGCGGAAAGATGGAAGATGAAACAATGCGGAAAGATGAAAGATGAAAGAATGCGGAAATATGAAAGATGAAACAATGCGGAAAGATGAAAGATGAAACAATGCGGAAAGATGAAAGATGAAACAATGCGGAAAGATGAAAGATGAAACAATGAGGAAAGATGAAAGATGAAACAATGCGGAAAGATGAAAGATGAAACAATGCGGAAAGATGAAAGATGAAACAAGGCGGAAAGATGAAAGATGATACAATGCGGAAAGATGAAAGATGAAACAATTCGGAAAGATGAAAGATGAAACAATGCGGAAAGATGAAAGATGAAAAAAAGCGGAAAGATGAAACAATGCGGAAAGATGAAAGATGAAAGAATGCGGAAGATGAAAGATGAAACAATGCGGAAAGATGAAACAATGCGGAAAGATGAAAGATGAAACAATGCGGAAAGATGAAAGATGAAAAAATGCGGAAAGATGAAAGATGAAACAATGCGGAAAGATGAAAGATGAAAGAATGCGGAAGATGAAAGATGAAACAATGCGGAAAGATGAAACAATGCGGAAAGATGAAACAATGCGGAAAGATGAAACAATGCGGAAAGATGAAAGATGAAACAATGCGGAAAGATGAAAGATGAAACAATGCGGAAAGATGAAAGATGAAACAATGCGGAAAGATGAAAGATGAAACAATGCGGAAAGATGAAAGATGAAACAATGCGGAAAGATGAAAGATGAAACAATGCGGAAAGATGAAAGATGAAACAATGCGGAAAGATGAAAGATGAAACAATGCGGAAAGATGAAAGATGAAACAATGCGGAAAGATGAAAGATGAAAGAATGCGGAAGATGAAAGATGAAACAATGCGGAAAGATGAAACAATGCGGAAAGATGAAAGATGAAACAATGCGGAAAGATGAAAGATGAAACAATGCGGAAAGATGAAAGATGAAAAAATGCGGAAAGATGAAAGATGAAACAATGCGGAAAGATGAAAGATGAAAGAATGCGGAAAGATGAAAGATGAAACAATGCGGAAAGAAGAAAGATGAAAGAATGCGGAAGATGAAAGATGAAACAATGCGGAAAGATGAAAGATGAAACAATGCGGAAAGATGAAACAATGCGGAAAGATGAAACAATGCGGAAAGATGAAACAATGCGGAAAGATGAAAGATGAAACAATGCGGAAAGATGAAACAATGCGGAAAGATGAAACAATGCGGAAAGATGAAACAATGCGGAAAGATGAAACAATGCGGAAAGATGAAACAATGCGGAAAGATGAAACAATGCGGAAAGATGAAACAATGCGGAAAGATGAAACAATGCGGAAAGATGAAACAATGCGGAAAGATGAAACAATGCGGAAAGATGAAAGATGAAACAATGCGGAAGATGAAAGATGAAACAATGCGGAAAGATGAAAGATGAAACAATGCGGAAAGATGAAAGATGAAACAATGCGGAAAGATGAAAGATGAAACAATGCGGAAAGATGAAAGATGAAACAATGCGGAAAGATGAAAGATGAAACAATGCGGAAAGATGAAAGATGAAACAATGCGGAAAGATGAAAGATGAAACAATGCGGAAAGATGAAAGATGAAAGAATGCGGAAGATGAAAGATGAAACAATGCGGAAAGATGAAACAATGCGGAAAGATGAAAGATGAAACAATGCGGAAAGATGAAAGATGAAACAATGCGGAAAGATGAAAGATGAAAAAATGCGGAAAGATGAAAGATGAAACAATGCGGAAAGATGAAAGATGAAAGAATGCGGAAAGATGAAAGATGAAACAATGCGGAAAGATGAAAGATGAAAGAATGCGGAAGATGAAAGATGAAACAATGCGGAAAGATGAAAGATGAAACAATGCAGAAAGATGAAACAATGCGGAAAGATGAAACAATGCGGAAAGATGAAACAATGCGGAAAGATGAAACAATGCGGAAAGATGAAAGATGAAACAATGCGGAAAGATGAAACAATGCGGAAAGATGAAACAATGCGGAAAGATGAAACAATGCGGAAAGATGAAACAATGCGGAAAGATGAAACAATGCGGAAAGATGAAACAATGCGGAAAGATGAAACAATGCGGAAAGATGAAACAATGCGGAAAGATGAAACAATGCGGAAAGATGAAACAATGCGGAAAGATGAAACAATGCGGAAAGATGAAACAATGCGGAAAGATGAAACAATGCGGAAAGATGAAACAATGCGGAAAGATGAAAGATGAAACAATGCGGAAGATGAAAGATGAAACAATGCGGAAAGATGAAAGATGAAACAATGCGGAAAGATGAAAGATGAAACAATGCGGAAAGATGAAAGATGAAACAATGCGGAAAGATGAAAGATGAAACAATGCGGAAAGATGAAAGATGAAACAATGCGGAAAGATGAAAGATGAAAGAATGCGGAAAGATGAAAGATGAAACAATGCGGAAAGATGAAAGATGAAACAATGCGGAAAGATGAAAGATGAAACAATGCGGAAAGATGAAAGATGAAACAATGCGGAAAGATGAAAGATGAAACAATGCGGAAAGATGAAAGATGAAACAATGCGGAAAGATGAAAGATGAAACAATGCGGAAAGATGAAAGATGAAACAATGCGGAAAGATGAAAGATAAAACAATGCGGAAAGATGAAAGATGAAACAATGCGGAAAGATGAAACAATGCGGAAAGATGAAACAATGCGGAAAGATGAAACAATGCGGAAAGATGAAAGATGAAACAATGCGGAAAGATGAAAGATGAAAAAATGCGGAAAGATGAAAGATGAAACAATGCGGAAAGATGAAAGATGAAACAATGCGGAAAGATGAAAGATGAAACAATGCGGAAAGATGAAAGATGCAAGAATGCGGAAGATGAAAGATGAAACAATGCGGAAAGATGAAAGATGAAACATTGCGGAAAGATGAAAGATGAAACAATGCGGAAAGATGAAAGATGAAAGAATGCGGAAAGATGAAAGATGAAACAATGCGAAAAGATGAAAGATGAAACAATGCGGAAAGATGAAAGATGAAACAATGCGGAAAGATGAAAGATGAAAGAATGCGGAAAGATGAAAGATGAAACAATGCGGAAAGATGAAAGATGAAACAATGCGGAAAGATGAAAGATGAAACAATGCGGAAAGATGAATGATGAAACAATGCGGAAAGATGAAAGATGAAACAATGCGGAAAGATGAAACAATGCGGAAAGATGAAACAATGCGGAAAGATGAAACAATGCGGAAAGATGAAAGATGAAACAATGCGGAAAGATGAAAGATGAAAGAATGCGGAAAGATGAAAGATGAAACAATGCGGAAAGATGAAAGATGAAACAATGCGGAAAGATGAAACAATGCGGAAAGATGAAACAATGCGGAAAGATGAAACAATGCGGAAAGATGAAAGATGAAACAATGCGGAAAGATGAAAGATGAAAGAATGCGGAAAGATGAAAGATGAAAAAATGCGGAAAGATGAAAGATGAAACAATGCGGAAAGATGAAAGATGAAAGAATTCGGAAGATGAAAGATGAAACAATGCGGAAAGATGGAAGATGAAACAATGCGGAAAGATGAAAGATGAAAGAATGCGGAAATATGAAAGATGAAACAATGCGGAAAGATGAAAGATGAAACAATGCGGAAAGATGAAAGATGAAACAATGCGGAAAGATGAAAGATGAAACAATGAGGAAAGATGAAAGATGAAACAATGCGGAAAGATGAAACATGAAACAATGCGGAAAGATGAAAGATGAAACAATGCGGAAAGATGAAAGATGAAAGAATGCGGAAAGATGAAAGATGAAACAATGCGGAAAGATGAAAGATGAAAGAATGCGGAAGATGAAAGATGAAACAATGCGGAAAGATGAAAGATGAAACAATGCGGAAAGATGAAACAATGCGGAAAGATGAAACAATGCGGAAAGATGAAACAATGCGGAAAGATGAAACAATGCGGAAAGATGAAACAATGCGGAAAGATGAAACAATGCGGAAAGATGAAACAATGCGGAAAGATGAAACAATGCGGAAAGATGAAACAATGCGGAAAGATGAAACAATGCGGAAAGATGAAACAATGCGGAAAGATGAAACAATGCGGAAAGATGAAACAATGCGGAAAGATGAAACAATGCGGAAAGATGAAACAATGCGGAAAGATGAAACAATGCGGAAAGATGAAACAATGCGGAAAGATGAAAGATGAAACAATGCGGAAGATGAAAGATGAAACAATGCGGAAAGATGAAAGATGAAACAATGCGGAAAGATGAAAGATGAAACAATGCGGAAAGATGAAAGATGAAACAATGCGGAAAGATGAAAGATGAAACAATGCGGAAAGATGAAAGATGAAACAATGCGGAAAGATGAAAGATGAAAGAATGCGGAAAGATGAAAGATGAAACAATGCGGAAAGATGAAAGATGAAACAATGCGGAAAGATGAAAGATGAAACAATGCGGAAAGATGAAAGATGAAACAATGCGGAAAGATGAAAGATGAAACAATGCGGAAAGATGAAAGATGAAACAATGCGGAAAGATGAAACAATGCGGAAAGATGAAACAATGCGGAAAGATGAAACAATGCGGAAAGATGAAACAATGCGGAAAGATGAAACAATGCGGAAAAATGAAACAATGCGGAAAGATGAAACAATGCGGAAAGATGAAACAATGCGGAAAGATGAAACAATGCGGAAAGATGAAACAATGCGGAAAGATGAAACAATGCGGAAAGATGAAACAATGCGGAAAGATGAAACAATGCGGAAAGATGAAAGATGAAAGAATGCGGAAAGATGAAAGATGAAACAATGCGGAAAGATGAAAGATGAAACAATGCGGAAAGATGAAAGATGAAACAATGCAGAAAGATGAAAGATGAAAGAATGCGGAAAGATGAAAGATGAAACAATGCGGAAAGATGAAAGATGAAACAATGCGGAAAGATGAAAGATAAAACAATGCGGAAAGATGAAAGATGAAAAAATGCGGAAAGATGAAAGATGAAACAATGCGGAAAGATGAAAGATGAAAGAATGCGGAAGATGAAAGATGAAACAATGCGGAAAGATGAAACAATGCGGAAAGATGAAAGATGAAACAATGCGGAAAGATGTAAGATGAAACAATGCGGAAAGATGAAAGATGATACAATGCGGAAAGATGAAAGATGAAACAATGCGGAAAGATGAAAGATGAAACAATGCGGAAAGATGAAAGATGAAAAAATGCGGAAAGATGAAAGATGAAACAATGCGGAAAGATGAAAGATGAAAGAATGCGGAAGATGAAAGATGAAACAATGCGGAAAGATGAAACAATCCGGAAAGATGAAAGATGAAACAATGCGGAAAGATGAAAGATGAAACAATGCGGAAAGATGAAAGATGAAACAATGCGGAAAGATGAAAGATGAAACAATGCGGAAAGATGAAAGATGAAACAATGCGGAAAGATGAAAGATGAAACAATGCGGAAAGATGAAAGATGAAACAATGCGGAAAGATGAAAGATGAAACAATGCGGAAAGATGAAAGATTAAACAATGCGGAAAGATGAAAGATGAAATAATTCGGAAAGATGAAAGATGAAACAATGCGGAAAGATGAAAGATGAAACAATGCGGAAAGATTAAAGATGAAACAATGCGGAAAGATGAAAGATGAAACAATGCGGAAAGATGAAACAATGCGGAAAGATGAAACAATGCGGAAAGATGAAACAATGCGGAAAGATGAAACAATGCGGAAAGATGAAACAATGCGGAAAGATGAAACAATGCGGAAAGATGAAACAATGCGGAAAGATGAAACAATGCGGAAAGATGAAACAATGCGGAAAGATGAAACAATGCGGAAAGATGAAACAATGCGGAAAGATGAAAGATGAAACAATGCGGAAGATGAAAGATGAAACAATGCGGAAATATGAAAGATGAAACAATGCGGAAAGATGAAAGATGAAACAATGCGGAAAGATGAAAGATGAAACAATGCGGAAAGATGAAAGATGAAACAATGCGGAAAGATGAAAGATGAAACAATGCGGAAAGATGAAAGATGAAAGAATGCGGAAAGATGAAAGATGAAACAATGCGGAAAGATGAAAGATGAAACAATGCGGAAAGATGAAAGATGAAACAATGCGGAAAGATGAAAGATGAAACAATGCGGAAAGATGAAAGATGAAACAATGCGGAAAGATGAAAGATGAAACAATGCGGAAAGATGAAACAATGCGGAAAGATGAAACAATGCGGAAAGATGAAACAATGCGGAAAGATGAAACAATGCGGAAAGATGAAACAATGCGGAAAGATGAAACAATGCGGAAAGATGAAACAATGCGGAAAAATGAAACAATGCGGAAAGATGAAACAATGCGGAAAGATGAAACAATGCGGAAAGATGAAACAATGCGGAAAGATGAAACAATGCGGAAAGATGAAACAATGCGGAAAGATGAAACAATGCGGAAAGATGAAACAATGCGGAAAGATGAAAGATGAAAGAATGCGGAAAGATGAAAGATGAAACAATGCGGAAAGATGAAAGATGAAACAATGCGGAAAGATGAAAGATGAAACAATGCAGAAAGATGAAAGATGAAAGAATGCGGAAAGATGAAAGATGAAACAATGCGGAAAGATGAAAGATGAAACAATGCGGAAAGATGAAAGATAAAACAATGCGGAAAGATGAAAGATGAAAAAATGCGGAAAGATGAAAGATGAAACAATGCGGAAAGATGAAAGATGAAAGAATGCGGAAGATGAAAGATGAAACAATGCGGAAAGATGAAACAATGCGGAAAGATGAAAGATGAAACAATGCGGAAAGATGTAAGATGAAACAATGCGGAAAGATGAAAGATGATACAATGCGGAAAGATGAAAGATGAAACAATGCGGAAAGATGAAAGATGAAACAATGCGGAAAGATGAAAGATGAAAAAATGCGGAAAGATGAAAGATGAAACAATGCGGAAAGATGAAAGATGAAAGAATGCGGAAGATGAAAGATGAAACAATGCGGAAAGATGAAACAATCCGGAAAGATGAAAGATGAAACAATGCGGAAAGATGAAAGATGAAACAATGCGGAAAGATGAAAGATGAAACAATGCGGAAAGATGAAAGATGAAACAATGCGGAAAGATGAAAGATGAAACAATGCGGAAAGATGAAAGATGAAACAATGCGGAAAGATGAAAGATGAAACAATGCGGAAAGATGAAAGATTAAACAATGCGGAAAGATGAAAGATGAAACAATTCGGAAAGATGTAAGATGAAACAATGCGGAAAGATGAAAGATGAAACAATGCGGAAAGATTAAAGATGAAACAATGCGGAAAGATGAAAGATGAAACAATGCGGAAAGATGAAACAATGCGGAAAGATGAAACAATGCGGAAAGATGAAACAATGCGGAAAGATGAAACAATGCGGAAAGATGAAACAATGCGGAAAGATGAAACAATGCGGAAAGATGAAACAATGCGGAAAGATGAAACAATGCGGAAAGATGAAACAATGCGGAAAGATGAAACAATGCGGAAAGATGAAACAATGCGGAAAGATGAAACAATGCGGAAAGATGAAACAATGCGGAAAGATGAAACAATGCGGAAAGATGAAACAATGCGGAAAGATGAAAGATGAAACAATGCGGAAAGATGAAAGATGAAACAATGCGGAAAGATGAAAGATGAAAGAATGCGGAAGATGAAAGATGAAACAATGCGGAAAGATGAAAGATGAAACAATGCGGAAAGATGAAAGATGAAACAATGCGGAAAGATGAAAGATGAAACAATGCGGAAAGATGAAAGATGAAACAATGCGGAAAGATGAAAGATGAAACAATGCGGAAAGATGAAAGATGAAACAATGCGGAAAGATGAAAGATGAAACAATGCGGAAAGATGAAAGATGAAACAATGCGGAAAGATGAAAGATGAAACAATGCGGAAAGATGAAAGATGAAACAATGCGGAAAGATGAAACAATGCGGAAAGATGAAAGATGAAACAATGCGGAAAGATGAAAGATGAAACAATGCGGAAAGATGAAACAATGCGGAAAGATGAAACAATGCGGGAAGATTAACTAATGCGGAAAGATGAAACAATGCGAAAAGATGAAACAATGCGGAAAGATGAAACAATGCGGAAAGATGAAAGATGAAACAATGCGGAAAGATGAAAGATGAAACAATGCGGAAAGATGAAAGATGAAACAATGCGGAAAGGTGAAAGATGAAACAATGCGGAAAGATGAAAGATGAAACAATGCGGAAAGATGAAAGATGAAAAAATGCGGAAAGATGAAAGATGAAACAATGCGGAAAGATGAAAGATGAAAGAATGCGGAAGATGAAAGATGAAACAATGCGGAAAGTTGAAACAATGCGGAAAGATGAAAGATGAAACAATGCGGAAGATGAAAGATGAAACAATGCGGAAAGATGAAAGATGAAAAAATGCGGAAAGATGAAAGATGAAACAATGCGGAAAGATGAAAGATGAAAAAATGCGGAAAGATGAAAGATGAAACAATGCGGAAGATGAAAGATGAAAGAATGCGGAAGATGAAAGATGAAAGATGAAACAATGCGGAAAGATTAAAGATGAAACAATGCGGAAAGATGAAAGATGAAACAATGCGGAAAGATGAAAGATGAAACAATGCGGAAAGATGAAAGATGAAACAATGCGGAAAGATGAAAGATGAAACAATGAGGAAAGATGAAAGATGAAACAATGCGGAAAGATGAAACAATGCGGAAAGATGAAAGATGAAACAATGCGGAAAGATGAAAGATGAAAAAATGCGGAAAGATGAAAGATGAAACAATGCGGAAAGATGAAAGATGAAACAATGCGGAAAGATGAAAGATGAAACAATGCGGAAAGATGAAAGATGAAACAATGCGGAAAGATGGAAGATGAAACAATGCGGAAAGATGAAAGATGAAACAATGCGGAAAGATGAAAGATGAAACAATGCGGAAAGATGAAAGATGAAACAATGCGGAAAGATGAAAGATAAAACAATGCGGAAAGATGAAAGATGAAACAATGCGGAAAGATGAAACAATGCGGAAAGATGAAACAATGCGGAAAGATGAAAGATGAAACAATGCGGAAAGATGAAACAATGCGGAAAGATGAAACAATGCGGAAAGATGAAACAATGCGGAAAGATGAAAGATGAAACAATGCGGAAAGATGAAAGATGAAAAAATGCGGAAAGATGAAAGATGAAACAATGCGGAAAGATGAAAGATGAAAGAATGCGGAAGATGAAAGATGAAACAATGCGGAAAGTTGAAACAATGCGGAAAGATGAAAGATGAAACAATGCGGAAGATGAAAGATGAAACAATGCGGAAAGATGAAAGATGAAAAAATGCGGAAAGATGAAAGATGAAACAATGCGGAAAGATGAAAGATGAAAAAATGCGGAAAGATGAAAGATGAAACAATGCGGAAAGATGAAAGATGAAAGAATGCGGAAGATGAAAGATGAAAGATGAAACAATGCGGAAAGATTAAAGATGAAACAATGCGGAAAGATGAAAGATGAAACAATGCGGAAAGATGAAAGATGAAACAATGCGGAAAGATGAAAGATGAAACAATGCGGAAAGATGAAAGATGAAACAATGAGGAAAGATGAAAGATGAAACAATGCGGAAAGATGAAACAATGCGGAAAGATGAAACAATGCGGAAAGATGAAACAATGCGGAAAGATGAAACAATGCGGAAAGATGAAAGATGAAACAATGCGGAAAGATGAAAGATGAAAAAATGCGGAAAGATGAAAGATGAAACAATGCGGAAAGATGAAAGATGAAACAATGCGGAAAGATGAAAGATGAAACAATGCGGAAAGATGAAAGATGAAACAATGCGGAAAGATGAAAGATGAAACAATGCGGAAAGATGAAAGATGAAACAATGCGGAAAGATGAAAGATGAAACAATGCGGAAAGATGAAAGATGAAACAATGCGGAAAGATGAAAGATAAAACAATGCGGAAAGATGAAAGATGAAACAATGCGGAAAGATGAAACAATGCGGAAAGATGAAACAATGCGGAAAGATGAAACAATGCGGAAAGATGAAACAATGCGGAAAGATGAAAGATGAAACAATGCGGAAAGATGAAAGATGAAAAAATGCGGAAAGATGAAAGATGAAACAATGCGGAAAGATGAAAGATGAAAC
Organism: Gastracanthus pulcherrimus; assembly: GCA_949152435.1. Classification (NCBI taxonomy): domain Eukaryota; kingdom Metazoa; phylum Arthropoda; class Insecta; order Hymenoptera; family Pteromalidae; genus Gastracanthus; species Gastracanthus pulcherrimus. The sequence continues at coordinate 59,560 of CASCKD010000024.1, read as the reverse complement.
AATGCGGAAAGATGAAAGATGAAACAATGCGGAAAGATGAAAGATGCAAGAATGCGGAAGATGAAAGATGAAACAATGCGGAAAGATGAAAGATGAAACATTGCGGAAAGATGAAAGATGAAACAATGCGGAAAGATGAAAGATGAAACAATGCGGAAAGATGAAAGATGAAACAATGCGGAAAGATGAAAGATGAAACAATGCGGAAAGATGAAAGATGAAACAATGCGGAAAGATGAAAGATGAAAGAATGCGGAAAGATGAAAGATGAAACAATGCGGAAAGATGAAAGATGAAACAATGCGGAAAGATGAAAGATGAAACAATGCGGAAAGATGAATGATGAAACAATGCGGAAAGATGAAAGATGAAACAATGCGGAAAGATGAAACAATGCGGAAAGATGAAACAATGCGGAAAGATGAAAGATGAAACAATGCGGAAAGATGAAAGATGAAAGAATGCGGAAAGATGAAAGATGAAACAATGCGGAAAGATGAAAGATGAAACAATGCGGAAAGATGAAACAATGCGGAAAGATGAAACAATGCGGAAAGATGAAACAATGCGGAAAGATGAAACAATGCGGAAAGATGAAAGATGAAACAATGCGGAAAGACGAAAGATGAAAGAATGCGGAAAGATGAAAGATGAAAAAATGCGGAAAGATGAAAGATTAAACAATGCGGAAAGATGAAAGATGAAAGAATTCGGAAGATGAAAGATGAAACAATGCGGAAAGATGGAAGATGAAACAATGCGGAAAGATGAAAGATGAAAGAATGCGGAAATATGAAAGATGAAACAATGCGGAAAGATGAAAGATGAAACAATGCGGAAAGATGAAAGATGAAACAATGCGGAAAGATGAAAGATGAAACAATGAGGAAAGATGAAAGATGAAACAATGCGGAAAGATGAAAGATGAAACAATGCGGAAAGATGAAAGATGAAACAATGCGGAAAGATGAAAGATGAAAGAATGCGGAAAGATGAAAGATGAAACAATGCGGAAAGATGAAAGATGAAAGAATGCGGAAGATGAAAGATGAAACAATGCGGAAAGATGAAAGATGAAACAATGCGGAAAGATGAAACAATGCGGAAAGATGAAACAATGCGGAAAGATGAAACAATGCGGAAAGATGAAACAATGCGGAAAGATGAAACAATGCGGAAAGATGAAACAATGCGGAAAGATGAAACAATGCGGAAAGATGAAACAATGCGGAAAGATGAAACAATGCGGAAAGATGAAACAATGCGGAAAGATGAAAGATGAAACAATGCGGAAAGATGAAAGATGAAACAATGCGGAAAGATGAAAGATGAAACAATGCGGAAAGATGAAAGATGAAACAATGCGGAAAGATGAAAGATGAAAGAATGCGGAAAGATGAAAGATGAAACAATGCGGAAAGATGAAAGATGAAACAATGCGGAAAGATGAAAGATGAAACAATGCGGAAAGATGAAAGATGAAACAATGCGGAAAGATGAAAGATGAAACAATGCGGAAAGATGAAAGATGAAACAATGCGGAAAGATGAAACAATGCGGAAAGATGAAACAATGCGGAAAGATGAAACAATGCGGAAAGATGAAACAATGCGGAAAGATGAAACAATGCGGAAAAATGAAACAATGCGGAAAGATGAAACAATGCGGAAAGATGAAACAATGCGGAAAGATGAAACAATGCGGAAAGATGAAACAATGCGGAAAGATGAAACAATGCGGAAAGATGAAACAATGCGGAAAGATGAAACAATGCGGAAAGATGAAAGATGAAAGAATGCGGAAAGATGAAAGATGAAACAATGCGGAAAGATGAAAGATGAAACAATGCGGAAAGATGAAAGATGAAACAATGCAGAAAGATGAAAGATGAAAGAATGCGGAAAGATGAAAGATGAAACAATGCGGAAAGATGAAAGATGAAACAATGCGGAAAGATGAAAGATAAAACAATGCGGAAAGATGAAAGATGAAAAAATGCGGAAAGATGAAAGATGAAACAATGCGGAAAGATGAAAGATGAAAGAATGCGGAAGATGAAAGATGAAACAATGCGGAAAGATGAAACAATGCGGAAAGATGAAAGATGAAACAATGCGGAAAGATGTAAGATGAAACAATGCGGAAAGATGAAAGATGATACAATGCGGAAAGATGAAAGATGAAACAATGCGGAAAGATGAAAGATGAAACAATGCGGAAAGATGAAAGATGAAAAAATGCGGAAAGATGAAAGATGAAACAATGCGGAAAGATGAAAGATGAAAGAATGCGGAAGATGAAAGATGAAACAATGCGGAAAGATGAAACAATCCGGAAAGATGAAAGATGAAACAATGCGGAAAGATGAAAGATGAAACAATGCGGAAAGATGAAAGATGAAACAATGCGGAAAGATGAAAGATGAAACAATGCGGAAAGATGAAAGATGAAACAATGCGGAAAGATGAAAGATGAAACAATGCGGAAAGATGAAAGATGAAACAATGCGGAAAGATGAAAGATGAAACAATGCGGAAAGATGAAAGATTAAACAATGCGGAAAGATGAAAGATGAAACAATTCGGAAAGATGAAAGATGAAACAATGCGGAAAGATGAAAGATGAAACAATGCGGAAAGATTAAAGATGAAACAATGCGGAAAGATGAAAGATGAAACAATGCGGAAAGATGAAACAATGCGGAAAGATGAAACAATGCGGAAAGATGAAACAATGCGGAAAGATGAAACAATGCGGAAAGATGAAACAATGCGGAAAGATGAAACAATGCGGAAAGATGAAACAATGCGGAAAGATGAAACAATGCGGAAAGATGAAACAATGCGGAAAGATGAAACAATGCGGAAAGATGAAACAATGCGGAAAGATGAAACAATGCGGAAAGATGAAACAATGCGGAAAGATGAAACAATGCGGAAAGATGAAACAATGCGGAAAGATGAAACAATGCGGAAAGATGAAAGATGAAACAATGCGGAAAGATGAAAGATGAAACAATGCGGAAAGATGAAAGATGAAAGAATGCGGAAGATGAAAGATGAAACAATGCGGAAAGATGAAAGATGAAACAATGCGGAAAGATGAAAGATGAAACAATGCGGAAAGATGAAAGATGAAACAATGCGGAAAGATGAAAGATGAAACAATGCGGAAAGATGAAAGATGAAACAATGCGGAAAGATGAAAGATGAAACAATGCGGAAAGATGAAAGATGAAACAATGCGGAAAGATGAAAGATGAAACAATGCGGAAAGATGAAAGATGAAACAATGCGGAAAGATGAAACAATGCGGAAAGATGAAAGATGAAACAATGCGGAAAGATGAAAGATGAAACAATGCGGAAAGATGAAACAATGCGGAAAGATGAAAGATGAAACAATGCGGAAAGATGAAAGATGAAACAATGCGGAAAGATGAAACAATGCGGAAAGATGAAACAATGCGGGAAGATTAACTAATGCGGAAAGATGAAACAATGCGGAAAGATGAAACAATGCGGAAAGATGAAACAATGCGGAAAGATGAAAGATGAAACAATGCGGAAAGATGAAAGATGAAACAATGCGGAAAGATGAAAGATGAAACAATGCGGAAAGGTGAAAGATGAAACAATGCGGAAAGATGAAAGATGAAACAATGCGGAAAGATGAAAGATGAAAAAATGCGGAAAGATGAAAGATGAAACAATGCGGAAAGATGAAAGATGAAAGAATGCGGAAGATGAAAGATGAAAGAATGCGGAAGATGAAAGATGAAACAATGCGGAAAGTTGAAACAATGCGGAAAGATGAAAGATGAAACAATGCGGAAGATGAAAGATGAAACAATGCGGAAAGATGAAAGATGAAAAAATGCGGAAAGATGAAAGATGAAACAATGCGGAAAGATGAAAGATGAAAAAATGCGGAAAGATGAAAGATGAAACAATGCGGAAGATGAAAGATGAAAGAATGCGGAAAGATGAAAGATGAAACAATGCGGAAAGATGAAAGATGAAACAATGCGGAAAGATGAAAGATGAAACAATGCGGAAAGATGAAAGATGAAACAATGAGGAAAGATGAAAGATGAAACAATGCGGAAAGATGAAACAATGCGGAAAGATGAAAGATGAAACAATGCGGAAAGATGAAAGATGAAAAAATGCGGAAAGATGAAAGATGAAACAATGCGGAAAGATGAAAGATGAAACAATGCGGAAAGATGAAAGATGAAACAATGCGGAAAGATGAAAGATGAAACAATGCGGAAAGATGAAAGATGAAACAATGCGGAAAGATGAAAGATGAAACAATGCGGAAAGATGAAAGATGAAACAATGCGGAAAGATGAAAGATGAAACAATGCGGAAAGATGAAAGATAAAACAATGCGGAAAGATGAAAGATGAAACAATGCGGAAAGATGAAACAATGCGGAAAGATGAAACAATGCGGAAAGATGAAAGATGGAACAATGCGGAAAGATGAAAGATGAAAAAATGCGGGAAGATGAAAGATGAAACAATGCGGAAAGATGAAAGATGAAACAATGCGGTAAGATGAAAGATGAAACAATGCGGAAAGATGAAAGATGCAAGAATGCGGAAGATGAAAGATGAAACAATGCGGAAAGATGAAAGATGAAACATTGCGGAAAGATGAAAGATGAAACAATGCGGAAAGATGAAAGATGAAAGAATGCGGAAAGATGAAAGATGAAACAATGCGGAAAGATGAAAGATGAAACAATGCGGAAAGATGAAAGATGAAACAATGCGGAAAGATGAAAGATGAAAGAATGCGGAAAGATGAAAGATGAAACAATGCGGAAAGATGAAAGATGAAACAATGCGGAAAGATGAAAGATGAAACAATGCGGAAAGATGAATGATGAAACAATGCGGAAAGATGAAAGATGAAACAATGCGGAAAGATGAAACAATGCGGAAAGATGAAACAATGCGGAAAGATGAAAGATGAAACAATGCGGAAAGATGAAAGATGAAAGAATGCGGAAAGATGAAAGATGAAACAATGCGGAAAGATGAAAGATGAAACAATGCGGAAAGATGAAACAATGCGGAAAGATGAAAGATGAAACAATGCGGAAAGATGAAAGATGAAAAAATGCGGAAAGATGAAATATGAAACAATGCGGAAAGATGAAAGATGAAAAAATGCGGAAAGATGAAAGATGAAACAATGCGGAAAGATGAAAGATGAAACAATGCGGAAAGATGAAAGATGAAACAATGCGGAAAGATGAAAGATGAAACAATGCGGAAAGATGAAAGATGAAAAAATGCGGAAAGATGAAAGATGAAACAATGCGGAAAGATGAAAGATGAAAGAATGCGGAAGATGAAAGATGAAACAATGCGGAAAGTTGAAACAATGCGGAAAGATGAAAGATGAAACAATGCGGAAGATGAAAGATGAAACAATGCGGAAAGATGAAAGATGAAAAAATGCGGAAAGATGAAAGATGAAACAATGCGGAAAGATGAAAGATGAAAAAATGCGGAAAGATGAAAGATGAAACAATGCGGAAGATGAAAGATGAAAGAATGCGGAAGATGAAAGATGAAAGATGAAACAATGCGGAAAGATTAAAGATGAAACAATGCGGAAAGATGAAAGATGAAACAATGCGGAAAGATGAAAGATGAAACAATGCGGAAAGATGAAAGATGAAACAATGCGGAAAGATGAAAGATGAAACAATGAGGAAAGATGAAAGATGAAACAATGCGGAAAGATGAAACAATGCGGAAAGATGAAAGATGAAACAATGCGGAAAGATGAAAGATGAAAAAATGCGGAAAGATGAAAGATGAAACAATGCGGAAAGATGAAAGATGAAACAATGCGGAAAGATGAAAGATGAAACAATGCGGAAAGATGAAAGATGAAACAATGCGGAAAGATGAAAGATGAAACAATGCGGAAAGATGAAAGATGAAACAATGCGGAAAGATGAAAGATGAAACAATGCGGAAAGATGAAAGATGAAACAATGCGGAAAGATGAAAGATAAAACAATGCGGAAAGATGAAAGATGAAACAATGCGGAAAGATGAAACAATGCGGAAAGATGAAACAATGCGGAAAGATGAAAGATGGAACAATGCGGAAAGATGAAAGATGAAAAAATGCGGGAAGATGAAAGATGAAACAATGCGGAAAGATGAAAGATGAAACAATGCGGTAAGATGAAAGATGAAACAATGCGGAAAGATGAAAGATGCAAGAATGCGGAAGATGAAAGATGAAACAATGCGGAAAGATGAAAGATGAAACATTGCGGAAAGATGAAAGATGAAACAATGCGGAAAGATGAAAGATGAAAGAATGCGGAAAGATGAAAGATGAAACAATGCGGAAAGATGAAAGATGAAACAATGCGGAAAGATGAAAGATGAAACAATGCGGAAAGATGAAAGATGAAAGAATGCGGAAAGATGAAAGATGAAACAATGCGGAAAGATGAAAGATGAAACAATGCGGAAAGATGAAAGATGAAACAATGCGGAAAGATGAATGATGAAACAATGCGGAAAGATGAAAGATGAAACAATGCGGAAAGATGAAACAATGCGGAAAGATGAAACAATGCGGAAAGATGAAAGATGAAACAATGCGGAAAGATGAAAGATGAAAGAATGCGGAAAGATGAAAGATGAAACAATGCGGAAAGATGAAAGATGAAACAATGCGGAAAGATGAAACAATGCGGAAAGATGAAACAATGCGGAAAGATGAAACAATGCGGAAAGATGAAAGATGAAACAATGCGGAAAGATGAAAGATGAAAAAATGCGGAAAGATGAAAGATGAAACAATGCGGAAAGATGAAAGATGAAAAAATGCGGAAAGATGAAAGATGAAACAATGCGGAAAGATGAAAGATGAAAGAATTCGGAAGATGAAAGATGAAACAATGCGGAAAGATGGAAGATGAAACAATGCGGAAAGATGAAAGATGAAAGAATGCGGAAATATGAAAGATGAAACAATGCGGAAAGATGAAAGATGAAACAATGCGGCAAGATGAAAGATGAAACAATGCGGAAAGATAAAAGATGAAACAATGAGGAAAGATGAAAGATGAAACAATGCGGAAAGATGAAAGATGAAACAATGCGGAAAGATGAAACAATGCGGAAAGATGAAAGATGAAACAATGCGGAAAGATGAAAGATGAAACAATGCGGAAAGATGAAACAATGCGGAAAGATGAAACAATGCGGGAAGATTAACTAATGCGGAAAGATGAAACAATGCGGAAAGATGAAACAATGCGGAAAGATGAAAGATGAAACAATGCGGAAAGATGAAAGATGAAACAATGCGGAAAGATGAAAGATGAAACAATGCGGAAAGGTGAAAGATGAAACAATGCGGAAAGATGAAAGATGAAACAATGCGGAAAGATGAAAGATGAAAAAATGCGGAAAGATGAAAGTAGAAACAATGCGGAAAGATGAAAGATGAAAGAATGCGGAAGATGAAAGATGAAACAATGCGGAAAGTTGAAACAATGCGGAAAGATGAAAGATGAAACAATGCGGAAGATGAAAGATGAAACAATGCGGAAAGATGAAAGATGAAAAAATGCGGAAAGATGAAAGATGAAACAATGCGGAAAGATGAAAGATGAAAAAATGCGGAAAGATGAAAGATGAAACAATGCGGAAAGATGAAAGATGAAAGAATGCGGAAGATGAAGGATGAAAGATGAAACAATGCGGAAAGATTAAAGATGAAACAATGCGGAAAGATGAAAGATGAAACAATGCGGAAAGATGAAAGATGAAACAATGCGGAAAGATGAAAGATGAAACAATGCGGAAAGATGAAAGATGAAACAATGCGGAAAGATGAAAGATGAAACAATGCGGAAAGATGAATGATGAAACAATGCGGAAAGATGAAAGATGAAACAATGCGGAAAGATGAAACAATGCGGAAAGATGAAACAATGCGGAAAGATGAAAGATGAAACAATGCGGAAAGATGAAAGATGAAAGAATGCGGAAAGATGAAAGATGAAACAATGCGGAAAGATGAAAGATGAAACAATGCGGAAAGATGAAACAATGCGGAAAGATGAAACAATGCGGAAAGATGAAACAATGCGGAAAGATGAAAGATGAAACAATGCGGAAAGATGAAAGATGAAAAAATGCGGAAAGATGAAAGATGAAACAATGATGAAAGATGAAAGATGAAAAAATGCGGAAGATGAAAGATGAAACAATGCGGAAAGATGGAAGATGAAACAATGCGGAAAGATGAAAGATGAAAGAATGCGGAAATATGAAAGATGAAACAATGCGGAAAGATGAAAGATGAAACAATGCGGAAAGATGAAAGATGAAACAATGCGGAAAGATGAAAGATGAAACAATGCGGAAAGATGAAAGATGAAACAATGCGGAAAGATGAAAGATGAAACAATGCGGAAAGATGAAACAATGCGGAAAGATGAAACAATGCGGAAAGATGAAACAATGCGGAAAGATGAAACAATGCGGAAAGATGAAACAATGCGGAAAGATGAAACAATGCGGAAAGATGAAACAATGCGGAAAGATGAAACAATGCGGAAAGATGAAACAATGCGGAAAGATGAAACAATGCGGAAAGATGAAACAATGCGGAAAGATGAAACAATGCGGAAAGATGAAACAATGCGGAAAGATGAAACAATGCGGAAAGATGAAACAATGCGGAAAGATGAAACAATGCGGAAAGATGAAACAATGCGGAAAGATGAAACAATGCGGAAAGATGAAACAATGCGGAAAGATGAAACAATGCGGAAAGATGAAACAATGCGGAAAGATGAAACAATGCGGAAAGATGAAACAATGCGGAAAGATGAAACAATGCGGAAAGATGAAACAATGCGGAAAGATGAAACAATGCGGAAAGATGAAACAATGCGGAAAGATGAAACAATGCGGAAAGATGAAACAATGCGGAAAGATGAAACAATGCGGAAAGATGAAACAATGCGGAAAGATGAAACAATGCGGAAAGATGAAACAATGCGGAAAGATGAAACAATGCGGAAAGATGAAACAATGCGGAAAGATGAAACAATGCGGAAAGATGAAAGATGAAACAATGCGGAAAGATGAAAGATGAAACAATGCGGAAAGATGAAAGATGAAAGAATGCGGAAGATGAAAGATGAAACAATGCGGAAAGATGAAAGATGAAACAATGCGGAAAGATGAAAGATGAAACAATGCGGAAAGATGAAAGATGAAACAATGCGGAAAGATGAAAGATGAAACAATGCGGAAAGATGAAAGATGAAACAATGCGGAAAGATGAAACAATGCGGAAAGATGAAACAATGCGGAAAGATGAAAGATGAAACAATGCGGAAAGATGAAAGATGAAACAATGCGGAAAGATGAAACAATGCGGGAAGATTAACTAATGCGGAAAGATGAAACAATGCGGAAAGATGAAACAATGCGGAAAGATGAAACAATGCGGAAAGATGAAAGATGAAACAATGCGGAAAGATGGAAGATGAAACAATGCGGAAAGATGAAAGATGAAACAATGCGGAAAGGTGAAAGATGAAACAATGCGGAAAGATGAAAGATGAAACAATGCGGAATGATGAAAGATGAAAAAATGCGGAAAGATGAAAGATGAAACAATGCGGAAAGATGAAAGATGAAAGAATGCGGAAGATGAAAGATGAAACAATGCGGAAAGTTGAAACAATGCGGAAAGATGAAAGATGAAACAATGCGGAAGATGAAAGATGAAACAATGCGGAAAGATGAAAGATGAAAGAATGCGGAAGATGAAAGATGAAAGATGAAACAATGCGGAAAGATTAAAGATGAAACAATGCGGAAAGATGAAAGATGAAACAATGCGGAAAGATGAAAGATGAAACAATGCGGAAAGATGAAAGATGAAACAATGCGGAAAGATGAAAGATGAAACAATGCGGAAAGATGAAAGATGAAAAAATGCGGAAAGATGAAAGATGAAACAATGCGGAAAGATGAAAGATGAAAGAATGCGGAAGATGAAAGATGAAAGATGAAACAATGCGGAAAGATTAAAGATGAAACAATGCGGAAAGATGAAAGATGAAACAATGCGGAAAGATGAAAGATGAAACAATGCGGAAAGATGAAAGATGAAACAATGCGGAAAGATGAAAGATGAAACAATGAGGAAAGATGAAAGATGAAACAATGCGGAAAGATGAAACAATGCGGAAAGATGAAAGATGAAACAATGCGGAAAGATGAAAGATGAAAAAATGCGGAAAGATGAAATATGAAACAATGCGGAAAGATGAAAGATGAAACAATGCGGAAAGATGAAAGATGAAACAATGCGGAAAGATGAAAGATGAAACAATGCGGAAAGATGAAAGATGAAACAATGCGGAAAGATGAAAGATGAAACAATGCGGAAAGATGAAAGATGAAACAATGCGGAAAGATGAAAGATGAAACAATGCGGAAAGATGAAAGATGAAACAATGCGGAAAGATGAAAGATGAAACAATGCGGAAAGATGAAACAATGCGGAAAGATGAAACAATGCGGAAAGATGAAACAATGCGGAAAGATGAAACAATGCGGAAAGATGAAAGATGAAACAATGCGGAAAGATGAAAGATGAAACAATGCGGAAAGATGAAAGATGAAACAATGCGGAAAGATGAAAGATGCAAGAATGCGGAAGATGAAAGATGAAACAATGCGGAAAGATGAAAGATGAAACAATGCGGAAAGATGAAAGATGAAACAATGCGGAAAGATGAAAGATGAAAGAATGCGGAAAGATGAAAGATGAAACAATGCGGAAAGATGAAAGATGAAACAATGCGGAAAGATGAAACAATGCGGAAAGATGAAACAATGCGGAAAGATGAAACAATGCGGAAAGATGAAACAATGCGGAAAGATGAAAGATGAAACGATGCGGAAAGATGAAAGATGAAAAAATGCGGAAAGATGAAAGATGAAACAATGCGGAAAGATGAAAGATGAAAAAATGCGGAAAGATGAAAGATGAAACAATGCGGAAAGATGAAAGATGAAAGAATGCGGAAGATGAAAGATGAAACAATGCGGAAAGATGGAAGATGAAACAATGCGGAAAGATGAAAGATGAAAGAATGCGGAAATATGAAAGATGAAACAATGCGGAAAGATGAAAGATGAAACAATGCGGAAAGATGAAAGATGAAACAATGCGGAAAGATGAAAGATGAAACAATGAGGAAAGATGAAAGATGAAACAATGCGGAAAGATGAAAGATGAAACAATGCGGAAAGATGAAAGATGAAACAATGCGGAAAGATGAAAGATGAAACAATGCGGAAAGATGAAAGATGAAACAATGCGGAAAGATGAAAGATGAAACAATGCGGAAAGATGAAAGATGAAACAATGCGGAAAGATGAAAGATGAAAGAATGAGGAAAGATGAAAGATGAAACAATGCGGAAAGATGAAACAATGCGGAAAGATGAAACAATGCGGAAAGATGAAAGATGAAACAATGCGGAAAGATGAAAGATGAAAAAATGCGGAAAGATGAAAGATGAAACAATGCGGAAAGATGAAAGATGAAACAATGCGGAAAGATGAAAGATGAAACAATGCGGAAAGATGAAAGATGAAACAATGCGGAAAGATGAAAGATGAAACAATGCGGAAAGATGAAAGATGAAACAATGCGGAAAGATGAAAGATGAAACAATGCGGAAAGATGAAAGATGAAACAATGCGGAAAGATGAAAGATGAAACAATGCGGAAAGATGAAACAATGCGGAAAGATGAAACAATGCGGAAAGATGAAAGATGAAACAATGCGGAAAGATGAAAGATGAAAAAATGCGGAAAGATGAAAGATGAAACAATGCGGAAAGATGAAAGATGAAACAATGCGGAAAGATGAAAGATGAAACAATGCGGAAAGATGAAATATGAAACAATGCGGAAAGATGAAAGATGAAACAATGCGGAAAGATGAAACAATGCGGAAAGATGAAACAATGCGGAAAGATGAAAGATGAAACAATGCGGAAAGATGAAAGATGAAAAAATGCGGAAAGATGAAAGATGAAACAATGCGGAAAGATGAAAGATGAAAAAATGCGGAAAGATGAAAGATGAAACATTGCGGAAAGATGAAAGATGAAAGAATTCGGAAGATGAAAGATGAAACAATGCGGAAAGATGGAAGATGAAACAATGCGGAAAGATGAAAGATGAAAGAATGCGGAAATATGAAAGATGAAACAATGCGGAAAGATGAAAGATGAAACAATGCGGAAAGATGAAAGATGAAACAATGCGGAAAGATGAAAGATGAAACAATGAGGAAAGATGAAAGATGAAACAATGCGGAAAGATGAAAGATGAAACAATGCGGAAAGATGAAAGATGAAACAATGCGGAAAGATGAAAGATGAAACAATGCGGAAAGATGAAACAATGCGGAAAGATGAAAGATGAAACAATGCGGAAAGATGAAAGATGAAACAATGCGGAAAGATGAAAGATGAAAGAATGCGGAAGATGAAAGATGAAACAATGCGGAAAGATGAAAGATGAAACAATGCGGAAAGATGAAAGATGAAACAATGCGGAAAGATGAAAGATGAAACAATGCGGAAAGATGAAAGATGAAACAATGCGGAAAGATGAAAGATGAAACAATGCGGAAAGATGAAAGATGAAACAATGCGGAAAGATGAAAGATGAAACAATGCGGAAAGATGAAAGATGAAACAATGCGGAAAGATGAAAGATGAAACAATGCGGAAAGATGAAACAATGCGGAAAGATGAAAGATGAAACAATGCGGAAAGATGAAAGATGAAACAATGCGGAAAGATGAAACAATGCGGAAAGATGAAACAATGCGGGAAGATTAACTAATGCGGAAAGATGAAACAATGCGGAAAGATGAAACAATGCGGAAAGATGAAACAATGCGGAAAGATGAAACAATGCGGAAAGATGAAAGATGAAACAATGCGGAAAGATGAAAGATGAAACAATGCGGAAAGATGAAAGATGAAACAATGCGGAAAGGTGAAAGATGAAACAATGCGGAAAGATGAAAGATGAAACAATGCGGAAAGATGAAAGATGAAAAAATGCGGAAAGATGAAAGATGAAACAATGCGGAAAGATGAAAGATGAAAGAATGCGGAAGATGAAAGATGAAACAATGCGGAATGTTGAAACAATGCGGAAAGATGAAAGATGAAACAATGCGGAAGATGAAAGATGAAACAATGCGGAAAGATGAAAGATGAAAAAATGCGGAAAGATGAAAGATGAAACAATGCGGAAAGATGAAAGATGAAAAAATGCGGAAAGATGAAAGATGAAACAATGCGGAAAGATGAAAGATGAAAGAATGCGGAAGATGAAAGATGAAACAATGCGGAAAGATGAAAGATGAAACAATGCGGAAAGATGAAAGATGAAACAATGCGGAAAGATGAAAGATGAAACAATGCGGAAAGATGAAAGATGAAACAATGAGGAAAGATGAAAGATGAAACAATGCGGAAAGATGAAACAATGCGGAAAGATGAAAGATGAAACAATGCGGAAAGATGAAAGATGAAAAAATGCGGAAAGATGAAATATGAAACAATGCGGAAAGATGAAAGATGAAACAATGCGGAAAGATGAAAGATGAAACAATGCGGAAAGATGAAAGATGAAACAATGCGGAAAGATGAAAGATGAAACAATGCGGAAAGATGAAACAATGCGGAAAGATGAAACAATGCGGAAAGATGAAACAATGCGGAAAGAGGAAACAATGCGGAAAGATGAAACAATGCGGAAAGATGAAACAATGCGGAAAGATGAAACAATGCGGAAAGATGAAAGATGCACGAATGCGGAAGATGAAAGATGAAACAATGCGGAAAGATGAAAGATGAAACATTGCGGAAAGATGAAAGATGAATCAATGCGGAAAGATGAAAGATGAAAGAATGCGGAAAGATGAAAGATGAAACAATGCGGAAAGATGAAAGATGAAACAATGCGGAAAGATGAAAGATGAAACAATGCGGAAAGATGAAAGATGAAAGAATGCGGAAAGATGAAAGATGAAACAATGCGGAAAGATGAAAGATGAAACAATGCGGAAAGATGAAACAATGCGGAAAGATGAAACAATGCGGAAAGATGAAACAATGCGGAAAGATGAAAGATGAAAAAATGCGGAAAGATGAAAGATGAAACAATGCGGAAAGATGAAAGATGCAAGAATGCGGAAGATGAAAGATGTAACAATGCGGAAAGATGAAAGATGAAACATTGCGGAAAGATGAAAGATGAAACAATGCGGAAAGATGAAAGATGAAAGAATGCGGAAAGATGAAAGATGAAACAATGCGGAAAGATGAAAGATGAAACAATGCGGAAAGATGAAAGATGAAACAATGCGGAAAGATGAAAGATGAAAGAATGCGGAAAGATGAAAGATGAAACAATGCGGAAAGATGAAAGATGAAACAATGCGGAAAGATGAAAGATGAAACAATGCGGAAAGATGAATGATGAAACAATGCGGAAAGATGAAAGATGAAACAATGCGGAAAGATGAAACAATGCGGAAAGATGAAACAATGCGGAAAGATGAAACAATGCGGAAAGAGGAAACAATGCGGAAAGATGAAACAATGCGGAAAGATGAAACAATGCGGAAAGATGAAACAATGCGGAAAGATGAAAGATGCACGAATGCGGAAGATGAAAGATGAAACAATGCGGAAAGATGAAAGATGAAACATTGCGGAAAGATGAAAGATGAATCAATGCGGAAAGATGAAAGATGAAAGAATGCGGAAAGATGAAAGATGAAACAATGCGGAAAGATGAAAGATGAAACAATGCGGAAAGATGAAAGATGAAACAATGCGGAAAGATGAAAGATGAAAGAATGCGGAAAGATGAAAGATGAAACAATGCGGAAAGATGAAAGATGAAACAATGCGGAAAGATGAAAGATGAAAAAATGCGGAAAGATGAAAGATGAAACAATGCGGAAAGATGAAAGATGAAAGAATGCGGAAGATGAAAGATGAAACAATGCGGAAAGATGGAAGATGAAACAATGCGGAAAGATGAAAGATGAAAGAATGCGGAAATATGAAAGATGAAACAATGCGGAAAGATGAAAGATGAAACAATGCGGAAAGATGAAAGATGAAACAATGCGGAAAGATGAAAGATGAAACAATGCGGAAAGATGAAAGATGAAACAATGCGGAAAGATGAAACAATGCGGAAAGATGAAACAATGCGGAAAGATGAAACAATGCGGAAAGATGAAACAATGCGGAAAGATGAAACAATGCGGAAAGATGAAACAATGCGGAAAGATGAAAGATGAAACAATGCGGAAAGATGAAAGATGAAAAAATGCGGAAAGATGAAAGATGAAACAATGCGGAAAGATGAAAGATGCAAGAATGCGGAAGATGAAAGATGTAACAATGCGGAAAGATGAAAGATGAAACATTGCGGAAAGATGAAAGATGAAACAATGCGGAAAGATGAAAGATGAAAGAATGCGGAAAGATGAAAGATGAAACAATGCGGAAAGATGAAAGATGAAACAATGCGGAAAGATGAAAGATGAAACAATGCGGAAAGATGAAAGATGAAAGAATGCGGAAAGATGAAAGATGAAACAATGCGGAAAGATGAAAGATGAAACAATGCGGAAAGATGAAAGATGAAACAATGCGGAAAGATGAATGATGAAACAATGCGGAAAGATGAAAGATGAAACAATGCGGAAAGATGAAACAATGCGGAAAGATGAAACAATGTGGAAAGATGAAAGATGAAACAATGCGGAAAGATGAAAGATGAAAGAATGCGGAAAGATGAAAGATGAAACAATGCGGAAAGATGAAAGATGAAACAATGCGGAAAGATGAAACAATGCGGAAAGATGAAAGATGAAACAATGCGGAAAGATGAAAGATGAAAAAATGCGGAAAGATGAAAGATGAAACAATGCGGAAAGATGAAAGATGAAAGAATGCGGAAGATGAAAGATGAAACAATGCGGAAAGATGGAAGATGAAACAATGCGGAAAGATGAAAGATGAAAGAATGCGGAAATATGAAAGATGAAACAATGCGGAAAGATGAAAGATGAAACAATGCGGAAAGATGAAAGATGAAACAATGCGGAAGGATGAAAGATGAAACAATGAGGAAAGATGAAAGATGAAACAATGCGGAAAGATGAAAGATGAAACAATGCGGAAAGATGAAAGATGAAACAATGCGGAAAGATGAAAGATGAAACAATGCGGAAAGATGAAAGATGAAACAATGCGGAAAGATGAAAGATGAAACAATGCGGAAAGATGAAAGATGAAACAATGCGGAAAGATGAAAGATGAAAAAATGCGGAAAGATGAAAGATTAAACAATGCGGAAAGATGAAAGATGAAAGAATGCGGAAGATGAAAGATGAAACAATGCGGAAAGATGAAACAATGCGGAAAGATGAAAGATGAAACAATGCGGAAAGATGAAAGATGAAACAATGCGGAAAGATGAAAGATGAAAAAATGCGGAAAGATGAAAGATGCAACAATGCGGAAAGAAGAAAGATGAAAAAATGCGGAAAGATGAAAGATGAAACAATGCGGAAAGATGAAAGATGAAACAATTAGGAAAGATGAAAGATGAAACAATGCGGAAAGATGATAGATGAAACAATGCGGAAAGATGAAAGATGAAACAATGCGGAAAGATGAAAGATGAAACAATGCGGAAAGATGAAAGATGAAACAATGCGGAAAGATCAAGATGAAACAATTCGGAAAGATGAAAGATGAAAGATGAAACAATGCGTAAAGATGAAAGATGAAACAATGCGGAAAGATGAAAGATGAAAAAATGCGGAAAGATGAAAGATGAAACAATGCGGAAAGATGAAAGATGAAACAATGCGGAAAGATGAAAGATGAAACAATGCGGAAAGATGAAAGATGAAACAATGAGGAAAGATGAAAGATGAAACAATGCGGAAAGATGAAACAATGCGGAAAGATGAAAGATGAAACAATGCGGAAAGATGAAAGATGAAACAATGCGGAAAGATGAAACAATGCGGAAAGATGAAACAATGCGGAAAAATGAAACAATGCGGAAAGATGAAACAATGCGGAAAGATGAAAGATGAAACAATGCGGAAAGATCAAGATGAAACAATTCGGAAAGATGAAAGATGAAAGATGAAACAATGCGGAAAGATGAAAGATGAAACAATGCGGAAAGATGAAAGACGAAAAAATTCGGAAAGATGAAAGATGAAACAATGCGGAAAGATGAAAGATGAAACAATGCGGAAAGATGAAAGATGAAACAATGCGGAAAGATGAAACAATGCGGAAAGATGAAACAATGCGGAAAGATGAAACAATGCGGAAAGATGAAAGATGAAAGAATGCGGAAGATGAAAGATGAAACAATGCGGAAAGATGAAACAATGCGGAAAGATGAAAGATGTAACAATGCGGAAAGATGAAAGATGAAACAATGCGGAAAGATGAAAGATGAAACAATGCGGAAAGATGAAAGATGAAACAATGCGGAAAGATGAAAGATGAAACAATGCGGAAAGATGAAAGATGAAACAATGCGGAAAGATGAAAGATGAAACAATGCGGAAAGATGAAAGATGAAACAATGCGGAAAGATGAAAGATGAAACAATGCGGAAAGATGAAAGATGAAACAATGCGGAAAGATGAAAGATGAAACAATGCGGAAAGATGAAAGATGAAACAATGCGGAAAGATGAAAGATGAAACAATGCGGAAAGATGAAAGATGAAACAATGCGGAAAGATGAAAGATGAAACAATGCGGAAAGATGAAAGATGAAACAATGCGGAAAGATGAAACAATGCGGAAAGATGAAACAATGCGGAAAGATGAAACAATGCGGAAAGATGAAACAATGCGGAAAGATGAAACAATGCGGAAAGATGAAAGATGAAACAATGCGGAAAGATGAAAGATGAAAAAATGCGGAAAGATGAAAGATGAAACAATGCGGAAAGATGAAAGATGAAAAAATGCGGAAAGATGAAAGATGAAACAATGCGGAAAGATGAAAGATGAAAGAATGCGGAAGATGAAAGATGAAACAATGCGGAAAGATGAAAGATGAAACAATGCGGAAAGATGAAAGATGAAAAAATGCGGAAAGATGAAAGATGAAACAATGCGGAAAGATGAAAGATGAAACAATGCGGAAAGATGAAAGATGAAACAATGCGGAAAGATGAAAGATGAAACAATGAGGAAAGATGAAAGATGAAACAATGCGGAAAGATCAAGATGAAACAATTCGGAAAGATGAAAGATGAAAGATGAAACAATGCGGAAAGATGAAAGATTAAACAATGCGGAAAGATGAAAGATGAAACAATGCGGAAAGATGAAAGATGAAACAATGCGGAAAGATGAAACAATGCGGAAAGATGAAAGATGAAAGAATGCGGAAAGATGAAATATGAAACAATGCGGAAAGATGAAAGATGAAAGAATGCGGAAAGATGAAAGATGAAACAATGCGGAAAGATGAAAGATGAAACAATGCGGAAAGATGAAAGATGAAACAATGCGGAAAGATGAAAGATGAAAAAATGCGGAAAGATGAAAGATGAAACAATGCGGAAAGATGAAAGATGAAACAATGCGGAAAGATGAAAGATGAAACAATGCGGAAAGATGAAAGATGAAACAATGCGGAAAGATGAAAGATGAAACAATGCGGAAAGATGAAACAATGCGGAAAGATGAAAGATGAAAGAATGCGGAAAGATGAAATATGAAACAATGCGGAAAGATGAAAGATGAAAGAATGCGGAAAGATGAAAGATGAAACAATGCGGAAAGATGAAAGATGAAACAATGCGGAAAGATGAAAGATGAAACAATGCGGAAAGATGAAAGATGAAACAATGCGGAAAGATGAAACATGAAAGAATGCGGAAGATGAAAGATGAAACAATGCGGAAAGATGAATGATGAAACAATGCGGAAAGATGAAAGATGAAACAATGCGGAAAGATGAAAGATGAAACAATGCGGAAAGATGAAAGATGAAACAATGCGGAAAGATGAAAGATGAAAGAATGCGGAAGATGAAAGATGAAACAATGCGGAAAGATGAAACAATGCGGAAAGATGAAAGATGAAACAATGCGGAAAGATGAAAGATGAAACAATGCGGAAAGATGAAAGATGAAACAATGCGGAAAGATGAAAGATGAAACAATGCGGAAAGATGAAAGATGAAACAATGCGGAAAGATGAAAGATGAAACAATGCGGAAAGGTGAAAGATGAAACAATGCGGAAAGATGAAAGATGAAACAATGCGGAAAGATGAAAGATGAAACAATGCGGAAAGATGAAAGATGAAACAATGCGGAAAGATGAAAGATGAAACAATGCGGAAAGATGAAAGATGAAACAATGCGGAAAGATGAAAGATTAAACAATGCGGAAAGATGAAAGATGAAACAATTCGGAAAGATGAAAGATGAAACAATGCGGAAAGATGAAAGATGAAACAATGCGGAAAGATGAAAGATGAAACAATGCGGTAAGATGAAAGATGAAACAATGCGGAAAGATGAAAGATGAAACAATGCGGAAAGATGAAAGATGAAACAATGCGGAAAGATGAAAGATGAAACAATGCGGAAAGATGAAAGATGAAACAATGCGGAAAGATGAAAGATGAAACAATGCGGAAGATGCAAGATGAAACAATGATGAAAGATGAAACAATGCGGAAAGATGAAAGATGAAACAATGCGGAAAGATGAAAGATGAAACAATGCGGAAAGATGAAAGATGAAAGAATGCGGAAAGATGAAAGATGAAACAATGCGGAAAGATGAAAGATGAAACAATGCGGAAAGATGAAAGATGAAACAATGCGGAAAGATGAATGATGAAACAATGCGGAAAGATGAAAGATGAAACAATGCGGAAAGATGAAACAATGCGGAAAGATGAAACAATGCGGAAAGATGAAACAATGCGGAAAGAGGAAACAATGCGGAAAGATGAAACAATGCGGAAAGATGAAACAATGCGGAAAGATGAAACAATGCGGAAAGATGAAAGATGCACGAATGCGGAAGATGAAAGATGAAACAATGCGGAAAGATGAAAGATGAAACATTGCGGAAAGATGAAAGATGAATCAATGCGGAAAGATGAAAGATGAAAGAATGCGGAAAGATGAAAGATGAAACAATGCGGAAAGATGAAAGATGAAACAATGCGGAAAGATGAAAGATGAAACAATGCGGAAAGATGAAAGATGAAAGAATGCGGAAAGATGAAAGATGAAACAATGCGGAAAGATGAAAGATGAAACAATGCGGAAAGATGAAACAATGCGGAAAGATGAAACAATGCGGAAAGATGAAACTATGCGGAAAGATGAAACAATGCGGAAAGATGAAAGATGAAAGATGAAACAATGCGGAAAGATGAAAGATGAAACAATGCGGAAAGATGAAACAATGCGGAAAGATGAAACAATGCGGAAAGATGAAACAATGCGGAAAGATGAAACAATGCGGAAAGATGAAACAATGCGGAAAGATGAAACAATGCGGAAAGATGAAAGATGAAACAATGCGGAAAGATGAAAGATGAAAAAATGCGGAAAGTTGAAAGATGAAACAATGCGGAAAGATGAAAGATGAAAAAATGCGGAAAGATGAAAGATGAAACAATGCGGAAAGATGAAAGATGAAAGAATGCGGAAGATGAAAGATGAAACAATGCGGAAAGATGGAAGATGAAACAATGCGGAAAGATGAAAGATGAAAGAATGCGGAAATATGAAAGATGAAACAATGCGGAAAGATGAAAGATGAAACAATGCGGAAAGATGAAAGATGAAACAATGCGAAAAGATGAAAGATGAAACAATGCGGAAAGATGAAAGATGAAACAATGCGGAAAGATGAAACAATGCGGAAAGATGAAACAATGCGGAAAGATGAAACAATGCGGAAAGATGAAACAATGCGGAAAGATGAAAGATGAAACAATGCGGAAAGATGAAAGATGAAAAAATGCGGAAAGATGAAAGATGAAACAATGCGGAAAGATGAAAGATGCAAGAATGCGGAAGATGAAAGATGTAACAATGCGGAAAGATGAAAGATGAAACATTGCGGAAAGATGAAAGATGAAACAATGCGGAAAGATGAAAGATGAAAGAATGCGGAAAGATGAAAGATGAAACAATGCGGAAAGATGAAAGATGAAACAATGCGGAAAGATGAAAGATGAAACAATGCGGAAAGATGAAAGATGAAAGAATGCGGAAAGATGAAAGATGAAACAATGCGGAAAGATGAAAGATGAAACAATGCGGAAAGATGAAAGATGAAACAATGCGGAAAGATGAATGATGAAACAATGCGGAAAGATGAAAGATGAAACAATGCGGAAAGATGAAACAATGCGGAAAGATGAAACAATGTGGAAAGATGAAAGATGAAACAATGCGGAAAGATGAAAGATGAAAGAATGCGGAAAGATGAAAGATGAAACAATGCGGAAAGATGAAAGATGAAACAATGCGGAAAGATGAAACAATGCGGAAAGATGAAAGATGAAACAATGCGGAAAGATGAAAGATGAAAAAATGCGGAAAGATGAAAGATGAAACAATGCGGAAAGATGAAAGATGAAAGAATGCGGAAGATGAAAGATGAAACAATGCGGAAAGATGGAAGATGAAACAATGCGGAAAGATGAAAGATGAAAGAATGCGGAAATATGAAAGATGAAACAATGCGGAAAGATGAAAGATGAAACAATGCGGAAAGATGAAAGATGAAACAATGCGGAAGGATGAAAGATGAAACAATGAGGAAAGATGAAAGATGAAACAATGCGGAAAGATGAAAGATGAAACAATGCGGAAAGATGAAAGATGAAACAATGCGGAAAGATGAAAGATGAAACAATGCGGAAAGATGAAAGATGAAAGAATGCGGAAAGATGAAAGATGAAACAATGCGGAAAGATGAAAGATGAAACAATGCGGAAAGATGAAAGATGAAACAATGCGGAAAGATGAAAGATGAAACAATGCGGAAAGATGAAAGATGAAAAAATGCGGAAAGATGAAAGATTAAACAATGCGGAAAGATGAAAGATGAAAGAATGCGGAAGATGAAAGATGAAACAATGCGGAAAGATGAAACAATGCGGAAAGATGAAAGATGAAACAATGCGGAAAGATGAAAGATGAAACAATGCGGAAAGATGAAAGATGAAAAAATGCGGAAAGATGAAAGATGCAACAATGCGGAAAGAAGAAAGATGAAAAAATGCGGAAAGATGAAAGATGAAACAATGCGGAAAGATGAAAGATGAAACAATTAGGAAAGATGAAAGATGAAACAATGCGGAAAGATGATAGATGAAACAATGCGGAAAGATGAAAGATGAAACAATGCGGAAAGATGAAAGATGAAACAATGCGGAAAGATGAAAGATGAAACAATGCGGAAAGATCAAGATGAAACAATTCGGAAAGATGAAAGATGAAAGATGAAACAATGCGTAAAGATGAAAGATGAAACAATGCGGAAAGATGAAAGATGAAAAAATGCGGAAAGATGAAAGATGAAACAATGCGGAAAGATGAAAGATGAAACAATGCGGAAAGATGAAAGATGAAACAATGCGGAAAGATGAAAGATGAAACAATGCGGAAAGATGAAAGATGAAACAATGCGGAAAGATGAAACAATGCGGAAAGATGAAAGATGAAACAATGCGGAAAGATGAAAGATGAAACAATGCGGAAAGATGAAACAATGCGGAAAGATGAAACAATGCGGAAAAATGAAACAATGCGGAAAGATGAAACAATGCGGAAAGATGAAAGATGAAACAATGCGGAAAGATCAAGATGAAACAATTCGGAAAGATGAAAGATGAAAGATGAAACAATGCGGAAAGATGAAAGATGAAACAATGCGGAAAGATGAAAGACGAAAAAATTCGGAAAGATGAAAGATGAAACAATGCGGAAAGATGAAAGATGAAACAATGCGGAAAGATGAAAGATGAAACAATGCGGAAAGATGAAACAATGCGGAAAGATGAAACAATGCGGAAAGATGAAACAATGCGGAAAGATGAAAGATGAAAGAATGCGGAAGATGAAAGATGAAACAATGCGGAAAGATGAAACAATGCGGAAAGATGAAAGATGTAACAATGCGGAAAGATGAAAGATGAAACAATGCGGAAAGATGAAAGATGAAACAATGCGGAAAGATGAAAGATGAAACAATGCGGAAAGATGAAAGATGAAACAATGCGGAAAGATGAAAGATGAAACAATGCGGAAAGATGAAAGATGAAACAATGCGGAAAGATGAAAGATGAAACAATGCGGAAAGATGAAAGATGAAACAATGCGGAAAGATGAAAGATGAAACAATGCGGAAAGATGAAAGATGAAACAATGCGGAAAGATGAAAGATGAAACAATGCGGAAAGATGAAAGATGAAACAATGCGGAAAGATGAAAGATGAAACAATGCGGAAAGATGAAAGATGAAACAATGCGGAAAGATGAAAGATGAAACAATGCGGAAAGATGAAAGATGAAACAATGCGGAAAGATGAAACAATGCGGAAAGATGAAACAATGCGGAAAGATGAAACAATGCGGAAAGATGAAACAATGCGGAAAGATGAAACAATGCGGAAAGATGAAAGATGAAACAATGCGGAAAGATGAAAGATGAAAAAATGCGGAAAGATGAAAGATGAAACAATGCGGAAAGATGAAAGATGAAAAAATGCGGAAAGATGAAAGATGAAACAATGCGGAAAGATGAAAGATGAAAGAATGCGGAAGATGAAAGATGAAACAATGCGGAAAGATGAAAGATGAAACAATGCGGAAAGATGAAAGATGAAAAAATGCGGAAAGATGAAAGATGAAACAATGCGGAAAGATGAAAGATGAAACAATGCGGAAAGATGAAAGATGAAACAATGCGGAAAGATGAAAGATGAAACAATGAGGAAAGATGAAAGATGAAACAATGCGGAAAGATCAAGATGAAACAATTCGGAAAGATGAAAGATGAAAGATGAAACAATGCGGAAAGATGAAAGATTAAACAATGCGGAAAGATGAAAGATGAAACAATGCGGAAAGATGAAAGATGAAACAATGCGGAAAGATGAAACAATGCGGAAAGATGAAAGATGAAAGAATGCGGAAAGATGAAATATGAAACAATGCGGAAAGATGAAAGATGAAAGAATGCGGAAAGATGAAAGATGAAACAATGCGGAAAGATGAAAGATGAAACAATGCGGAAAGATGAAAGATGAAACAATGCGGAAAGATGAAAGATGAAAAAATGCGGAAAGATGAAAGATGAAACAATGCGGAAAGATGAAAGATGAAACAATGCGGAAAGATGAAAGATGAAACAATGCGGAAAGATGAAAGATGAAACAATGCGGAAAGATGAAAGATGAAACAATGCGGAAAGATGAAACAATGCGGAAAGATGAAAGATGAAAGAATGCGGAAAGATGAAATATGAAACAATGCGGAAAGATGAAAGATGAAAGAATGCGGAAAGATGAAAGATGAAACAATGCGGAAAGATGAAAGATGAAACAATGCGGAAAGATGAAAGATGAAACAATGCGGAAAGATGAAAGATGAAACAATGCGGAAAGATGAAACATGAAAGAATGCGGAAGATGAAAGATGAAACAATGCGGAAAGATGAATGATGAAACAATGCGGAAAGATGAAAGATGAAACAATGCGGAAAGATGAAAGATGAAACAATGCGGAAAGATGAAAGATGAAACAATGCGGAAAGATGAAAGATGAAAGAATGCGGAAGATGAAAGATGAAACAATGCGGAAAGATGAAACAATGCGGAAAGATGAAAGATGAAACAATGCGGAAAGATGAAAGATGAAACAATGCGGAAAGATGAAAGATGAAACAATGCGGAAAGATGAAAGATGAAACAATGCGGAAAGATGAAAGATGAAACAATGCGGAAAGATGAAAGATGAAACAATGCGGAAAGGTGAAAGATGAAACAATGCGGAAAGATGAAAGATGAAACAATGCGGAAAGATGAAAGATGAAACAATGCGGAAAGATGAAAGATGAAACAATGCGGAAAGATGAAAGATGAAACAATGCGGAAAGATGAAAGATTAAACAATGCGGAAAGATGAAAGATGAAACAATTCGGAAAGATGAAAGATGAAACAATGCGGAAAGATGAAAGATGAAACAATGCGGAAAGATGAAAGATGAAACAATGCGGTAAGATGAAAGATGAAACAATGCGGAAAGATGAAAGATGAAACAATGCGGAAAGATGAAAGATGAAACAATGCGGAAAGATGAAAGATGAAACAATGCGGAAAGATGAAAGATGAAACAATGCGGAAAGATGAAAGATGAAACAATGCGGAAGATGCAAGATGAAACAATGATGAAAGATGAAACAATGCGGAAAGATGAAAGATGAAACAATGCGGAAAGATGAAAGATGAAACAATGCGGAAAGATGAAAGATGAAAGAATGCGGAAAGATGAAAGATGAAACAATGCGGAAAGATGAAAGATGAAACAATGCGGAAAGATGAAAGATGAAACAATGCGGAAAGATGAATGATGAAACAATGCGGAAAGATGAAAGATGAAACAATGCGGAAAGATGAAACAATGCGGAAAGATGAAACAATGCGGAAAGATGAAACAATGCGGAAAGAGGAAACAATGCGGAAAGATGAAACAATGCGGAAAGATGAAACAATGCGGAAAGATGAAACAATGCGGAAAGATGAAAGATGCACGAATGCGGAAGATGAAAGATGAAACAATGCGGAAAGATGAAAGATGAAACATTGCGGAAAGATGAAAGATGAATCAATGCGGAAAGATGAAAGATGAAAGAATGCGGAAAGATGAAAGATGAAACAATGCGGAAAGATGAAAGATGAAACAATGCGGAAAGATGAAAGATGAAACAATGCGGAAAGATGAAAGATGAAAGAATGCGGAAAGATGAAAGATGAAACAATGCGGAAAGATGAAAGATGAAACAATGCGGAAAGATGAAACAATGCGGAAAGATGAAACAATGCGGAAAGATGAAACTATGCGGAAAGATGAAACAATGCGGAAAGATGAAAGATGAAAGATGAAACAATGCGGAAAGATGAAAGATGAAACAATGCGGAAAGATGAAACAATGCGGAAAGATGAAACAATGCGGAAAGATGAAACAATGCGGAAAGATGAAACAATGCGGAAAGATGAAACAATGCGGAAAGATGAAACAATGCGGAAAGATGAAAGATGAAACAATGCGGAAAGATGAAAGATGAAAAAATGCGGAAAGTTGAAAGATGAAACAATGCGGAAAGATGAAAGATGAAAAAATGCGGAAAGATGAAAGATGAAACAATGCGGAAAGATGAAAGATGAAAGAATGCGGAAGATGAAAGATGAAACAATGCGGAAAGATGGAAGATGAAACAATGCGGAAAGATGAAAGATGAAAGAATGCGGAAATATGAAAGATGAAACAATGCGGAAAGATGAAAGATGAAACAATGCGGAAAGATGAAAGATGAAACAATGCGAAAAGATGAAAGATGAAACAATGCGGAAAGATGAAAGATGAAACAATGCGGAAAGATGAAACAATGCGGAAAGATGAAACAATGCGGAAAGATGAAACAATGCGGAAAGATGAAACAATGCGGAAAGATGAAAGATGAAACAATGCGGAAAGATGAAAGATGAAAAAATGCGGAAAGATGAAAGATGAAACAATGCGGAAAGATGAAAGATGCAAGAATGCGGAAGATGAAAGATGTAACAATGCGGAAAGATGAAAGATGAAACATTGCGGAAAGATGAAAGATGAAACAATGCGGAAAGATGAAAGATGAAAGAATGCGGAAAGATGAAAGATGAAACAATGCGGAAAGATGAAAGATGAAACAATGCGGAAAGATGAAAGATGAAACAATGCGGAAAGATGAAAGATGAAAGAATGCGGAAAGATGAAAGATGAAACAATGCGGAAAGATGAAAGATGAAACAATGCGGAAAGATGAAAGATGAAACAATGCGGAAAGATGAATGATGAAACAATGCGGAAAGATGAAAGATGAAACAATGCGGAAAGATGAAACAATGCGGAAAGATGAAACAATGTGGAAAGATGAAAGATGAAACAATGCGGAAAGATGAAAGATGAAAGAATGCGGAAAGATGAAAGATGAAACAATGCGGAAAGATGAAAGATGAAACAATGCGGAAAGATGAAACAATGCGGAAAGATGAAAGATGAAACAATGCGGAAAGATGAAAGATGAAAAAATGCGGAAAGATGAAAGATGAAACAATGCGGAAAGATGAAAGATGAAAGAATGCGGAAGATGAAAGATGAAACAATGCGGAAAGATGGAAGATGAAACAATGCGGAAAGATGAAAGATGAAAGAATGCGGAAATATGAAAGATGAAACAATGCGGAAAGATGAAAGATGAAACAATGCGGAAAGATGAAAGATGAAACAATGCGGAAGGATGAAAGATGAAACAATGAGGAAAGATGAAAGATGAAACAATGCGGAAAGATGAAAGATGAAACAATGCGGAAAGATGAAAGATGAAACAATGCGGAAAGATGAAAGATGAAACAATGCGGAAAGATGAAAGATGAAACAATGCGGAAAGATGAAAGATGAAACAATGCGGAAAGATGAAAGATGAAACAATGCGGAAAGATGAAAGATGAAAGAATGCGGAAAGATGAAAGATGAAAGAATGCGGAAAGATGAAAGATGAAACAATGCGGAAAGATGAAAGATGAAAGAATGCGGAAGATGAAAGATGAAACAATGCGGAAAGATGAAAGATGAAACAATGCGGAAAGATGAAAGATGAAACAATGCGGAAAGATGAAAGATGAAACAATGCGGAAAGATGAAAGATGAAAGAATGCGGAAAGATGAAAGATGAAACAATGCGGAAAGATGAAAGATGAAACAATGCGGAAAGATGAAAGATGAAACAATGCGGAAAGATGAAAGATGAAACAATGCGGAAAGATGAAAGATGAAAAAATGCGGAAAGATGAAAGATTAAACAATGCGGAAAGATGAAAGATGAAAGAATGCGGAAGATGAAAGATGAAACAATGCGGAAAGATGAAACAATGCGGAAAGATGAAAGATGAAACAATGCGGAAAGATGAAAGATGAAACAATGCGGAAAGATGAAAGATGAAAAAATGCGGAAAGATGAAAGATGCAACAATGCGGAAAGAAGAAAGATGAAAAAATGCGGAAAGATGAAAGATTAAACAATGCGGAAAGATGAAAGATGAAAGAATGCGGAAGATGAAAGATGAAACAATGCGGAAAGATGAAACAATGCGGAAAGATGAAAGATGAAACAATGCGGAAAGATGAAAGATGAAACAATGCGGAAAGATGAAAGATGAAAAAATGCGGAAAGATGAAAGATGCAACAATGCGGAAAGAAGAAAGATGAAAAAATGCGGAAAGATGAAAGATGAAACAATGCGGAAAGATGAAAGATGAAACAATGCGGAAAGATGAAAGATGAAACAATGCGGAAAGATGATAGATGAAACAATG
The DNA here is from genome assembly GCA_949152435.1 of Gastracanthus pulcherrimus. NCBI lineage: Eukaryota > Metazoa > Arthropoda > Insecta > Hymenoptera > Pteromalidae > Gastracanthus > Gastracanthus pulcherrimus. The sequence continues at coordinate 30,759 of CASCKD010000024.1, read as the reverse complement.
CGGAAAGATGAATGATGAAACAATGCGGAAAGATGAAAGATGAAACAATGCGGAAAGATGAAAGATGAAACAATGCGGAAAGATCAAGATGAAACAATTCGGAAAGATGAAAGATGAAAGATGAAACAATGCGTAAAGATGAAAGATGAAACAATGCGGAAAGATGAAAGATGAAAAAATGCGGAAAGATGAAAGATGAAACAATGCGGAAAGATGAAAGATGAAACAATGCGGAAAGATGAAAGATGAAACAATGCGGAAAGATGAAAGATGAAACAATGCGGAAAGATGAAAGATGAAACAATGCGGAAAGATGAAACAATGCGGAAAGATGAAAGATGAAACAATGCGGAAAGATGAAAGATGAAACAATGCGGAAAGATGAAACAATGCGGAAAGATGAAACAATGCGGAAAGATGAAACAATGCGGAAAGATGAAAGATGAAACAATGCGGAAAGATCAAGATGAAACAATTCGGAAAGATGAAAGATGAAAGATGAAACAATGCGGAAAGATGAAAGATGAAACAATGCGGAAAGATGAAAGACGAAAAAATTCGGAAAGATGAAAGATGAAACAATGCGGAAAGATGAAAGATGAAACAATGCGGAAAGATGAAAGATGAAACAATGCGGAAAGATGAAACAATGCGGAAAGATGAAACAATGCGGAAAGATGAAACAATGCGGAAAGATGAAACAATGCGGAAAGATGAAACAATGCGGAAAGATGAAACAATGCGGAAAGATGAAACAATGCGGAAAGATGAAAGATGAAAGAATGCGGAAGATGAAAGATGAAACAATGCGGAAAGATGAAACAATGCGGAAAGATGAAAGATGTAACAATGCGGAAAGATGAAAGATGAAACAATGCGGAAAGATGAAAGATGAAACAATGCGGAAAGATGAAAGATGAAACAATGCGGAAAGATGAAAGATGAAACAATGCGGAAAGATGAAAGATGAAACAATGCGGAAAGATGAAAGATGAAACAATGCGGAAAGATGAAAGATGAAACAATGCGGAAAGATGAAAGATGAAACAATGCGGAAAGATGAAAGATGAAACAATGCGGAAAGATGAAAGATGAAACAATGCGGAAAGATGAAAGATGAAACAATGCGGAAAGATGAAAGATGAAACAATGCGGAAAGATGAAAGATGAAACAATGCGGAAAGATGAAAGATGAAACAATGCGGAAAGATGAAAGATGAAACAATGCGGAAAGATGAAACAATGCGGAAAGATGAAACAATGCGGAAAGATGAAACAATGCGGAAAGATGAAACAATGCGGAAAGATGAAACAATGCGGAAAGATGAAACAATGCGGAAAGATGAAACAATGCGGAAAGATGAAAGATGAAACAATGCGGAAAGATGAAAGATGAAAAAATGCGGAAAGATGAAAGATGAAACAATGCGGAAAGATGAAAGATGAAAAAATGCGGAAAGATGAAAGATGAAACAATGCGGAAAGATGAAAGATGAAAGAATGCGGAAGATGAAAGATGAAACAATGCGGAAAGATGAAAGATGAAACAATGCGGAAAGATGAAAGATGAAAAAATGCGGAAAGATGAAAGATGAAACAATGCGGAAAGATGAAAGATGAAACAATGCGGAAAGATGAAAGATGAAACAATGCGGAAAGATGAAAGATGAAACAATGAGGAAAGATGAAAGATGAAACAATGCGGAAAGATCAAGATGAAACAATTCGGAAAGATGAAAGATGAAAGATGAAACAATGCGGAAAGATGAAAGATTAAACAATGCGGAAAGATGAAAGATGAAACAATGCGGAAAGATGAAAGATGAAACAATGCGGAAAGATGAAACAATGCGGAAAGATGAAAGATGAAAGAATGCGGAAAGATGAAATATGAAACAATGCGGAAAGATGAAAGATGAAAGAATGCGGAAAGATGAAAGATGAAACAATGCGGAAAGATGAAAGATGAAACAATGCGGAAAGATGAAAGATGAAACAATGCGGAAAGATGAAAGATGAAAAAATGCGGAAAGATGAAAGATGAAACAATGCGGAAAGATGAAAGATGAAACAATGCGGAAAGATGAAAGATGAAACAATGCGGAAAGATGAAAGATGAAACAATGCGGAAAGATGAAAGATGAAACAATGCGGAAAGATGAAACAATGCGGAAAGATGAAAGATGAAAGAATGCGGAAAGATGAAATATGAAACAATGCGGAAAGATGAAAGATGAAAGAATGCGGAAAGATGAAAGATGAAACAATGCGGAAAGATGAAAGATGAAACAATGCGGAAAGATGAAAGATGAAACAATGCGGAAAGATGAAAGATGAAACAATGCGGAAAGATGAAACATGAAAGAATGCGGAAGATGAAAGATGAAACAATGCGGAAAGATGAATGATGAAACAATGCGGAAAGATGAAAGATGAAACAATGCGGAAAGATGAAAGATGAAACAATGCGGAAAGATGAAAGATGAAACAATGCGGAAAGATGAAAGATGAAAGAATGCGGAAGATGAAAGATGAAACAATGCGGAAAGATGAAACAATGCGGAAAGATGAAAGATGAAACAATGCGGAAAGATGAAAGATGAAACAATGCGGAAAGATGAAAGATGAAACAATGCGGAAAGATGAAAGATGAAACAATGCGGAAAGATGAAAGATGAAACAATGCGGAAAGATGAAAGATGAAACAATGCGGAAAGGTGAAAGATGAAACAATGCGGAAAGATGAAAGATGAAACAATGCGGAAAGATGAAAGATGAAACAATGCGGAAAGATGAAAGATGAAACAATGCGGAAAGATGAAAGATGAAACAATGCGGAAAGATGAAAGATGAAACAATGCGGAAAGATGAAAGATTAAACAATGCGGAAAGATGAAAGATGAAACAATTCGGAAAGATGAAAGATGAAACAATGCGGAAAGATGAAAGATGAAACAATGCGGAAAGATGAAAGATGAAACAATGCGGTAAGATGAAAGATGAAACAATGCGGAAGGATGAAAGATGAAACAATGAGGAAAGATGAAAGATGAAACAATGCGGAAAGATGAAAGATGAAACAATGCGGAAAGATGAAAGATGAAAAAATGCGGAAAGATGAAAGATTAAACAATGCGGAAAGATGAAAGATGAAAGAATGCGGAAGATGAAAGATGAAACAATGCGGAAAGATGAAAGATGAAACAATGCGGAAAGATGAAAGATGAAACATTGCGGAAAGATGAAAGATGAAACAATGCGGAAATATGAAAGATGAAACAATGCGGAAAGATGAAAGATGAAACAATGCGGAAAGATGAAAGATGAAACAATGCGGAAGGATGAAAGATGAAACAATGAGGAAAGATGAAAGATGAAACAATGCGGAAAGATTAAAGATGAAACAATGCGGAAAGATGAAAGATGAAACAATGCGGAAAGATGAAAGATGAAACAATGCGGAAAGATGAAAGATGAAACAATGCGGAAAGATGAAAGATGAAACAATGCGGAAATATGAAAGATGAAACAATGCGGAAAGATGAAAGATGAAACAATGCGGAAAGATGAAAGATGAAACAATGCGGAAGGATGAAAGATGAAACAATGAGGAAAGATGAAAGATGAAACAATGCGGAAAGATGAAAGATGAAACAATGCGGAAAGATGAAAGATGAAACAATGCGGAAAGATGAAAGATGAAACAATGCGGAAAGATGAAAGATGAAACAATGCGGAAAGATGAAAGATGAAACAATGCGGAAAGATGAAAGATGAAACAATGCGGAAAGATGAAAGATGAAAGAATGCGGAAAGATGAAAGATGAAAGAATGCGGAAAGATGAAAGATGAAACAATGCGGAAAGATGAAAGATGAAAGAATGCGGAAGATGAAAGATGAAACAATGCGGAAAGATGAAAGATGAAACAATGCGGAAAGATGAAAGATGAAACAATGCGGAAAGATGAAAGATGAAACAATGCGGAAAGATGAAAGATGAAAGAATGCGGAAAGATGAAAGATGAAACAATGCGGAAAGATGAAAGATGAAACAATGCGGAAAGATGAAAGATGAAACAATGCGGAAAGATGAAAGATGAAACAATGCGGAAAGATGAAAGATGAAAAAATGCGGAAAGATGAAAGATTAAACAATGCGGAAAGATGAAAGATGAAAGAATGCGGAAGATGAAAGATGAAACAATGCGGAAAGATGAAACAATGCGGAAAGATGAAAGATGAAACAATGCGGAAAGATGAAAGATGAAACAATGCGGAAAGATGAAAGATGAAAAAATGCGGAAAGATGAAAGATGCAACAATGCGGAAAGAAGAAAGATGAAAAAATGCGGAAAGATGAAAGATTAAACAATGCGGAAAGATGAAAGATGAAAGAATGCGGAAGATGAAAGATGAAACAATGCGGAAAGATGAAACAATGCGGAAAGATGAAAGATGAAACAATGCGGAAAGATGAAAGATGAAACAATGCGGAAAGATGAAAGATGAAAAAATGCGGAAAGATGAAAGATGCAACAATGCGGAAAGAAGAAAGATGAAAAAATGCGGAAAGATGAAAGATGAAACAATGCGGAAAGATGAAAGATGAAACAATGCGGAAAGATGAAAGATGAAACAATGCGGAAAGATGATAGATGAAACAATGCGGAAAGATGAAAGATGAAACAATGCGGAAAGATGAAAGATGAAACAATGCGGAAAGATGAAAGATGAAACAATGCGGAAAGATCAAGATGAAACAATTCGGAAAGATGAAAGATGAAAGATGAAACAATGCGTAAAGATGAAAGATGAAACAATGCGGAAAGATGAAAGATGAAAAAATGCGGAAAGATGAAAGATGAAACAATGCGGAAAGATGAAAGATGAAACAATGCGGAAAGATGAAAGATGAAACAATGCGGAAAGATGAAAGATGAAACAATGCGGAAAGATGAAAGATGAAACAATGCGGAAAGATGAAACAATGCGGAAAGATGAAAGATGAAACAATGCGGAAAGATGAAAGATGAAACAATGCGGAAAGATGAAACAATGCGGAAAGATGAAACAATGCGGAAAGATGAAACAATGCGGAAAGATGAAACAATGCGGAAAGATGAAAGATGAAACAATGCGGAAAGATCAAGATGAAACAATTCGGAAAGATGAAAGATGAAAGATGAAACAATGCGGAAAGATGAAAGATGAAACAATGCGGAAAGATGAAAGACGAAAAAATTCGGAAAGATGAAAGATGAAACAATGCGGAAAGATGAAAGATGAAACAATGCGGAAAGATGAAAGATGAAACAATGCGGAAAGATGAAACAATGCGGAAAGATGAAACAATGCGGAAAGATGAAACAATGCGGAAAGATGAAACAATGCGGAAAGATGAAACAATGCGGAAAGATGAAAGATGAAAGAATGCGGAAGATGAAAGATGAAACAATGCGGAAAGATGAAACAATGCGGAAAGATGAAAGATGTAACAATGCGGAAAGATGAAAGATGAAACAATGCGGAAAGATGAAAGATGAAACAATGCGGAAAGATGAAAGATGAAACAATGCGGAAAGATGAAAGATGAAACAATGCGGAAAGATGAAAGATGAAACAATGCGGAAAGATGAAAGATGAAACAATGCGGAAAGATGAAAGATGAAACAATGCGGAAAGATGAAAGATGAAACAATGCGGAAAGATGAAAGATGAAACAATGCGGAAAGATGAAAGATGAAACAATGCGGAAAGATGAAAGATGAAACAATGCGGAAAGATGAAAGATGAAACAATGCGGAAAGATGAAAGATGAAACAATGCGGAAAGATGAAAGATGAAACAATGCGGAAAGATGAAAGATGAAACAATGCGGAAAGATGAAACAATGCGGAAAGATGAAACAATGCGGAAAGATGAAACAATGCGGAAAGATGAAACAATGCGGAAAGATGAAACAATGCGGAAAGATGAAACAATGCGGAAAGATGAAAGATGAAACAATGCGGAAAGATGAAAGATGAAAAAATGCGGAAAGATGAAAGATGAAACAATGCGGAAAGATGAAAGATGAAAAAATGCGGAAAGATGAAAGATGAAACAATGCGGAAAGATGAAAGATGAAAGAATGCGGAAGATGAAAGATGAAACAATGCGGAAAGATGAAAGATGAAACAATGCGGAAAGATGAAAAATGAAAAAATGCGGAAAGATGAAAGATGAAACAATGCGGAAAGATGAAAGATGAAACAATGCGGAAAGATGAAAGATGAAACAATGAGGAAAGATGAAAGATGAAACAATGCGGAAAGATCAAGATGAAACAATTCGGAAAGATGAAAGATGAAAGATGAAACAATGCGGAAAGATGAAAGATTAAACAATGCGGAAAGATGAAAGATGAAACAATGCGGTAAGATGAAAGATGAAACAATGCGGAAAGATGAAACAATGCGGAAAGATGAAAGATGAAAGAATGCGGAAAGATGAAATATGAAACAATGCGGAAAGATGAAAGATGAAAGAATGCGGAAAGATGAAAGATGAAACAATGCGGAAAGATGAAAGATGAAACAATGCGGAAAGATGAAAGATGAAACAATGCGGAAAGATGAAAGATGAAAAAATGCGGAAAGATGAAAGATGAAACAATGCGGAAAGATGAAAGATGAAACAATGCGGAAAGATGAAAGATGAAACAATGCGGAAAGATGAAAGATGAAACAATGCGGAAAGATGAAAGATGAAACAATGCGAAAAGATGAAACAATGCGGAAAGATGAAAGATGAAAGAATGCGGAAAGATGAAATATGAAACAATGCGGAAAGATGAAAGATGAAAGAATGCGGAAAGATGAAAGATGAAACAATGCGGAAAGATGAAAGATGAAACAATGCGGAAAGATGAAAGATGAAACAGTGCGGAAAGATGAAAGATGAAACAATGCGGAAAGATGAAACATGAAAGAATGCGGAAGATGAAAGATGAAACAATGCGGAAAGATGAATGATGAAACAATGCGGAAAGATGAAAGATGAAACAATGCGGAAAGATGAAAGATGAAACAATGCGGAAAGATGAAAGATGAAACAATGCGGAAAGATGAAAGATGAAAGAATGCGGAAGATGAAAGATGAAACAATGCGGAAAGATGAAACAATGCGGAAAGATGAAAGATGAAACAATGCGGAAAGATGAAAGATGAAACAATGCGGAAAGATGAAAGATGAAACAATGCGGAAAGATGAAAGATGAAACAATGCGGAAAGATGAAAGATGAAACAATGCGGAAAGATGAAAGATGAAACAATGCGGAAAGATGAAAGATGAAACAATGCGGAAAGATGAAAGATGAAACAATGCGGAAAGATGAAAGATGAAACAATGCGGAAAGATGAAAGATGAAACAATGCGGAAAGATGAAAGATGAAACAATGCGGAAAGATGAAAGATGAAACAATGCGGAAAGATGAAAGATTAAACAATGCGGAAAGATGAAAGATGAAACAATGCGGAAAGATGAAAGATGAAACAATGCGGAAGATGCAAGATGAAACAATGATGAAAGATGAAACAATGCGGAAAGATGAAAGATGAAACAATGCGGAAAGATGAAAGATGAAACAATGCGGAAAGATGAATGATGAAACAATGCGGAAAGATGAAAGATGAAACAATGCGGAAAGATGAAAGATGAAACAATGCGGAAAGATGAAAGATGAAACAATGCGGAAAGATGAAAGATGAAACAATGCGGAAAGATGAAAGATGAAACAATTCGGAAAGATGAAAGATGAAACAATGCGGAAAGATGAAAGATGAAACAATGCGGAAAGATGAAAGATGAAACAATGCGGAAAGATGAAAGATGAAACAATGCGGAAAGATGAAAGATGAAACAATGCGGAAAGATGAAAGATGAAACAATGCGGAAAGATGAAAGATGAAACAATGCGGAAGATGCAAGATGAAACAATGATGAAAGATGAAACAATGCGGAAAGATGAAAGATGAAACAATGCGGAAAGATGAAAGATGAAACAATGCGGAAAGATGAAAGATGAAACAATGCGGAAAGATGAAAGATGAAACAATGCGGAAAGATGAAAGATGAAACAATGCGGAAAGATGAAAGATGAAACAATGCGGAAAGATGAAAGATGAAACAATGCGGAAAGATGAAAGATGAAAGAATGCGGAAAGATGAAAGATGAAACAATGCGGAAAGATGAAAGATGAAACAATGCGGAAAGATGAAAGATGAAACAATGCGGAAAGATGAAAGATGAAACAATGCGGAAAGATGAAAGATGAAACAATGCGGAAAGATGAAAGATGAAACAATGCGGAAAGATGAAAGATGAAACAATGCGGAAAGATGAAAGATGAAACAATGCGGAAAGATGAAAGATGAAACAATGCGGAAAGATGAAAGATGAAACAATTCGGAAAGATGAAAGATGAAACAATGCGGAAAGATGAAAGATGAAACAATTCGGAAAGATGAAAGATGAAACAATGCGGAAAGATGAAAGATGAAACAATGCGGAAAGATGAAAGATGAAACAATGCGGAAAGATGAAAGATGAAAAAATGCGGAAAGATGAAAGATGAAACAATGCGGAAAGATGAAAGATGAAAGAATGCGGAAAGATGAAAGATGAAACAATGCGGAAAGATGAAAGATGAAACAATGCGGAAAGATGAAAGATGAAACAATGCGGAAAGATGAAAGATGAAACAATGCGGAAAGATGAAAGATGAAACAATGCGGAAAGATGAAAGATGAAACAATGCGGAAAGATTAAACAATGCGGAAAGATGAAACAATGCGGAAAGATGAAACAATGCGGAAAGATGAAACAATGCGGAAAGATGAAACAATGCGGAAAGATGAAACAATGCGGAAAGATGAAACAATGCGGAAAGATGAAACAATGCGGAAAGATGAAACAATGCGGAAAGATGAAACAATGCGGAAAGATGAAAGATGAAACAATGCGGAAAGATGAAAGATGAAAAAATGCGGAAAGATGAAAGATGAAACAATGCGGAAAGATGAAAGATGAAACAATGCGGAAAGATGAAAGATGAAACAATGCGGAAAGATGAAAGATGAAACAATGCGGAAAGATGAAAGATGAAACAATGCGGAAAGATGAAACAATGCGGAAAGATGAAACAATGCGGAAAGATGAAACAATGCGGAAAGATGAAACAATGCGGAAAGATGAAACAATGCGGAAAGATGAAACAATGCGGAAAGATGAAACAATGCGGAAAGATGAAACAATGCGGAAAGATGAAACAATGCGGAAAGATGAAACAATGCGGAAAGATGAAACAATGCGGAAAGATGAAACAATGCGGAAAGATGAAACAATGCGGAAAGATGAAACAATGCGGAAAGATGAAACAATGCGGAAAGATGAAACAATGCGGAAAGATGAAACAATGCGGAAAGATGAAACAATGCGGAAAGATGAAACAATGCGGAAAGATGAAACAATGCGGAAAGATGAAACAATGCGGAAAGATGAAACAATGCGGAAAGATGAAACAATGCGGAAAGATGAAACAATGCGGAAAGATGAAACAATGCGGAAAGATGAAACAATGCGGAAAGATGAAACAATGCGGAAAGATGAAAGATGAAAGAATGCGGAAAGATGAAAGATGAAACAATGCGGAAAGATGAAAGATGAAACAATGCGGAAAGATGAAAGATGAAAAAATGCGGAAAGATGAAAGATGAAAGAATGCGGAAAGATGAAAGATGAAACAATGCGGAAAGATGAAAGATGAAACAATGCGGAAAGATGAAACAATGCGGAAAGATGAAAGATGAAAAAATGCGGAAAGATGAAAAATGAAACAATGCGGAAAGATGAAAGATGAAAGAATTAGGAAGATGAAAGATGAAACAATGCGGAAAGATGAAAGATGAAACATTGCGGAAAGATGAAAGATGAAACAATGCGGAAAGATGAAAGCTGAAAGAATGCGGAAAGATGAAAGATGAAACAATGCGGAAAGATGAAAGATGAAACAATGCGGAAAGATGAAAGATGAAACAATGCGGAAAGATGAAAGATGAAAGAATGCGGAAAGATGAAAGATGAAACAATGCGGAAAGATGAAAGATGAAACAATGCGGAAAGATGAAAGATGAAACAATGCGGAAAGATGAAAGATGAAAAAATGCGGAAAGATGAAAGATGAAACAATGCGGAAAGATGAAAGATGAAAGAATGCGGAAGATGAAAGATGAAACAATTCGGAAAGATGAAACAATGCGGAAAGATGAAAGATGAAACAATGCGGAAAGATGAAAGATGAAAAAATGCGGAAAGATGAAAGATGAAACAATGCGGAAAGATGAAAGATGAGAGAATGCGGAAGATGAAAGATGAAACAATGCGGAAAGATGAAAGATGAAACAATGCGGAAAGATGAAAGATGAAACAATGCGGAAAGATGAAAGATGAAACAATGCGGAAAGATTAAAGATGAAACAATGCGGAAAGATGAAAGATGAAACAATGCGGAAAGATGAAAGATTAAACAATGCGGAAAGATGAAAGATGAAACAATTCGGAAAGATGAAAGATGAAACAATGCGGAAAGATGAAAGATGAAACAATGCGGAAAGATGAAAGATGAAACAATGCGGTAAGATGAAAGATGAAACAATGCGGAAAGATGAAAGATGAAACAATGCGGAAAGATGAAAGATGAAACAATGCGGAAAGATGAAAGATGAAACAATGCGGAAAGATGAAAGATGAAACAATGCGGAAAGATGAAAGATGAAACAATGCGGAAGATGCAAGATGAAACAATGATGAAAGATGAAACAATGCGGAAAGATGAAAGATGAAACAATGCGGAAAGATGAAAGATGAAACAATGCGGAAAGATGAATGATGAAACAATGCGGAAAGATGAAAGATGAAACAATGCGGAAAGATGAAAGATGAAACAATGCGGAAAGATGAAAGATGAAACAATGCGGAAAGATGAAAGATGAAACAATGCGGAAAGATGAAAGATGAAACAATTCGGAAAGATGAAAGATGAAACAATGCGGAAAGATGAAAGATGAAACAATGCGGAAAGATGAAAGATGAAACAATGCGGAAAGATGAAAGATGAAACAATGCGGAAAGATGAAAGATGAAACAATGCGGAAAGATGAAAGATGAAACAATGCGGAAAGATGAAAGATGAAACAATGCGGAAGATGCAAGATGAAACAATGATGAAAGATGAAACAATGCGGAAAGATGAAAGATGAAACAATGCGGAAAGATGAAAGATGAAACAATGCGGAAAGATGAAAGATGAAACAATGCGGAAAGATGAAAGATGAAACAATGCGGAAAGATGAAAGATGAAACAATGCGGAAAGATGAAAGATGAAACAATGCGGAAAGATGAAAGATGAAACAATGCGGAAAGATGAAAGATGAAAGAATGCGGAAAGATGAAAGATGAAACAATGCGGAAAGATGAAAGATGAAACAATGCGGAAAGATGAAAGATGAAACAATGCGGAAAGATGAAAGATGAAACAATGCGGAAAGATGAAAGATGAAACAATGCGGAAAGATGAAAGATGAAACAATGCGGAAAGATGAAAGATGAAACAATGCGGAAAGATGAAAGATGAAACAATGCGGAAAGATGAAAGATGAAACAATGCGGAAAGATGAAAGATGAAACAATTCGGAAAGATGAAAGATGAAACAATGCGGAAAGATGAAAGATGAAACAATTCGGAAAGATGAAAGATGAAACAATGCGGAAAGATGAAAGATGAAACAATGCGGAAAGATGAAAGATGAAACAATGCGGAAAGATGAAAGATGAAAAAATGCGGAAAGATGAAAGATGAAACAATGCGGAAAGATGAAAGATGAAAGAATGCGGAAAGATGAAAGATGAAACAATGCGGAAAGATGAAAGATGAAACAATGCGGAAAGATGAAAGATGAAACAATGCGGAAAGATGAAAGATGAAACAATGCGGAAAGATGAAAGATGAAACAATGCGGAAAGATGAAAGATGAAACAATGCGGAAAGATTAAACAATGCGGAAAGATGAAACAATGCGGAAAGATGAAACAATGCGGAAAGATGAAACAATGCGGAAAGATGAAACAATGCGGAAAGATGAAACAATGCGGAAAGATGAAACAATGCGGAAAGATGAAACAATGCGGAAAGATGAAACAATGCGGAAAGATGAAACAATGCGGAAAGATGAAAGATGAAACAATGCGGAAAGATGAAAGATGAAAAAATGCGGAAAGATGAAAGATGAAACAATGCGGAAAGATGAAAGATGAAACAATGCGGAAAGATGAAAGATGAAACAATGCGGAAAGATGAAAGATGAAACAATGCGGAAAGATGAAAGATGAAACAATGCGGAAAGATGAAACAATGCGGAAAGATGAAACAATGCGGAAAGATGAAACAATGCGGAAAGATGAAACAATGCGGAAAGATGAAACAATGCGGAAAGATGAAACAATGCGGAAAGATGAAACAATGCGGAAAGATGAAACAATGCGGAAAGATGAAACAATGCGGAAAGATGAAACAATGCGGAAAGATGAAACAATGCGGAAAGATGAAACAATGCGGAAAGATGAAACAATGCGGAAAGATGAAACAATGCGGAAAGATGAAACAATGCGGAAAGATGAAACAATGCGGAAAGATGAAACAATGCGGAAAGATGAAACAATGCGGAAAGATGAAACAATGCGGAAAGATGAAACAATGCGGAAAGATGAAACAATGCGGAAAGATGAAACAATGCGGAAAGATGAAACAATGCGGAAAGATGAAACAATGCGGAAAGATGAAACAATGCGGAAAGATGAAAGATGAAAGAATGCGGAAAGATGAAAGATGAAACAATGCGGAAAGATGAAAGATGAAACAATGCGGAAAGATGAAAGATGAAAAAATGCGGAAAGATGAAAGATGAAAGAATGCGGAAAGATGAAAGATGAAACAATGCGGAAAGATGAAAGATGAAACAATGCGGAAAGATGAAACAATGCGGAAAGATGAAAGATGAAAAAATGCGGAAAGATGAAAAATGAAACAATGCGGAAAGATGAAAGATGAAAGAATGCGGAAGATGAAAGATGAAACAATGCGGAAAGATGAAAGATGAAACATTGCGGAAAGATGAAAGATGAAACAATGCGGAAAGATGAAAGCTGAAAGAATGCGGAAAGATGAAAGATGAAACAATGCGGAAAGATGAAAGATGAAACAATGCGGAAAGATGAAAGATGAAACAATGCGGAAAGATGAAAGATGAAAGAATGCGGAAAGATGAAAGATGAAACAATGCGGAAAGATGAAAGATGAAACAATGCGGAAAGATGAAAGATGAAACAATGCGGAAAGATGAAAGATGAAAAAATGCGGAAAGATGAAAGATGAAACAATGCGGAAAGATGAAAGATGAAAGAATGCGGAAGATGAAAGATGAAACAATTCGGAAAGATGAAACAATGCGGAAAGATGAAAGATGAAACAATGCGGAAAGATGAAAGATGAAAAAATGCGGAAAGATGAAAGATGAAACAATGCGGAAAGATGAAAGATGAGAGAATGCGGAAGATGAAAGATGAAACAATGCGGAAAGATGAAAGATGAAACAATGCGGAAAGATGAAAGATGAAACAATGCGGAAAGATGAAAGATGAAACAATGCGGAAAGATTAAAGATGAAACAATGCGGAAAGATGAAAGATGAAACAATGCGGAAAGATGAAAGATGAAACAATGCGGAAAGATGAAAGATGAAACAATGCGGAAAGATGAAACAATGCGGAAAGATGAAAGATGAAACAATGCGGAAAGATGAAAGATGAAAAAATGCGGAAAGATGAAAGATGAAACAATGCGGAAAGATGAAAGATGAAAGAATGCGGAAGATGAAAGATGAAACAATGCGGAAACATGAAACAATGCGGAAAGATGAAACAATGCGGAAAGATGAAACAATGCGGAAAGATGAAAGATGAAACAATGCGGAAAGATGAAAGATGAAAAAATGCGGAAAGATGAAAGATGAAACAATGCGGAAAGATGAAAGATGAAACAATGCGGAAAGATGAAAGATGAAACAATGCGGAAAGATGAAAGATGAAACAATGGGGAAAGATGAAAGATTAAACAATGCGGAAAGATGAAACAATGCGGAAAGATGAAACAATGCGGAAAGATGAAACAATGCGGAAAGATGAAACAATGCGGAAAGATGAAACAATGCGGAAAGATGAAACAATGCGGAAATATGAAACAATGCGGAAAGATGAAACAATGCGGAAAGATGAAACAATGCGGAAAGATGAAACAATGCGGAAAGATGAAACAATGCGGAAAGATGAAAGATGAAACAATGCGGAAAGATGAAACAATGCGGAAAGATGAAAGATGAAACAATGCGGAAAGATGAAAGATGAAAAAATGCGGAAAGATGAAAGATGAAACAATGCGGAAAGATGAAAGATGAAAGAATGCGGAAGATGAAAGATGCAACAATGCGGAAAGATGAAAGATGAAACATTGCGGAAAGATGAAAGATGAAACAATGCGGAAAGATGAAAGATGAAAGAATGCGGAAAGATGAAAGATGAAACAATGCGGAAAGATGAAAGATGAAACAATGCGGAAAGATGAAAGATGAAACAATGCGGAAAGATGAAAGATGAAACAATGCGGAAAGATGAAAGATGAAACAATGCGAAAAGATGAAACAATGCGGAAAGATGAAACAATGCGGAAAGATGAAACAATGCGGAAAGATGAAACAATGCGGAAAGAAGAAACAATGCGGAAAGATGAAACAATGCGGAAAGATGAAACAATGCGGAAAGATGAAACAATGCCGAAAGATGAAACAATGCGGAAAGATGAAACAATGCGGAAAGATGTAACAATGCGGAAAGATGAAACAATGCGGAAAGATGAAACAATGCGGAAAGATGAAACAATGCGGAAAGATGAAACAATGCGGAAAGATGAAACAATGCGGAAAGATGAAAGATGAAACAATGCGGAAAGATGAAAGATGAAAAAATGCGGAAAGATGAAAGATGAAACAATGCGGAAAGATGAAAGATGAAAGAATGCGGAAGATGAAAGATGAAACAATGCGGAAAGATGAAACAATGCGGAAAGATGAAACAATGCGGAAAGATGAAACAATGCGGAAAGATGAAACAATGCGGAAAGATGAAAGATGAAAGAATGCTGAAAGATGAAAGATGAAACAATGCGGAAAGATGAAAGATGAAAGAATGCGGAAAGATGAAAGATGAAACAATGCGGAAAGATGAAAGATGAAACAATGCGGAAAGATGAAAGATGAAAGAATGCGGAAAGATGAAAGATGAAACAATGCGGAAAGATGAAAGATGAAACAATGCGGAAAGATGAAACAATGCGGAAAGATGAAACAATGCGGAAAGATGAAACAATGCGGAAAGATGAAACAATGCGGAAAGATGAAACAATGCGGAAAGATGAAACAATGCGGAAAGATGAAACAATGCGGAAAGATGAAACAATGCGGAAAGATGAAACAATGCGGAAAGATGAAACAATGCGGAAAGATGAAACAATGCGGAAAGATGAAACAATGCGGAAAGATGAAACAATGCGGAAAGATGAAACAATGCGGAGAGATGAAAGATGAAACAATGCGGAAAGATGAAAGATGAAACAATGCGGAAAGATGAAAGATGAAAAAATGCGGAAAAATGAAAGATGAAACAATGCGGAAAGATGAAAGATGAAAGAATGCGGAAGATGAAAGATGAAACAATGCGGAAAGATGAAACAATGCGGAAAGATGAAAGATGAAACAATGCGGAAAGATGAAAGATGAAAGAATGCGGAAAGATGAAAGATGAAAGAATGCGGAAAGATGAAAGATGAAAGAATGCGGAAAGATGAAAGATGAAACAATGCGGAAAGATGAAAGATGAAACAATGCGGAAAGATGAAACAATGCGGAAAGATGAAAGATGAAACAATACAGAAAGATGAAAGATGAAAAAATGCGGAAAGATGAAAGATGAAACAATGCGAAAAGATGAAAGATGAAAAAATGCGGAAAGATGAAAGATGAAACAATGCGGAAAGATGAAAAATGAAAGAATGCGGAAGATGAAAGATGAAACAATGCGGAAAGATGATACAATGCGGAAAGATGAAAGATGAAACAATGCGGAAAGATGAAAGATGAAACAATTCGGAAAGATGAAAGATGAAACAATGCGGAAAGATGAAAGATGAAACAATGCGGAAAGATGAAAGATGAAACAATGCGGAAAGATGAAACAATGCGGAAAGATGAAACAATGCGGAAATATGAAAGATGAAAGAATGCGGAAAGATGAAAGATGAAACAATGCGGAAAGATGAAAGATGAAAGAATGCGGAAAGATGAAAGATGAAACAATGCGGAAAGATGAAAGATGAAACAATGCGGAAAGATGAAAGATGAAACAATGCGGAAAGATGAAAGATGAAAAAATGCGGAAAGATGAAAGATGAAACAATGCGGAAAGATGAAAGATGAAACAATGCGGAAAGATGAAAGATGAAACAATGCGGAAAGATGAAAGATGAAAGAATGCGGAAAGATGAAAGATGAAACAATGCGGAAAGATGAAAGATGAAACAATGCGGAAAGATGAAAGATGAAACAATGCGGAAAGATGAAAGATGAAACAATGCGGAAAGATGAAAGATGAAACAATGCGGAAAGATGAAATATGAAACAATGCGGAAAGATGAAACAATGCGGAAAGATGAAAGATGAAACAATACAGAAAGATGAAAGATGAAAAAATGCGGAAAGATGAAAGATGAAACAATGCGGAAAGATGAAAGATGAAAAAATGCGGAAAGATGAAAGATGAAACAATGCGGAAAGATGAAAAATGAAAGAATGCGGAAGATGAAAGATGAAACAATGCGGAAAGATGAAACAATGCGGAAAGATGAAAGATGAAACAATGCGGAAAGCTGAAAGATGAAACAATTCGGAAAGATGAAAGATGAAACAATGCGGAAAGATGAAAGATGAAACAATGCGGAAAGATGAAAGATGAAACAATGCGGAAAGATGAAACAATGCGGAAAGATGAAACAATGCGGAAATATGAAAGATGAAAGAATGCGGAAAGATGAAAGATGAAACAATGCGGAAAGATAAAAGATGAAAGAATGCGGAAAGATGAAAGATGAAACAATGCGGAAAGATGAAAGATGAAAGAATGCGGAAAGATGAAAGATGAAACAATGCGTAAAGATGAAACAATGCGGAAAGATGAAAGATGAAAGAATGCGGAAAGATGGAAGATGAAACAATGCGGAAAGATGAAAGATGAAAGAATGCGGAAAGATGAAAGATGAAACAAAGCGGAAAGATGAAAGATGAAAGAATGCGGAAAGATGAAACAATGCGGAAAGATGAAACAATGCGGAAAGATGAAAGATGAAAAAATGCGGAAAGATGAAAGATGAAACAATGCGGAAAGATGAAAGATGAAACAATGCGGAAAGATGAAAGATGAAACAATGCGGAAAGACGAAAGATGAAACAATGCGGAAAGATGAAAGATGAAACAATGCGGAAAGATGAAACAATGCGGAAAGATGAAACAATGCGGAAAGATGAAACAATGCGGAAAGATGAAACAATGCGGAAAGATGAAACAATGCGGAAAGATGAAACAATGCGGAAAGATGAAACAATGCGGAAAGATGAAACAATGCGGAAAGATGAAACAATGCGGAAAGATGAAACAATGCGGAAAGATGAAACAATGCGGAAAGATGAAACAATGCGGAAAGATGAAACAATGCGGAAAGATGAAACAATGCGGAAAGATGAAACAATGCGGAAAGATGAAACAATGCGGAAAGATGAAACAATGCGGAAAGATGAAACAATGCGGAAAGATGAAACAATGCGGAAAGATGAAACAATGCGGAAAGATGAAACAATGCGGAAAGATGAAACAATGCGGAAAGATGAAACAATGCGGAAAGATGAAACAATGCGGAAAGATGAAACAATGCGGAAAGATGAAACAATGCGGAAAGATGAAACAATGCGGAAAGATGAAACAATGCGGAAAGATGAAACAATGCGGAAAGATGAAACAATGCGGAAAGATGAAAGATGAAAGAATGCGGAAAGATGAAAGATGAAACAATGCGGAAAGATGAAAGATGAAACAATGCGGAAAGATGAAAGATGAAAAAATGCGGAAAGATGAAAGATGAAAGAATGCGGAAAGATGAAAGATGAAACAATGCGGAAAGATGAAAGATGAAACAATGCGGAAAGATGAAACAATGCGGAAAGATGAAAGATGAAAAAATGCGGAAAGATGAAAAATGAAACAATGCGGAAAGATGAAAGATGAAAGAATGCGGAAGATGAAAGATGAAACAATGCGGAAAGATGAAAGATGAAACATTGCGGAAAGATGAAAGATGAAACAATGCGGAAAGATGAAACAATGCGGAAAGATGAAACAATGCGGAAAGATGAAACAATGCGGAAAGATGAAACAATGCCGAAAGATGAAACAATGCGGAAAGATGAAACAATGCGGAAAGATGTAACAATGCGGAAAGATGAAACAATGCGGAAAGATGAAACAATGCGGAAAGATGAAACAATGCGGAAAGATGAAACAATGCGGAAAGATGAAACAATGCGGAAAGATGAAAGATGAAACAATGCGGAAAGATGAAAGATGAAAAAATGCGGAAAGATGAAAGATGAAACAATGCGGAAAGATGAAAGATGAAAGAATGCGGAAGATGAAAGATGAAACAATGCGGAAAGATGAAACAATGCGGAAAGATGAAACAATGCGGAAAGATGAAACAATGCGGAAAGATGAAACAATGCGGAAAGATGAAAGATGAAAGAATGCTGAAAGATGAAAGATGAAACAATGCGGAAAGATGAAAGATGAAAGAATGCGGAAAGATGAAAGATGAAACAATGCGGAAAGATGAAAGATGAAACAATGCGGAAAGATGAAAGATGAAAGAATGCGGAAAGATGAAAGATGAAACAATGCGGAAAGATGAAAGATGAAACAATGCGGAAAGATGAAACAATGCGGAAAGATGAAACAATGCGGAAAGATGAAACAATGCGGAAAGATGAAACAATGCGGAAAGATGAAACAATGCGGAAAGATGAAACAATGCGGAAAGATGAAACAATGCGGAAAGATGAAACAATGCGGAAAGATGAAACAATGCGGAAAGATGAAACAATGCGGAAAGATGAAACAATGCGGAAAGATGAAACAATGCGGAAAGATGAAACAATGCGGAGAGATGAAAGATGAAACAATGCGGAAAGATGAAAGATGAAACAATGCGGAAAGATGAAAGATGAAAAAATGCGGAAAAATGAAAGATGAAACAATGCGGAAAGATGAAAGATGAAAGAATGCGGAAGATGAAAGATGAAACAATGCGGAAAGATGAAACAATGCGGAAAGATGAAAGATGAAACAATGCGGAAAGATGAAAGATGAAAGAATGCGGAAAGATGAAAGATGAAAAAATGCGGAAAAATGAAAGATGAAACAATGCGGAAAGATGAAAGATGAAAGAATGCGGAAAGATGAAAGATGAAAGAATGCGGAAAGATGAAAGATGAAACAATGCGGAAAGATGAAAGATGAAACAATGCGGAAAGATGAAACAATGCGGAAAGATGAAACAATGCGGAAAGATGAAAGATGAAACAATACAGAAAGATGAAAGATGAAAAAATGCGGAAAGATGAAAGATGAAACAATGCGAAAAGATGAAAGATGAAAAAATGCGGAAAGATGAAAGATGAAACAATGCGGAAAGATGAAAAATGAAAGAATGCGGAAGATGAAAGATGAAACAATGCGGAAAGATGAAACAATGCGGAAAGATGAAAGATGAAACAATGCGGAAAGATGAAAGATGAAACAATTCGGAAAGATGAAAGATGAAACAATGCGGAAAGATGAAAGATGAAACAATGCGGAAAGATGAAAGATGAAACAATGCGGAAAGATGAAACAATGCGGAAAGATGAAACAATGCGGAAATATGAAAGATGAAAGAATGCGGAAAGATGAAAGATGAAACAATGCGGAAAGATGAAAGATGAAAGAATGCGGAAAGATGAAAGATGAAACAATGCGGAAAGATGAAAGATGAAACAATGCGGAAAGATGAAAGATGAAACAATGCGGAAAGATGAAAGATGAAAAAATGCGGAAAGATGAAAGATGAAACAATGCGGAAAGATGAAAGATGAAACAATGCGGAAAGATGAAAGATGAAACAATGCGGAAAGATGAAAGATGAAACAATGCGGAAAGATGAAAGATGAAACAATGCGGAAAGATGAAACAATGCGGAAAGATGAAACAATGCGGAAAGATGAAACAATGCGGAAAGAT
Source organism: Gastracanthus pulcherrimus (assembly GCA_949152435.1). Lineage (NCBI taxonomy): Eukaryota > Metazoa > Arthropoda > Insecta > Hymenoptera > Pteromalidae > Gastracanthus > Gastracanthus pulcherrimus. The sequence continues at coordinate 10,231 of CASCKD010000024.1, read as the reverse complement.
GAAACAATGCGGAAAGATGAAACAATGCGGAAAGATGAAACAATGCGGAAAGATGAAACAATGCGGAAAGATGAAACAATGCGGAAAGATGAAACAATGCGGAAAGATGAAACAATGCGGAAAGATGAAACAATGCGGAAAGATGAAACAATGCGGAAAGATGAAACAATGCGGAGAGATGAAAGATGAAACAATGCGGAAAGATGAAAGATGAAACAATGCGGAAAGATGAAAGATGAAAAAATGCGGAAAAATGAAAGATGAAACAATGCGGAAAGATGAAAGATGAAAGAATGCGGAAGATGAAAGATGAAACAATGCGGAAAGATGAAACAATGCGGAAAGATGAAAGATGAAACAATGCGGAAAGATGAAAGATGAAAGAATGCGGAAAGATGAAAGATGAAAGAATGCGGAAAGATGAAAGATGAAAGAATGCGGAAAGATGAAAGATGAAACAATGCGGAAAGATGAAAGATGAAACAATGCGGAAAGATGAAACAATGCGGAAAGATGAAACAATGCGGAAAGATGAAAGATGAAACAATACAGAAAGATGAAAGATGAAAAAATGCGGAAAGATGAAAGATGAAACAATGCGAAAAGATGAAAGATGAAAAAATGCGGAAAGATGAAAGATGAAACAATGCGGAAAGATGAAAAATGAAAGAATGCGGAAGATGAAAGATGAAACAATGCGGAAAGATGAAACAATGCGGAAAGATGAAAGATGAAACAATGCGGAAAGATGAAAGATGAAACAATTCGGAAAGATGAAAGATGAAACAATGCGGAAAGATGAAAGATGAAACAATGCGGAAAGATGAAAGATGAAACAATGCGGAAAGATGAAACAATGCGGAAAGATGAAACAATGCGGAAATATGAAAGATGAAAGAATGCGGAAAGATGAAAGATGAAACAATGCGGAAAGATGAAAGATGAAAGAATGCGGAAAGATGAAAGATGAAACAATGCGGAAAGATGAAAGATGAAACAATGCGGAAAGATGAAAGATGAAACAATGCGGAAAGATGAAAGATGAAAAAATGCGGAAAGATGAAAGATGAAACAATGCGGAAAGATGAAAGATGAAACAATGCGGAAAGATGAAAGATGAAACAATGCGGAAAGATGAAAGATGAAAGAATGCGGAAAGATGAAAGATGAAACAATGCGGAAAGATGAAAGATGAAACAATGCGGAAAGATGAAAGATGAAACAATGCGGAAAGATGAAAGATGAAACAATGCGGAAAGATGAAAGATGAAACAATGCGGAAAGATGAAATATGAAACAATGCGGAAAGATGAAACAATGCGGAAAGATGAAAGATGAAACAATACAGAAAGATGAAAGATGAAAAAATGCGGAAAGATGAAAGATGAAACAATGCGGAAAGATGAAAGATGAAAAAATGCGGAAAGATGAAAGATGAAACAATGCGGAAAGATGAAAAATGAAAGAATGCGGAAGATGAAAGATGAAACAATGCGGAAAGATGAAACAATGCGGAAAGATGAAAGATGAAACAATGCGGAAAGATGAAAGATGAAACAATTCGGAAAGATGAAAGATGAAACAATGCGGAAAGATGAAAGATGAAACAATGCGGAAAGATGAAAGATGAAACAATGCGGAAAGATGAAACAATGCGGAAAGATGAAACAATGCGGAAATATGAAAGATGAAAGAATGCGGAAAGATGAAAGATGAAACAATGCGGAAAGATAAAAGATGAAAGAATGCGGAAAGATGAAAGATGAAACAATGCGGAAAGATGAAAGATGAAAGAATGCGGAAAGATGAAAGATGAAACAATGCGTAAAGATGAAACAATGCGGAAAGATGAAAGATGAAAGAATGCGGAAAGATGGAAGATGAAAGAATGCGGAAAGATGAAAGATGAAAGAATGCGGAAAGATGAAAGATGAAACAAAGCGGAAAGATGAAAGATGAAAGAATGCGGAAAGATGAAACAATGCGGAAAGATGAAACAATGCGGAAAGATGAAAGATGAAACAATGCGGAAAGATGAAAGATGAAAAAATGCGGAAAGATGAAAGATGAAACAATGCGGAAAGATGAAAGATGAAACAATGCGGAAAGATGAAAGATGAAACAATGCGGAAAGATGAAAGATGAAACAATGCGGAAAGATGAAAGATGAAACAATGCGGAAAGATGAAACAATGCGGAAAGATGAAACAATGCGGAAAGATGAAACAATGCGGAAAGATGAAACAATGCGGAAAGATGAAACAATGCGGAAAGATGAAACAATGCGGAAAGATGAAACAATGCGGAAAGATGAAACAATGCGGAAAGATGAAACAATGCGGAAAGATGAAACAATGCGGAAAGATGAAACAATGCGGAAAGATGAAACAATGCGGAAAGATGAAACAATGCGGAAAGATGAAACAATGCGGAAAGATGAAACAATGCGGAAAGATGAAACAATGCGGAAAGATGAAACAATGCGGAAAGATGAAACAATGCGGAAAGATGAAACAATGCGGAAAGATGAAACAATGCGGAAAGATGAAACAATGCGGAAAGATGAAACAATGCGGAAAGATGAAACAATGCGGAAAGATGAAACAATGCGGAAAGATGAAACAATGCGGAAAGATGAAACAATGCGGAAAGATGAAACAATGCGGAAAGATGAAACAATGCGGAAAGATGAAACAATGCGGAAAGATGAAACAATGCGGAAAGATGAAACAATGCGGAAAGATGAAACAATGCGGAAAGATGAAACAATGCGGAAAGATGAAACAATGCGGAAAGATGAAACAATGCGGAAAGATGAAACAATGCGGAAAGATGAAACAATGCGGAAAGATGAAAGATGAAAGAATGCGGAAAGATGAAAGATGAAACAATGCGGAAAGATGAAAGATGAAACAATGCGGAAAGATGAAAGATGAAAAAATGCGGAAAGATGAAAGATGAAAGAATGCGGAAAGATGAAAGATGAAACAATGCGGAAAGATGAAAGATGAAACAATGCGGAAAGATGAAACAATGCGGAAAGATGAAAGATGAAAAAATGCGGAAAGATGAAAAATGAAACAATGCGGAAAGATGAAAGATGAAAGAATGCGGAAGATGAAAGATGAAACAATGCGGAAAGATGAAAGATGAAACATTGCGGAAAGATGAAAGATGAAACAATGCGGAAAGATGAAACAATGCGGAAAGATGAAACAATGCGGAAAGATGAAACAATGCGGAAAGATGAAACAATGCCGAAAGATGAAACAATGCGGAAAGATGAAACAATGCGGAAAGATGTAACAATGCGGAAAGATGAAACAATGCGGAAAGATGAAACAATGCGGAAAGATGAAACAATGCGGAAAGATGAAACAATGCGGAAAGATGAAACAATGCGGAAAGATGAAAGATGAAACAATGCGGAAAGATGAAAGATGAAAAAATGCGGAAAGATGAAAGATGAAACAATGCGGAAAGATGAAAGATGAAAGAATGCGGAAGATGAAAGATGAAACAATGCGGAAAGATGAAACAATGCGGAAAGATGAAACAATGCGGAAAGATGAAACAATGCGGAAAGATGAAACAATGCGGAAAGATGAAACAATGCGGAAAGATGAAAGATGAAAGAATGCTGAAAGATGAAAGATGAAACAATGCGGAAAGATGAAAGATGAAAGAATGCGGAAAGATGAAAGATGAAACAATGCGGAAAGATGAAAGATGAAACAATGCGGAAAGATGAAAGATGAAAGAATGCGGAAAGATGAAAGATGAAACAATGCGGAAAGATGAAAGATGAAACAATGCGGAAAGATGAAACAATGCGGAAAGATGAAACAATGCGGAAAGATGAAACAATGCGGAAAGATGAAACAATGCGGAAAGATGAAACAATGCGGAAAGATGAAACAATGCGGAAAGATGAAACAATGCGGAAAGATGAAACAATGCGGAAAGATGAAACAATGCGGAAAGATGAAACAATGCGGAAAGATGAAACAATGCGGAAAGATGAAACAATGCGGAGAGATGAAAGATGAAACAATGCGGAAAGTTGAAAGATGAAACAATGCGGAAAGATGAAAGATGAAAAAATGCGGAAAAATGAAAGATGAAACAATGCGGAAAGATGAAAGATGAAAGAATGCGGAAGATGAAAGATGAAACAATGCGGAAAGATGAAACAATGCGGAAAGATGAAAGATGAAACAATGCGGAAAGATGAAAGATGAAAGAATGCGGAAAGATGAAAGATGAAAGAATGCGGAAAGATGAAAGATGAAAGAATGCGGAAAGATGAAAGATGAAACAATGCGGAAAGATGAAAGATGAAACAATGCGGAAAGATGAAACAATGCGGAAAGATGAAACAATGCGGAAAGATGAAAGATGAAACAATACAGAAAGATGAAAGATGAAAAAATGCGGAAAGATGAAAGATGAAACAATGCGAAAAGATGAAAGATGAAAAAATGCGGAAAGATGAAAGATGAAACAATGCGGAAAGATGAAAAATGAAAGAATGCGGAAGATGAAAGATGAAACAATGCGGAAAGATGAAACAATGCGGAAAGATGAAAGATGAAACAATGCGGAAAGATGAAAGATGAAACAATTCGGAAAGATGAAAGATGAAACAATGCGGAAAGATGAAAGATGAAACAATGCGGAAAGATGAAAGATGAAACAATGCGGAAAGATGAAACAATGCGGAAAGATGAAACAATGCGGAAATATGAAAGATGAAAGAATGCGGAAAGATGAAAGATGAAACAATGCGGAAAGATGAAAGATGAAAGAATGCGGAAAGATGAAAGATGAAACAATGCGGAAAGATGAAAGATGAAACAATGCGGAAAGATGAAAGATGAAACAATGCGGAAAGATGAAAGATGAAAAAATGCGGAAAGATGAAAGATGAAACAATGCGGAAAGATGAAAGATGAAACAATGCGGAAAGATGAAAGATGAAACAATGCGGAAAGATGAAAGATGAAACAATGCGGAAAGATGAAAGATGAAACAATGCGGAAAGATGAAACAATGCGGAAAGATGAAACAATGCGGAAAGATGAAACAATGCGGAAAGATGAAACAATGCGGAAAGATGAAACAATGCGGAAAGATGAAACAATGCGGAAAGATGAAACAATGCGGAAAGATGAAACAATGCGGAAAGATGAAACAATGCGGAAAGATGAAACAATGCGGAAAGATGAAACAATGCGGAAAGATGAAACAATGCGGAAAGATGAAACAATGCGGAGAGATGAAAGATGAAACAATGCGGAAAGATGAAAGATGAAACAATGCGGAAAGATGAAAGATGAAAAAATGCGGAAAAATGAAAGATGAAACAATGCGGAAAGATGAAAGATGAAAGAATGCGGAAGATGAAAGATGAAACAATGCGGAAAGATGAAACAATGCGGAAAGATGAAAGATGAAACAATGCGGAAAGATGAAAGATGAAAGAATGCGGAAAGATGAAAGATGAAAGAATGCGGAAAGATGAAAGATGAAAGAATGCGGAAAGATGAAAGATGAAACAATGCGGAAAGATGAAAGATGAAACAATGCGGAAAGATGAAACAATGCGGAAAGATGAAACAATGCGGAAAGATGAAAGATGAAACAATACAGAAAGATGAAAGATGAAAAAATGCGGAAAGATGAAAGATGAAACAATGCGAAAAGATGAAAGATGAAAAAATGCGGAAAGATGAAAGATGAAACAATGCGGAAAGATGAAAAATGAAAGAATGCGGAAGATGAAAGATGAAACAATGCGGAAAGATGAAACAATGCGGAAAGATGAAAGATGAAACAATGCGGAAAGATGAAAGATGAAACAATTCGGAAAGATGAAAGATGAAACAATGCGGAAAGATGAAAGATGAAACAATGCGGAAAGATGAAAGATGAAACAATGCGGAAAGATGAAAGATGAAAGAATGCGGAAAGATGAAAGATGAAACAATGCGGAAAGATGAAAGATGAAACAATGCGGAAAGATGAAAGATGAAACAATGCGGAAAGATGAAAGATGAAACAATGCGGAAAGATGAAAGATGAAACAATGCGGAAAGATGAAATATGAAACAATGCGGAAAGATGAAACAATGCGGAAAGATGAAAGATGAAACAATACAGAAAGATGAAAGATGAAAAAATGCGGAAAGATGAAAGATGAAACAATGCGGAAAGATGAAAGATGAAAAAATGCGGAAAGATGAAAGATGAAACAATGCGGAAAGATGAAAAATGAAAGAATGCGGAAGATGAAAGATGAAACAATGCGGAAAGATGAAACAATGCGGAAAGATGAAAGATGAAACAATGCGGAAAGATGAAAGATGAAACAATTCGGAAAGATGAAAGATGAAACAATGCGGAAAGATGAAAGATGAAACAATGCGGAAAGATGAAAGATGAAACAATGCGGAAAGATGAAACAATGCGGAAAGATGAAACAATGCGGAAATATGAAAGATGAAAGAATGCGGAAAGATGAAAGATGAAACAATGCGGAAAGATAAAAGATGAAAGAATGCGGAAAGATGAAAGATGAAACAATGCGGAAAGATGAAAGATGAAAGAATGCGGAAAGATGAAAGATGAAACAATGCGTAAAGATGAAACAATGCGGAAAGATGAAAGATGAAAGAATGCGGAAAGATGGAAGATGAAACAATGCGGAAAGATGAAAGATGAAAGAATGCGGAAAGATGAAAGATGAAACAAAGCGGAAAGATGAAAGATGAAAGAATGCGGAAAGATGAAACAATGCGGAAAGATGAAACAATGCGGAAAGATGAAACAATGCGGAAAGATGAAACAATGCGGAAAGATGAAACAATGCGGAAAGATGAAACAATGCGGAAAGATGAAACAATGCGGAAAGATGAAACAATGCGGAAAGATGAAACAATGCGGAAAGATGAAACAATGCGGAAAGATGAAACAATGCGGAAAGATGAAACAATGCGGAAAGATGAAACAATGCGGAAAGATGAAACAATGCGGAAAGATGAAACAATGCGGAAAGATGAAACAATGCGGAAAGATGAAACAATGCGGAAAGATGAAACAATGCGGAAAGATGAAACAATGCGGAAAGATGAAACAATGCGGAAAGATGAAAGATGAAAGAATGCGGAAAGATGAAAGATGAAACAATGCGGAAAGATGAAAGATGAAACAATGCGGAAAGATGAAAGATGAAAAAATGCGGAAAGATGAAAGATGAAAGAATGCGGAAAGATGAAAGATGAAACAATGCGGAAAGATGAAAGATGAAACAATGCGGAAAGATGAAACAATGCGGAAAGATGAAAGATGAAAAAATGCGGAAAGATGAAAAATGAAACAATGCGGAAAGATGAAAGATGAAAGAATGCGGAAGATGAAAGATGAAACAATGCGGAAAGATGAAAGATGAAACATTGCGGAAAGATGAAAGATGAAACAATGCGGAAAGATGAAAGCTGAAAGAATGCGGAAAGATGAAAGATGAAACAATGCGGAAAGATGAAAGATGAAACAATGCGGAAAGATGAAAGATGAAACAATGCGGAAAGATGAAAGATGAAACAATGCGGAAAGATGAAAGATGAAACAATGCGGAAAGATGAAAAATGAAAAAATGCGGAAAGATGAAAGATGAAACAATGCGGAAAGATGAAAGATGAGAGAATGCGGAAGATGAAAGATGAAACAATGCGGAAAGATGAAAGATGAAACAATGCGGAAAGATGAAAGATGAAACAATGCGGAAAGATGAAAGATGAAACAATGCGGAAAGATTAAAGATGAAACAATGCGGAAAGATGAAAGATGAAACAATGCGGAAAGATGAAAGATGAAACAATGCGGAAAGATGAAAGATGAAACAATGCGGAAAGATGAAACAATGCGGAAAGATGAAAGATGAAACAATGCGGAAAGATGAAAGATGAAAAAATGCGGAAAGATGAAAGATGAAACAATGCGGAAAGATGAAAGATGAAAGAATGCGGAAGATGAAAGATGAAACAATGCGGAAACATGAAACAATGCGGAAAGATGAAACAATGCGGAAAGATGAAACAATGCGGAAAGATGAAAGATGAAACAATGCGGAAAGATGAAAGATGAAAAAATGCGGAAAGATGAAAGATGAAACAATGCGGAAAGATGAAAGATGAAACAATGCGGAAAGATGAAAGATGAAAGTATGCGGAAAGATGAAAGATGAAACAATGGGGAAAGATGAAAGATGAAACAATGCGGAAAGATGAAACAATGCGGAAAGATGAAACAATGCGGAAAGATGAAACAATGCGGAAAGATGAAACAATGCGGAAAGATGAAACAATGCGGAAATATGAAACAATGCGGAAAGATGAAACAATGCGGAAAGATGAAACAATGCGGAAATATGAAACAATGCGGAAAGATTAAACAATGCGGAAAGATGAAAGATGAAACAATGCGGAAAGATGAAACAATGCGGAAAGATGAAAGATGAAACAATGCGGAAAGATGAAAGATGAAAAAATGCGGAAAGATGAAAGATGAAACAATGCGGAAAGATGAAAGATGAAAGAATGCGGAAGATGAAAGATGCAACAATGCGGAAAGATGAAAGATGAAACATTGCGGAAAGATGAAAGATGAAACAATGCGGAAAGATGAAAGATGAAAGAATGCGGAAAGATGAAAGATGACACAATGCGGAAAGATGAAAGATGAAACAATGCGGAAAGATGAAAGATGAAACAATGCGGAAAGATGAAAGATGAAACAATGCGGAAAGATGAAAGATGAAACAATGCGAAAAGATGAAACAATGCGGAAAGATGAAACAATGCGGAAAGATGAAACAATGCGGAAAGATGAAACAATGCGGAAAGAAGAAACAATGCGGAAAGATGAAACAATGCGGAAAGATGAAACAATGCGGAAAGATGAAACAATGCCGAAAGATGAAACAATGCGGAAAGATGAAACAATGCGGAAAGATGTAACAATGCGGAAAGATGAAACAATGCGGAAAGATGAAACAATGCGGAAAGATGAAACAATGCGGAAAGATGAAACAATGCGGAAAGATGAAACAATGCGGAAAGATGAAAGATGAAACAATGCGGAAAGATGAAAGATGAAAAAATGCGGAAAGATGAAAGATGAAACAAAGCGGAAAGATGAAAGATGAAAGAATGCGGAAGATGAAAGATGAAACAATGCGGAAAGATGAAACAATGCGGAAAGATGAAACAATGCGGAAAGATGAAAGATGAAAGAATGCGGAAAGATGAAAGATGAAACAATGCGGAAAGATGAAAGATGAAAGAATGCGGAAAGATGAAAGATGAAACAATGCGGAAAGATGAAAGATGAAACAATGCGGAAAGATGAAAGATGAAAGAATGCGGAAAGATGAAAGATGAAACAATGCGGAAAGATGAAAGATGAAACAATGCGGAAAGATGAAACAATGCGGAAAGATGAAACAATGCGGAAAGATGAAACAATGCGGAAAGATGAAACAATGCGGAAAGATGAAACAATGCGGAAAGATGAAACAATGCGGAAAGATGAAACAATGCGGAAAGATGAAACAATGCGGAAAGATGAAACAATGCGGAAAGATGAAACAATGCGGAAAGATGAAACAATGCGGAAAGATGAAACAATGCGGAAAGATGAAACAATGCGGAAAGATGAAACAATGCGGAAAGATGAAACAATGCGGAGAGATGAAAGATGAAACAATGCGGAAAGATGAAAGATGAAACAATGCGGAAAGATGAAAGATGAAAAAATGCGGAAAAATGAAAGATGAAACAATGCGGAAAGATGAAAGATGAAAGAATGCGGAAGATGAAAGATGAAACAATGCGGAAAGATGAAACAATGCGGAAAGATGAAAGATGAAACAATGCGGAAAGATGAAAGATGAAAGAATGCGGAAAGATGAAAGATGAAACAATGCGGAAAGATGAAAGATGAAACAATGCGGAAAGATGAAACAATGCGGAAAGATGAAACAATGCGGAAAGATGAAAGATGAAACAATACAGAAAGATGAAAGATGAAAAAATGCGGAAAGATGAAAGATGAAACAATGCGGAAAGATGAAAGATGAAAAAATGCGGAAAGATGAAAGATGAAACAATGCGGAAAGATGAAAAATGAAAGAATGCGGAAGATGAAAGATGAAACAATGCGGAAAGATGAA